>OY756262.1:13863677-14540948 GCA_963576845.1 Megachile leachella
CAATATTATCAAGATAACATGCATTATTACCTATATTATGCAGTTATTATCGCTAGCACTATAATAATTATACTTATTACTTTTATTATTATCAATATAGTATGCATTATTACCCATATTATGCAGTTATTACCGCTAGAGCTATAATAATTACAGTTATTACTCAGAATATTATCAATATAATATGCATTATTACCCATATTATGCAGTTATTATCGCTACAGCTATAATAATTACACTTATTACACCGTATATTATCAATATAACATGCATTATTACCCATATTACGCAGTTATTATCGCTAGAAGTATAATAATTATACTTGTCACTTTTATTATTATCAATATAACATGCATTATTACCCATATTATGCAGTTGATACCGCTAGAGCTATAATAATTACAGTTATTACTCAGAATATTATCAATATAATATGCATTATTACCCATATTACGCAGTTACTATCGCTAGAAGTATAATAATTGTACTTGTTACTTTTATTATTATCAATATAACATGCATTATTACCCATATTATGAGGTTATTATCGCTAGAAGTATAATAATTATACTTGTTACTTTTATTATTATGAATATAACATGCATTATTACCCATATTATGCAGTTATTATCGCTAGAGCTACAATAATTACACTTATTACTCCCAATATTATCAATATAATATGCATTATTACCCATATTATACAGTTATTATCGCTAGAGCTATAACAATTACAATTATTACACCCAATGTTATCAATAAAACATTCATTATTACTTATATTATGCAGTTATTATCGCTCGAACTATAATAATTATTCTTATTACTTTTATTATTATCAATATAGTATGCATTATTACCCATATTATGCAGTTATTATCGCTACAGCTATAATAATTACACTTATTACACCGTATATTATCAATATAACATGCATTATTACCCATATTACGCAGTTATTATCGCTAGATGTATAATAATTATACTTGTTACTTTTATTGTTATCAATATAACATGCATTATTACCCATATTATGCAGTTATTATTGCTAGAGCTATAATAATTACACTTATTACACACAATATTATCAATATGACATGGATTATTACCTATATTATGCAGTTATTATCGCTAGAACTATAATAATTATACTTATTACTTTTATTATTATCAATATAGTACGCATTATTACCCATATTATGCAATTATTACCGCCACAGCTATAATAATTACACTTATTACACCCAATGCTATCAATATACCATTCATTATTACCTATATTATGCAGTTATTATCGCTCGAACTATAATAATTATTCTTATTACTTTTATTATTATCAATATAGTATGCATTATTACCCATATTACGCAGTTATTATCGCTAGAAGTATAATAATTATACCTGTTACTTTTATTATTATCAATATAACATGCATTATTACCCATATTATGCAGTTATTATTGCTACAGCTATAGTAATTACACTTATTACACCCAATATTATCAAGATAACATGCATTATTACCTATATTATGCAGTTATTATCGCTACAGCTATAATAATTACACTTATTACACCGTATATTATCAATATAACATGCATCATTACCCATATTACGCAGTTATTATCGCTAGAAGTATAATAATTATACTTGTTACTTTTATTATTACGAATATAACATGTATTATTACCCATATTATGCAGTTATTATCGCTAGAGCTACAATAATTACACTTATTACTCCCAATATTATCAATATAATATGCATTATTACCCATATTATACAGTTATTATCGCTAGAGCTATAACAATTACAATTATTACACCCAATGTTATCAACAAAACATTCATTATTACCTATATTATGCAGTTATTATCGCTCGAACTATAATAATTATTCTTATTACTTTTATTATTATCAATATAGTATGCATTATTACCCATATTATGCAGTTATTATCGCTACAGCTATAATAATTACACTTATTACACCGTATATTATCAATATAACATGCATTATTACCCATATTACGCAGTTATTATCGCCAGAAGTATAATAATTATCCTTGTTACTTTTATTATTATCACTATAACATGCATTATTACCCATATTATGCAGTTATTATCGCTAGAGCTACAATAATTACACTTATTACTCCCAATATTATCAATATAATATGCATTATTACCCATATTATACAGTTATTATCGCTAGAGCTATAACAATCACAATTATTACACCCAATGTTATCAATAAAACATTCATTATTACCTATATTATGCAGTTATTATCGCTCGAACTATAATAATTATTCTTATTACTTTTATTATTATCAATATAGTATGCATTATTACCCATATTACGCAGTTATTATCGCTAGAAGTATAATAATTATACTTGTTACTTTTATTATTATAAATATAACATGCATTAGTACCCATACTATGCAGTTATTATTGCTAGAGCTATAATAATTACACGTGTTACACACAATATTATCAATATGACATGGATTATTACCTATATTATGCAGTTATAATCGCTAGAACTAATATAATTATACTTATTACTTTTATTATTATCAATATAGTATGCATTATTACCCATATTACGCAGTTATTATCGCTAGAAGTATAATAATTATACCTGTTACTTTTATTATTATCAATATAACATGCATTATTACCCATATTATGCAGTTATTATTGCTACAGCTATAGTAGTTACACTTATTACACCCAATATTATCAAGATAACATGCATTATTACCTATATTATGCAGTTATTATCGCTACAGCTATAATAATTACACTTATTACACCGTATATTATCAATATAACATGCATCATTACCCATATTACGCAGTTATTATCGCTAGAAGTATAATAATTATACTTGTTACTTTTATTATTATGAATATAACATGCATTATTACCCATATTATGCAGTTATTATCGCTAGAGCTACAATAATTACACTTATTACTCCCAATATTATCAATATAATATGCATTATTACCCATATTATACAGTTATTATCGCTAGAGCTATAACAATTACAATTATTACACCCAATGTTATCAACAAAACATTCATTATTACCTATATTATGCAGTTATTATCGCACGAACTATAATAATTATTCTTATTACTTTTATTATTATCAATATAGTATGCATTATTACCCATATTATGCAGTTATTATCGCTCGAACTATAATAATTATTCTTATTACTTTTATTATTATCAATATAGTATGCATTATTACCCATATTATGCAGTTATTACCGCTAGAGCTATAATAATTACAGTTATTACTCAGAATATTATCAATATAATATGCATTATTACCCATATTATGCAGTTATTATCGCTACAGCTATAATAATTACACTTATTACACCGTATATTATCAATATAACATGCATTATTACCCATATTACGCAGTTATTATCGCTAGAAGTATAATAATTATACTTGTTACTTTTATTATTATCAATATAACATGCATTATTACCCATATTATGCAGTTATTATTGCTAGAGCTATAATAATTACACTTATTACCCACAATATTATCAATAAGACATGGATTATTACCTATATTATGCAGTTATTATCGCTAGAACTAATATAATTATACTTATTACTTTTATTATTATCAATATAGTATGCATCATTACCCATATTATGCAGTTATTACCGCTACAGCTATAATAATTACACTTATTACACCATATATTATCAATATAACATGCATTATTACCCATATTATGAAGTTATTATCGCTACAGCTATAATAATTACACTTATTACACCCAATATTATCAAGATAACATGCATTATTACCTATATTATGCAGTTATTATCGCTAGCACTATAATAATTATACTTATTACTTTTATTATTATCAATATAGTATGCATTATTACCCATATTATGCAGTTATTACCGCTAGAGCTATAATAATTACAGTTATTACTCAGAATATTATCAATATAATATGCATTATTACCCATATTATGCAGTTATTATCGCTACAGCTATAATAATTACACTTATTACACCGTATATTATCAATATAACATGCATTATTACCCATATTACGCAGTTATTATCGCTAGAAGTATAATAATTATACTTGTCACTTTTATTATTATCAATATAACATGCATTATTACCCATATTATGCAGTTGATACCGCTAGAGCTATAATAATTACAGTTATTACTCAGAATATTATCAATATAATATGCATTATTACCCATATTACGCAGTTACTATCGCTAGAAGTATAATAATTGTACTTGTTACTTTTATTATTATCAATATAACATGCATTATTACCCATATTATGAGGTTATTATCGCTAGAAGTATAATAATTATACTTGTTACTTTTATTATTATGAATATAACATGCATTATTACCCATATTATGCAGTTATTATCGCTAGAGCTACAATAATTACACTTATTACTCCCAATATTATCAATATAATATGCATTATTACCCATATTATACAGTTATTATCGCTAGAGCTATAACAATTACAATTATTACACCCAATGTTATCAATAAAACATTCATTATTACTTATATTATGCAGTTATTATCGCTCGAACTATAATAATTATTCTTATTACTTTTATTATTATCAATATAGTATGCATTATTACCCATATTATGCAGTTATTATCGCTACAGCTATAATAATTACACTTATTACACCGTATATTATCAATATAACATGCATTATTACCCATATTACGCAGTTATTATCGCTAGATGTATAATAATTATACTTGTTACTTTTATTGTTATCAATATAACATGCATTATTACCCATATTATGCAGTTATTATTGCTAGAGCTATAATAATTACACTTATTACACACAATATTATCAATATGACATGGATTATTACCTATATTATGCAGTTATTATCGCTAGAACTATAATAATTATACTTATTACTTTTATTATTATCAATATAGTACGCATTATTACCCATATTATGCAATTATTACCGCCACAGCTATAATAATTACACTTATTACACCCAATGCTATCAATATACCATTCATTATTACCTATATTATGCAGTTATTATCGCTCGAACTATAATAATTATTCTTATTACTTTTATTATTATCAATATAGTATGCATTATTACCCATATTACGCAGTTATTATCGCTAGAAGTATAATAATTATACCTGTTACTTTTATTATTATCAATATAACATGCATTATTACCCATATTATGCAGTTATTATTGCTACAGCTATAGTAATTACACTTATTACACCCAATATTATCAAGATAATATGCATTATTACCCATATTATGCAGTAATTATCGCTACAGCTATAATAATTACACTTATTACACCGTATATTATCAATATAACATGCATTATTACCCATATTACGCAGTTATTATCGCTAGCACTATAATAATTATACTTATTACTTTTATTATTATCAATATAGTATGCATTATTACCCATATTATGCAGTTATTACCGCTACAGCTATAATAATCACACTTATTACACCCAATGTTATCAATATACCATTCATTATTACCTATATTATGCAGTTATTATCGCTCGAACTATAATAATTATTCTTATTACTTTTATTATTATCAATATAGTATGCATTATTACCCATATTACGCAGTTATTATCGCTAGAAGTATAATAATTATACTTGTTACTTTTATTATTATGAATATAACATGCATTATTACCCATATTATGCAGTTATTATCGCTAGAGCTACAATAATTACACTTATTACTCCCAATATTATCAATATAATATGCATTATTACCCATATTATACAGTTATTATCGCTAGAGCTATAACAATTACAATTATTACACCCAATGTTATCAACAAAACATTCATTATTACCTATATTATGCAGTTATTATCGCTCGAACTATAATAATTATTCTTATTACTTTTATTATTATCAATATAGTATGCATTATTACCCATATTATGCAGTTATTATCGCTACAGCTATAATAATTACACTTATTACACCGTATATTATCAATATAACATGCATTATTACCCATATTACGCAGTTATTATCGCTAGATGTATAATAATTATACTTGTTACTTTTATTGTTATCAATATAACATGCATTATTACCCATATTATGCAGTTATTATTGCTAGAGCTATAATAATTACACTTATTACACACAATATTATCAATATGACATGGATTATTACCTATATTATGCAGTTATTATCGCTAGAACTAATATAATTATACTTATTACTTTTATTATTATCAATATAGTATGCATTATTACCCATATTATGCAGTTATTACCGCCACAGCTATAATAATAACAGTTATTACCCAGAATATTATCAATATAATATGCATTATTACCCATATTATGCAGTAATTATCGCTACAGCTATAATAATTACACTTATTACACCGTATATTATCAATATAACATGCATTATTACCCATATTACGCAGTTATTATCGCTAGAAGTATAATAATTATACTTGTTACTTTTATTATTATCACTATAACATGCATTATTACCCATATTATGCAGTTATTATCGCTAGAGCTACAATAATTACACTTATTGCTCCCAATATTATCAATATAATATGCATTATTACCCATATTATACAGTTATTATCGCCAGAGCTATAACAATCACAATTATTACACCCAATGTTATCAATAAAACATTCATTATTACCTATATTATGCAGTTATTATCGCTCGAACTATAATAATTATTCTTATTACTTTTATTATTATCAATATAGTATGCATTATTACCCATATTACGCAGTTATTATCGCTAGAAGTATAATAATTATACTTGTTACTTTTATTATTATCAATATAACATGCATTAATACCCATACTATGCAGTTATTATTGCTAGAGCTATAATAATTACACGTATTACACACAATATTATCAATATGACATGGATTATTACCTATATTATGCAGTTATTATCGCTAGAACTAATATAATTATACTTATTATTTTTATTATTATCAATATAGTATGCATTATTACCCATATTATGCAATTATTACCGCCACAGCTATAATAATTACACTTATTACACCCAATGTTATCAATATACCATTCATTATTACCTATATTATGCAGTTATTATCGCTCGAACTATAATAATTATTCTTATTACTTTTATTATTATCAATATAGTATGCATTATTACCCATATTACGCAGTTATTATCGCTAGAAGTATAATAATTATACCTGTTACTTTTATTATTATCAATATAACATGCATTATTACCCATATTATGCAGTTATTATTGCTACAGCTATAGTAATTACACTTATTACACCCAATATTATCAAGATAACATGCATTATTACCTATATTATGCAGTTATTATCGCTACAGCTATAATAATTACACTTATTACACCGTATATTATCAATATAACATGCATCATTACCCATATTACGCAGTTATTATCGCTAGAAGTATAATAATTATACTTGTTACTTTTATTATTATGAATATAACATGCATTATTACCCATATTATGCAGTTATTATCGCTAGAGCTACAATAATTACACTTATTACTCCCAATATTATCAATATAATATGCATTATTACCCATATTATACAGTTATTATCGCTAGAGCTATAACAATTACAATTATTACACCCAATGTTATCAACAAAACATTCATTATTACCTATATTATGCAGTTATTATCGCTCGAACTATAATAATTATTCTTATTACTTTTATTATTATCAATATAGTATGCATTATTACCCATATTATGCAGTTATTATCGCTACAGCTATAATAATTACACTTATTACACCGTATATTATCAATATAACATGCATTATTACCCATATTACGCAGTTATTATCGCTAGAAGTATGATAATTATACTTGTTACTTTTATTATTATCAATATAACATGCATTAGTACCCATACTATGCAGTTATTATTGCTAGAGCTATAATAATTACACTTATTACCCACAATATTATCAATATGACATGGATTATTACCTATATTATGCAGTTATTATCGCTAGAGCTATAACAATTACAATTATTACACCCAATGTTATCAACAAAACATTCATTATTACCTATATTATGCAGTTATTATCGCTCGAACTATAATAATTATTCTTATTACTTTTATTATTATCAATATAGTATGCATTATTACCCATATTACGCAGTTATTATCGCTAGAAGTATAATAATTATACTTGTCACTTTTATTATTATCAATATAACATGCATTATTACCCATATTATGCGGTTATTATCGCTAGAGCTATAATAATTACACTTATGACACCCTATATTATAAATATAACATGCATTATTACCCATATTATGAAGTTATTATCGCTAGAGCTATTACAATTACAATTATTACACCCAATGTTATCAATATAACATTCATTATTACCTATATTATGCAGTTATTATCGCTCGAACTATAATAATTGTTCTTATTACTTTTATTATTATCAATATAGTATGCATTATTACCCATATTATGCAGTTATTATCGCTACAGCTATAATAATTACACTTATTACACCGTATATTATCAATATAACACGCATTATTACCCATATTATGCAATTATTATCGCTAGCACTATAATAATTATACTTATTACTTTTATTATTATCAATATAGTATGCATTATTACCCATATTATGCTGTTAATACCGCTAGAGCTATAATAATTACAGTTATTACTCAGAATATTATCAATATAGTATGCATTATTACCCATATTATGCAGTTATTATCGCTACAGCTATAATAATTACACTTATTACACCGTATATTATCAATATAACATGCATTATTACCCATATTACGCAGTTATTATCGCTAGAAGTATAATAATTATACTTGTTACTTTTAATATTATCAATATAACATGCATTATTACCCATATTATGCAGTTATTATCGCTACAGCTATAATAATTACACTTATTACACCGTATATTATCAATATAACATGCATTATTACCCATATTACGCAGTTATTATCGCTAGATGTATAATAATTATACTTGTTACTTTTATTGCTATCAATATAACATGCATTATTACCCATATTATGCAGTTATTATTGCTAGAGCTATAATAATTACACTTATTACACACAATATTATCAATATGACATGGATTATTACCTATATTATGCAGTTATTATCGCTAGAACTAATATAATTATACTTATTACTTTTATTATTATCAATATAGTATGCATTATTACCCATATTATGCAGTTATTACCGCTACAGCTATAATAATTACAGTTATTACCCAGAATATTATCAATATAATATGCATTATTACCCATATTATGCAGTAATTATCGCTACAGCTATAATAATTACACTTATTACACCGTATATTATCAATATAACATGCATCATTACCCATATTACGCAGTTATTATCGCTAGAAGTATAATAATTATACTTGTTACTTTTATTATTATGAATATAACATGCATTATTACCCATATTATGCAGTTATTATCGCTAGAGCTACAATAATTACACTTATTACTCCCAATATTATCAATATAATATGCATTATTACCCATATTATACAGTTATTATCGCTAGAGCTATAACAATTACAATTATTACACCCAATGTTATCAACAAAACATTCATTATTACCTATATTATGCAGTTATTATCGCTCGAACTATAATAATTATTCTTATTACTTTTATTATTATCAATATAGTATGCATTATTACCCATATTATGCAGTTATTATCGCTACAGCTATAATAATTACACTTATTACACCGTATATTATCAATATAACATGCATTATTACCCATATTACGCAGTTATTATCGCTAGATGTATAATAATTATACTTGTTACACACAATATTATCAATATGACATGGATTATTACCTATATTATGCAGTTATTATCGCTAGAAATAATATAATTATACTTATTACTTTTATTATTATCAATATAGTATGCATTATTACCCATATTATGCAGTTATTACCGCTACAGCTATAATAATTACAGTTATTACCCAGAATATTATCAATATAATATGCATTATTACCCATATTATGCAGTAATTATCGCTACAGCTATAATAATTACACTTATTACACCGTATATTATCAATATAACATGCATTATTACCCATATTACGCAGTTATTATCGCTAGAAGTATAATAATTATACTTGTTACTTTTATTATTATCAATATAGTATGCATTATTACCCATATTATGCTGTTAATACCGCTAGAGCTATAATAATTACAGTTATTACTCAGAATATTATCAATATAGTATGCATTATTACCCATATTATGCAGTTATTATCGCTACAGCTATAATAATTACACTTATTACACCGTATATTATCAATATAACATGCATTATTACCCATATTACGCAGTTATTATCGCTAGAAGTATAATAATTATACTTGTTACTTTTAATATTATCAATATAACATGCATTATTACCCATATTATGCAGTTATTATCGCTACAGCTATAATAATTACACTTATTACACCGTATATTATCAATATAACATGCATTATTACCCATATTACGCAGTTATTATCGCTAGATGTATAATAATTATACTTGTTACTTTTATTGCTATCAATATAACATGCATTATTACCCATATTATGCAGTTATTATTGCTAGAGCTATAATAATTACACTTATTACACACAATATTATCAATATGACATGGATTATTACCTATATTATGCAGTTATTATCGCTAGAACTAATATAATTATACTTATTACTTTTATTATTATCAATATAGTATGCATTATTACCCATATTATGCAGTTATTACCGCTACAGCTATAATAATTACAGTTATTACCCAGAATATTATCAATATAATATGCATTATTACCCATATTATGCAGTAATTATCGCTACAGCTATAATAATTACACTTATTACACCGTATATTATCAATATAACATGCATTATTACCCATATTACGCAGTTATTATCGCTAGAAGTATAATAATTATACTTGTTACTTTTATTATTATCACTATAACATGCATTATTACCCATATTATGCAGTTATTATCGCTAGAGCTACAATAATTACACTTATTGCTCCCAATATTATCAATATAATATGCATTATTACCCATATTATACAGTTATTATCGCCAGAGCTATAACAATCACAATTATTACACCCAAAGTTATCAATAAAACATTCATTATTACCTATATTATGCAGTTATTATCGCTCGAACTATAATAATTATTCTTATTACTTTTATTATTATCAATATAGTATGCATTATTACCCATATTACGCAGTTATTATCGCTAGAAGTATAATAATTATACTTGTTACTTTTATTATTATCAATATAACATGCATTAATACCCATACTATGCAGTTATTATTGCTAGAGCTATAATAATTACACGTATTACACACAATATTATCAATATGACATGGATTATTACCTATATTATGCAGTTATTATCGCTAGAACTAATATAATTATACTTATTACTTTTATTATTATCAATATAGTATGCATTATTACCCATATTATGCAATTATTACCGCCACAGCTATAATAATTACACTTATTACACCCAATGTTATCAATATACCATTCATTATTACCTATATTATGCAGTTATTATCGCTCGAACTATAATAATTATTCTTATTACTTTTATTATTATCAATATAGTATGCATTATTACCCATATTACGCAGTTATTATCGCTAGAAGTATAATAATTATACCTGTTACTTTTATTATTATCAATATAACATGCATTATTACCCATATTATGCAGTTATTATTGCTACAGCTATAGTAATTACACTTATTACACCCAATATTATCAAGATAACATGCATTATTACCTATATTATGCAGTTATTATCGCTACAGCTATAATAATTACACTTATTACACCGTATATTATCAATATAACATGCATCATTACCCATATTACGCAGTTATTATCGCTAGAAGTATAATAATTATACTTGTTACTTTTATTATTATGAATATAACATGCATTATTACCCATATTATGCAGTTATTATCGCTAGAGCTACAATAATTACACTTATTACTCCCAATATTATCAATATAATATGCATTATTACCCATATTATACAGTTATTATCGCTAGAGCTATAACAATTACAATTATTACACCCAATGTTATCAACAAAACATTCATTATTACCCATATTATGCAGTTATTATCGCTACAGCTATAATAATTACACTTATTACACCGTATATTATCAATATAACACGCATTATTACCCATATTATGCAATTATTATCGCTAGCACTATAATAATTATACTTATTACTTTTATTATTATCAATATAGTATGCATTATTACCCATATTATGCTGTTAATACCGCTAGAGCTATAATAATTACAGTTATTACTCAGAATATTATCAATATAGTATGCATTATTACCCATATTATGCAGTTATTATCGCTACAGCTATAATAATTACACTTATTACACCGTATATTATCAATATAACATGAATTATTACCCATATTACGCAGTTATTATCGCTAGAAGTATAATAATTATACTTGTTACTTTTAATATTATCAATATAACATGCATTATTACCCATATTATGCAGTTATTATCGCTACAGCTATAATAATTACACTTATTACACCGTATATTATCAATATAACATGCATTATTACCCATATTACGCAGTTATTATCGCTAGAAGTATAATAATTATACTTGTCACTTTTATTATTATCAATATAACATGCATTATTACCCATATTATGCAGTTATTATCGCTAGAGCTACAATAATTACACTTATTACTCCCAATATTATCAATATAATATGCATTATTACCCATATTATGCAGTTATTATTGCTACAGCTATAGTAATTACACGTATTACACCCAATATTATCAAGATAACATGCATTATTACCTATATTATGCAGTTATTATCGCTACAGCTATAATAATTACACTTATTACACCGTATATTATCAATATAACATGCATCATTACCCATATTACGCAGTTATTATCGCTAGAAGTATAATAATTATACTTGTTACTTTTATTATTATCAATATAACGTGCATTAGTACCCATACTATGCATTTATTATTGCTAGAGCTATAATAATTACACTTATTACCCACAATATTATCAATATGACATGGATTATTACCTATATTATGCAGTTATTATCGCTAGAACTAATATAATTATACTTATTAGTTTTATTATTATCAATATAGTATGCATTATTACCCATATTATGCAGTTATTACCGCTACAGCTATAATAATTACACTTATTACACCCTATATTTTCAATATAACATGCATTATTACCCATATTATGAAGTTATTATCGCTACAGCTATAATAATTACACTTATTACACCCAATATTATCAAGATAACATGCATTATTACCTATATTATGCAGTTATTATCGCTAGCACTATAATAATTATACTTATTACTTTTATTATTATCAATATAACATGCATTATTACCCATATTATGCAGTTATTACCGCTAGAGCTATAATAATTACAGTTATTACTCAGAATATTATCAATATATTATGCATTATTACCCATATTATGCAGTTATTATCGCTACAGCTATAATAATTACACTTATTACACCGTATATTATCAATATAACATGCATTATTACCCATATTACGCAGTTATTATCGCTAGAAGTATAATAATTATACTTGTTACTTTTATTATTATCAATATAACATGCAGTAGTACCCATACTATGCAGTTATTATTGCTAGAGCTATAATAATTACACTTATTACCCACAATATTATCAATATGACATGGATTATTACCTATATTATGCAGTTATTATCGCTAGAGCTATAACAATTACAATTATTACACCCAATGTTATCAACAAAACATTCATTATTACCCATATTATACAGTTATTATCGCTAGAGCTATAACAATTACAATTATTACACCCAATGTTATCAATAAAACATTCATTATTACTTATATTATGCAGTTATCATCGCTCGAACTATAATAATTATTCTTATTACTTTTATTATTATCAATATAGTATGCATTATTACCCATATTATGCAGTTATTATCGCTACAGCTATAATAATTACACTTATTACACCGTATATTATCAATATAACATGCATTATTACCCATATTACGCAGTTATTATCGCTAGATGTATAATAATTATACTTGTTACTTTTATTGTTATCAATATAACATGCATTATTACCCATATTATGCAGTTATTATTGCTAGAGCTATAATAATTACACTTATTACACACAATATTATCAATATGACATGGATTATTACCTATATTATGCAGTTATTATCGCTAGAACTATAATAATTATATTTATTACTTTTATTATTATCAATATAGTATGCATTATTACCCATATTATGCAATTATTACCGCCACAGCTATAATAATTACACTTATTACACCCAATGTTATCAATATACCATTCATTATTACCTATATTATGCAGTTATTATCGCTCGAACTATAATAATTATTCTTATTACTTTTATTATTATCAATATAGTATGCATTATTACCCATATTACGCAGTTATTATCGCTAGAAGTATAATAATTATACTTGTTACTTTTATTATTATCAATATAACATGCATTAGTACCCATACTATGCAGTTATTATTGCTAGAGCTATAATAATTACACGTGTTACACACAATATTATCAATATGACATGGATTATTACCTATATTATGCAGTTATTATCGCTAGAACTAATATAATTATACTCATTACTTTTATTATTATCAATATAGTATGCATTATTACCCATATTATGCAATTATTACCGCCACAGCTATAATAATTACACTTATTACACCCAATGTTATCAATATACCATTCATTATTACCTATATTATGCAGTTATTATCGCTCGAACTATAATAATTATTCTTATTACTTTTATTATTATCAATATAGTATGCATTATTACCCATATTACGCAGTTATTATCGCTAGAAGTATAATAATTATACTTGTTACTTTTATTATTATCAATATAACATGCATTAGTACCCATACTATGCAGTTATTATTGCTAGAGCTATAATAATTACACGTGTTACACACAATATTATCAATATGACATGGATTATTACCTATATTATGCAGTTATTATCGCTAGAACTAATATAATTATACTCATTACTTTTATTATTATCAATATAGTATGCATTATTACCCATATTATGCAATTATTACCGCCACAGCTATAATAATTACACTTATTACACCCAATGTTATCAATATACCATTCATTATTACCTATATTATGCAGTTATTATCGCTCGAACTATAATAATTATTCTTATTACTTTTATTATTATCAATATAGTATGCATTATTACCCATATTACGCAGTTATTATCGCTAGAAGTATAATAATTATACCTGTTACTTTTATTATTATCAATATAACATGCATTATTACCCATATTATGCAGTTATTATTGCTACAGCTATAGTAGTTACACTTATTACACCCAATATTATCAAGATAACATGCATTATTACCTATATTATGCAGTTATTATCGCTACAGCTATAATAATTACACTTATTACACCGTATATTATCAATATAACATGCATTATTACCCATATTACGCAGTTATTATCGCTAGAAGTATGATAATTATACTTGTTACTTTTATTATTATCAATATAACATGCATTAGTACCCATACTATGCAGTTATTATTGCTAGAGCTATAATAATTACACTCATTACCCACAATATTATCAATATGACATGGATTATTACCTATATTATGCAGTTATTATCGCTAGAGCTATAACAATTACAATTATTACACCCAATGTTATCAACAAAACATTCATTATTACCTATATTATGCAGTTATTATCGCTCGAACTATAATAATTATTCTTATTACTTTTATTATTATCAATATAGTATGCATTATTACCCATATTACGCAGTTATTATCGCTAGAAGTATAATAATTATACTTGTCACTTTTATTATTATCAATATAACATGCATTATTACCCATATTATGCGGTTATTATCGCTAGAGCTATAATAATTACACTTACGACACCCTATATTATAAATATAACATGCATTATTACCCATATTATGAAGTTATTATCGCTAGAGCTATTACAATTACAATTATTACACCCAATGTTATCAATATAACATTCATTATTACCTATATTATGCAGTTATTATCGCTCGAACTATAATAATTGTTCTTATTACTTTTATTATTATCAATATAGTATGCATTATTACCCATATTATGCAGTTATTATCGCTACAGCTATAATAATTACACTTATTACACCGTATATTATCAATATAACACGCATTATTACCCATATTATGCAATTATTATCGCTAGCACTATAATAATTATACTTATTACTTTTATTATTATCAATATAGTATGCATTATTACCCATATTATGCTGTTAATACCGCTAGAGCTATAATAATTACAGTTATTACTCAGAATATTATCAATATAGTATGCATTATTACCCATATTATGCAGTTATTATCGCTACAGCTATAATAATTACACTTATTACACCGTATATTATCAATATAACATGCATTATTACCCATATTACGCAGTTATTATCGCTAGAAGTATAATAATTATACTTGTTACTTTTAATATTATCAATATAACATGCATTATTACCCATATTATGCAGTTATTATCGCTACAGCTATAATAATTACACTTATTACACCGTATATTATCAATATAACATGCATTATTACCCATATTACGCAGTTATTATCGCTAGAAGTATAATAATTATAATTGTCACTTTTATTATTATCAATATAACATGCATTATTACCCATATTATGCAGTTATTATCGCTAGAGCTACAATAATTACACTTATTACTCCCAATATTATCAATATAATATGCATTATTACCCATATTATGCAGTTATTATTGCTACAGCTATAGTAATTACACGTATTACACCCAATATTATCAAGATAACATGCATTATTACCTATATTATGCAGTTATTATCGCTACAGCTATAATAATTACACTTATTACACCGTATATTATCAATATAACATGCATCATTACCCATATTACGCAGTTATTATCGCTAGAAGTATAATAATTATACTTGTTACTTTTATTACTATCAATATAACATGCATTAGTACCCATACTATGCATTTATTATTGCTAGAGCTATAATAATTACACTTATTACCCACAATATTATCAATATGACATGGATTATTACCTATATTATGCAGTTATTATCGCTAGAACTAATATAATTATACTTATTAGTTTTATTATTATCAATATAGTATGCATTATTACCCATATTATGCAGTTATTACCGCTACAGCTATAATAATTACACTTATTACACCCTATATTTTCAATATAACATGCATTATTACCCATATTATGAAGTTATTATCGCTACAGCTATAATAATTACACTTATTACACCCAATATTATCAAGATAACATGCATTATTACCTATATTATGCAGTTATTATCGCTAGCACTATAATAATTATACTTATTACTTTTATTATTATCAATGTAACATGCATTATTACCCATATTATGCAGTTATTACCGCTAGAGCTATAATAATTACAGTTATTACTCAGAATATTATCAATATATTATGCATTATTACCCATATTATGCAGTTATTATCGCTAGAGCTACAATAATTACACTTATTACTCCCAATATTATCAATATAATATGCATTATTACCCATATTATACAGTTATTATCGCTAGAGCTATAACAATTACAATTATTACACCCAATGTTATCAATAAAACATTCATTATTACTTATATTATGCAGTTATCATCGCTCGAACTATAATAATTATTCTTATTACTTTTATTATTATCAATATAGTATGCATTATTACCCATATTATGCAGTTATTATCGCTACAGCTATAATAATTACACTTATTACACCGTATATTATCAATATAACATGCATTATTACCCATATTACGCAGTTATTATCGCTAGATGTATAATAATTATACTTGTTACTTTTATTGTTATCAATATAACATGCATTATTACCCATATTATGCAGTTATTATTGCTAGAGCTATAATAATTACACTTATTACACACAATATTATCAATATGACATGGATTATTACCTATATTATGCAGTTATTATCGCTAGAACTATAATAATTATACTTATTACTTTTATTATTATCAATATAGTATGCATTATTACCCATATTATGCAATTATTACCGCCACAGCTATAATAATTACACTTATTACACCCAATGTTATCAATATACCATTCATTATTACCTATATTATGCAGTTATTATCGCTCGAACTATAATAATTATTCTTATTACTTTTATTATTATCAATATAGTATGCATTATTACCCATATTACGCAGTTATTATCGCTAGAAGTATAATAATTATACCTGTTACTTTCATTATTATCAATATAACATGCATTATTACCCATATTATGCAGTTATTATTGCTACAGCTATAGTAATTACACTTATTACACCCAATATTATCAAGATAACATGCATTATTACCTATATTATGCAGTTATTATCGCTACAGCTATAATAATTACACTTATTACACCGTATATTATCAATATAACATGCATTATTACCCATATTACGCAGTTATTATCGCTAGAAGTATGATAATTATACTTGTTACTTTTATTATTATGAATATAACATGCATTATTACCCATACTATGCAGTTATTATTGCTAGAGCTATAATAATTACACGTATTACACACAATATTATCAATATGACATGGATTATTACCTATATTATGCAGTTATTATCGCTAGAACTAATATAATTATACTTATTACTTTTATTATTATCAATATAGTATGCATTATTACCCATATTATGCAATTATTACCGCCACAGCTATAATAATTACACTTATTACACCCAATGTTATCAATATACCATTCATTATTACCTATATTATGCAGTTATTATCGCTCGAACTATAATAATTATTCTTATTACTTTTATTATTATCAATATAGTATGCATTATTACCCATATTACGCAGTTATTATCGCTAGAAGTATAATAATTATACCTGTTACTTTCATTATTATCAATATAACATGCATTATTACCCATATTATGCAGTTATTATTGCTACAGCTATAGTAATTACACTTATTACACCCAATATTATCAAGATAACATGCATTATTACCTATATTATGCAGTTATTATCGCTACAGCTATAATAATTACACTTATTACACCGTATATTATCAATATAACATGCATCATTACCCATATTACGCAGTTATTATCGCTAGAAGTATAATAATTATACCTGTTACTTTTATTATTATCAATATAACATGCATTATTACCCATATTATGCAGTTATTATTGCTACAGCTATAGTAATTACACTTATTACACCCAATATTATCAAGATAACATGCATTATTACCTATATTATGCAGTTATTATCGCTACAGCTATAATAATTACACTTATTACACCGTATATTATCAATATAACATGCATCATTACCCATATTACGCAGTTATTATCGCTAGAAGTATAATAATTATACTTGTTACTTTTATTATTATGAATATAACATGCATTATTACCCATATTATGCAGTTATTATCGCTAGAGCTACAATAATTACACTTATTACTCCCAATATTATCAATATAATATGCATTATTACCCATATTATACAGTTATTATCGCTAGAGCTATAACAATTACAATTATTACACCCAATGTTATCAACAAAACATTCATTATTACCTATATTATGCAGTTATTATCGCTCGAACTATAATAATTATTCTTATTACTTTTATTATTATCAATATAGTATGCATTATTACCCATATTATGCAGTTATTATCGCTACAGCTATAATAATTACACTTATTACACCGTATATTATCAATATAACATGCATTATTACCCATATTACGCAGTTATTATCGCTGGAAGTATGATAATTATACTTGTTACTTTTATTATTATCAATATAACATGCATTAGTACCCATACTATGCAGTTATTATTGCTAGAGCTATAATAATTACACTTATTACCCACAATATTATCAATATGACATGGATTATTACCTATATTATGCAGTTATTATCGCTAGAGCTATTACAATTACAATTATTACACCCAATGTTATCAATATAACATTCATTATTACCTATATTATGCAGTTATTATCGCTCGAACTATAATAATTGTTCTTATTACTTTTATTATTATCAATATAGTATGCATTATTACCCATATTATGCAGTTATTATCGCTACAGCTATAATAATTACACTTATTACACCGTATATTATCAATATAACACGCATTATTACCCATATTATGCAATTATTATCGCTAGCACTATAATAATTATACTTATTACTTTTATTATTATCAATATAGTATGCATTATTACCCATATTATGCTGTTAATACCGCTAGAGCTATAATAATTACAGTTATTACTCAGAATATTATCAATATAGTATGCATTATTACCCATATTATGCAGTTATTATCGCTACAGCTATAATAATTACACTTATTACACCGTATATTATCAATATAACATGCATTATTACCCATATTACGCAGTTATTATCGCTAGAAGTATAATAATTATACTTGTCACTTTTATTATTATCAATATAACATGCATTATTACCCATATTACGCAGTTATTATCGCTAGAAGTATAATAATTATACTTGTTACTTTTAATATTATCAATATAACATGCATTATTACCCATATTATGAAGTTATTATCGCTACAGCTATAATAATTACACTTATTACACCCAATATTATCAAGATAACATGCATTATTACCTATATTATGCAGTTATTATCGCTAGCACTATAATAATTATACTTATTACTTTTATTATTATCAATATAACATGCATTATTACCCATATTATGCAGTTATTACCGCTAGAGCTATAATAATTACAGTTATTACTCAGAATATTATCAATATATTATGCATTATTACCCATATTATGCAGTTATTATCGCTACAGCTATAATAATTACACTTATTACACCGTATATTATCAATATAACATGCATTATTACCCATATTACGCAGTTATTATCGCTAGAAGTATAATAATTATACTTGTTACTTTTATTATTATCAATATAACATGCAGTAGTACCCATACTATGCAGTTATTATTGCTAGAGCTATAATAATTACACTTATTACCCACAATATTATCAATATGACATGGATTATTACCTATATTATGCAGTTATTATCGCTAGAGCTATAACAATTACAATTATTACACCCAATGTTATCAACAAAACATTCATTATTACCCATATTATACAGTTATTATCGCTAGAGCTATAACAATTACAATTATTACACCCAATGTTATCAATAAAACATTCATTATTACTTATATTATGCAGTTATCATCGCTCGAACTATAATAATTATTCTTATTACTTTTATTATTATCAATATAGTATGCATTATTACCCATATTATGCAGTTATTATCGCTACAGCTATAATAATTACACTTATTACACCGTATATTATCAATATAACATGCATTATTACCCATATTACGCAGTTATTATCGCTAGATGTATAATAATTATACTTGTTACTTTTATTGTTATCAATATAACATGCATTATTACCCATATTATGCAGTTATTATTGCTAGAGCTATAATAATTACACTTATTACACACAATATTATCAATATGACATGGATTATTACCTATATTATGCAGTTATTATCGCTAGAACTATAATAATTATATTTATTACTTTTATTATTATCAATATAGTATGCATTATTACCCATATTATGCAATTATTACCGCCACTGCTATAATAATTACACTTATTACACCCAATGTTATCAATATACCATTCATTATTACCTATATTATGCAGTTATTATCGCTCGAACTATAATAATTATTCTTATTACTTTTATTATTATCAATATAGTATGCATTATTACCCATATTACGCAGTTATTATCGCTAGAAGTATAATAATTATACTTGTTACTTTTATTATTATCAATATAACATGCATTAGTACCCATACTATGCAGTTATTATTGCTAGAGCTATAATAATTACACGTGTTACACACAATATTATCAATATGACATGGATTATTACCTATATTATGCAGTTATTATCGCTAGAACTAATATAATTATACTCATTACTTTTATTATTATCAATATAGTATGCATTATTACCCATATTATGCAATTATTACCGCCACAGCTATAATAATTACACTTATTACACCCAATGTTATCAATATACCATTCATTATTACCTATATTATGCAGTTATTATCGCTCGAACTATAATAATTATTCTTATTACTTTTATTATTATCAATATAGTATGCATTATTACCCATATTACGCAGTTATTATCGCTAGAAGTATAATAATTATACCTGTTACTTTTATTATTATCAATATAACATGCATTATTACCCATATTATGCAGTTATTATTGCTACAGCTATAGTAGTTACACTTATTACACCCAATATTATCAAGATAACATGCATTATTACCTATATTATGCAGTTATTATCGCGACAGCTATAATAATTACACTTATTACACCGTATATTATCAATATAACATGCATTATTACCCATATTACGCAGTTATTATCGCTAGAAGTATGATAATTATACTTGTTACTTTTATTATTATCAATATAACATGCATTAGTACCCATACTATGCAGTTATTATTGCTAGAGCTATAATAATTACACTCATTACCCACAATATTATCAATATGACATGGATTATTACCTATATTATGCAGTTATTATCGCTAGAGCTATAACAATTACAATTATTACACCCAATGTTATCAACAAAACATTCATTATTACCTATATTATGCAGTTATTATCGCTCGAACTATAATAATTATTCTTATTACTTTTATTATTATCAATATAGTATGCATTATTACCCATATTACGCAGTTATTATCGCTAGAAGTATAATAATTATACTTGTCACTTTTATTATTATCAATATAACATGCATTATTACCCATATTATGCGGTTATTATCGCTAGAGCTATAATAATTACACTTACGACACCCTATATTATAAATATAACATGCATTATTACCCATATTATGAAGTTATTATCGCTAGAGCTATTACAATTACAATTATTACACCCAATGTTATCAATATAACATTCATTATTACCTATATTATGCAGTTATTATCGCTCGAACTATAATAATTGTTCTTATTACTTTTATTATTATCAATATAGTATGCATTATTACCCATATTATGCAGTTATTATCGCTACAGCTATAATAATTACACTTATTACACCGTATATTATCAATATAACACGCATTATTAGCCATATTATGCAATTATTATCGCTAGCACTATAATAATTATACTTATTACTTTTATTATTATCAATATAGTATGCATTATTACCCATATTATGCTGTTAATACCGCTAGAGCTATAATAATTACAGTTATTACTCAGAATATTATCAATATAGTATGCATTATTACCCATATTATGCAGTTATTATCGCTACAGCTATAATAATTACACTTATTACACCGTATATTATCAATATAACATGCATTATTACCCATATTACGCAGTTATTATCGCTAGAAGTATAATAATTATACTTGTTACTTTTAATATTATCAATATAACATGCATTATTACCCATATTATGCAGTTATTATCGCTACAGCTATAATAATTACACTTATTACACCGTATATTATCAATATAACATGCATTATTACCCATATTACGCAGTTATTATCGCTAGAAGTATAATAATTATAATTGTCACTTTTATTATTATCAATATAACATGCATTATTACCCATATTATGCAGTTATTATCGCTAGAGCTACAATAATTACACTTATTACGCCCAATATTATCAATATAATATGCATTATTACCCATATTATGCAGTTATTATTGCTACAGCTATAGTAATTACACGTATTACACCCAATATTATCAAGATAACATGCATTATTACCTATATTATGCAGTTATTATCGCTACAGCTATAATAATTACACTTATTACACCGTATATTATCAATATAACATGCATCATTACCCATATTACGCAGTTATTATCGCTAGAAGTATAATAATTATACTTGTTACTTTTATTACTATCAATATAACATGCATTAGTACCCATACTATGCATTTATTATTGCTAGAGCTATAATAATTACACTTATTACCCACAATATTATCAATATGACATGGATTATTACCTATATTATGCAGTTATTATCGCTAGAACTAATATAATTATACTTATTAGTTTTATTATTATCAATATAGTATGCATTATTACCCATATTATGCAGTTATTACCGCTACAGCTATAATAATTACACTTATTACACCCTATATTTTCAATATAACATGCATTATTACCCATATTATGAAGTTATTATCGCTACAGCTATAATAATTACACTTATTACACCCAATATTATCAAGATAACATGCATTATTACCTATATTATGCAGTTATTATCGCTAGCACTATAATAATTATACTTATTACTTTTATTATTATCAATGTAACATGCATTATTACCCATATTATGCAGTTATTACCGCTAGAGCTATAATAATTACAGTTATTACTCAGAATATTATCAATATATTATGCATTATTACCCATATTATGCAGTTATTATCGCTAGAGCTACAATAATTACACTTATTACTCCCAATATTATCAATATAATATGCATTATTACCCATATTATACAGTTATTATCGCTAGAGCTATAACAATTACAATTATTACACCCAATGTTATCAATAAAACATTCATTATTACTTATATTATGCAGTTATCATCGCTCGAACTATAATAATTATTCTTATTACTTTTATTATTATCAATATAGTATGCATTATTACCCATATTATGCAGTTATTATCGCTACAGCTATAATAATTACACTTATTACACCGTATATTATCAATATAACATGCATTATTACCCATATTACGCAGTTATTATCGCTAGATGTATAATAATTATACTTGTTACTTTTATTGTTATCAATATAACATGCATTATTACCCATATTATGCAGTTATTATTGCTAGAGCTATAATAATTACACTTATTACACACAATATTATCAATATGACATGGATTATTACCTATATTATGCAGTTATTATCGCTAGAACTATAATAATTATACTTATTACTTTTATTATTATCAATATAGTATGCATTATTACCCATATTATGCAATTATTACCGCCACAGCTATAATAATTACACTTATTACACCCAATGTTATCAATATACCATTCATTATTACCTATATTATGCAGTTATTATCGCTCGAACTATAATAATTATTCTTATTACTTTTATTATTATCAATATAGTATGCATTATTACCCATATTACGCAGTTATTATCGCTAGAAGTATAATAATTATACCTGTTACTTTCATTATTATCAATATAACATGCATTATTACCCATATTATGCAGTTATTATTGCTACAGCTATAGTAATTACACTTATTACACCCAATATTATCAAGATAACATGCATTATTACCTATATTATGCAGTTATTATCGCTACAGCTATAATAATTACACTTATTACACCGTATATTATCAATATAACATGCATCATTACCCATATTACGCAGTTATTATCGCTAGAAGTATAATAATTATACCTGTTACTTTTATTATTATCAATATAACATGCATTATTACCCATATTATGCAGTTATTATTGCTACAGCTATAGTAATTACACTTATTACACCCAATATTATCAAGATAACATGCATTATTACCTATATTATGCAGTTATTATCGCTACAGCTATAATAATTACACTTATTACACCGTATATTATCAATATAACATGCATCATTACCCATATTACGCAGTTATTATCGCTAGAAGTATAATAATTATACTTGTTACTTTTATTATTATGAATATAACATGCATTATTACCCATATTATGCAGTTATTATCGCTAGAGCTACAATAATTACACTTATTACTCCCAATATTATCAATATAATATGCATTATTACCCATATTATACAGTTATTATCGCTAGAGCTATAACAATTACAATTATTACACCCAATGTTATCAACAAAACATTCATTATTACCTATATTATGCAGTTATTATCGCTCGAACTATAATAATTATTCTTATTACTTTTATTATTATCAATATAGTATGCATTATTACCCATATTATGCAGTTATTATCGCTACAGCTATAATAATTACACTTATTACACCGTATATTATCAATATAACATGCATTATTACCCATATTACGCAGTTATTATCGCTGGAAGTATGATAATTATACTTGTTACTTTTATTATTATCAATATAACATGCATTAGTACCCATACTATGCAGTTATTATTGCTAGAGCTATAATAATTACACTTATTACCCACAATATTATCAATATGACATGGATTATTACCTATATTATGCAGTTATTATCGCTAGAGCTATTACAATTACAATTATTACACCCAATGTTATCAATATAACATTCATTATTACCTATATTATGCAGTTATTATCGCTCGAACTATAATAATTGTTCTTATTACTTTTATTATTATCAATATAGTATGCATTATTACCCATATTATGCAGTTATTATCGCTACAGCTATAATAATTACACTTATTACACCGTATATTATCAATATAACACGCATTATTACCCATATTATGCAATTATTATCGCTAGCACTATAATAATTATACTTATTACTTTTATTATTATCAATATAGTATGCATTATTACCCATATTATGCTGTTAATACCGCTAGAGCTATAATAATTACAGTTATTACTCAGAATATTATCAATATAGTATGCATTATTACCCATATTATGCAGTTATTATCGCTACAGCTATAATAATTACACTTATTACACCGTATATTATCAATATAACATGCATTATTACCCATATTACGCAGTTATTATCGCTAGAAGTATAATAATTATACTTGTCACTTTTATTATTATCAATATAACATGCATTATTACCCATATTACGCAGTTATTATCGCTAGAAGTATAATAATTATACTTGTTACTTTTAATATTATCAATATAACATGCATTATTACCCATATTATGCAGTTATTATCGCTACAGCTATAATAATTACACTTATTACACCGTATATTATCAATATAACATGCATTATTACCCATATTACGCAGTTATTATCGCTAGAAGTATAATAATTATACTTGTCACTTTTATTATTATCAATATAACATGCATTATTACCCATATTATGCAGTTATTATCGCTAGAGCTACAATAATTACACTTATTACTCCCAATATTATCAATATAATATGCATTATTACCCATATTATGCAGTTATTATTGCTACAGCTATAGTAATTACACGTATTACACCCAATATTATCAAGATAACATGCATTATTACCTATATTATGCAGTTATTATCGCTACAGCTATAATAATTACACTTATTACACCGTATATTATCAATATAACATGCATCATTACCCATATTACGCAGTTATTATCGCTAGAAGTATAATAATTATACTTGTTACTTTTATTTTTATCAATATAACATGCATTAGTACCCATACTATGCATTTATTATTGCTAGAGCTATAATAATTACACTTATTACCCACAATATTATCAATATGACATGGATTATTACCTATATTATGCAGTTATTATCGCTAGAGCTATAATAATTACAGTTATTACTCAGAATATTATCAATGTATTATGCATTATTACCCATATTATGCAGTTATTATCGCTACAGCTATAATAATTACACTTATTACACCGTATATTATCAATATAACATGCATTATTACCCATATTACGCAGTTATTATCGCTAGAAGTATAATAATTATACTTGTTACTTTTATTATTATCAATATAACATGCAGTAGTACCCATACTATGCAGTTATTATTGCTAGAGCTATAATAATTACACTTATTACCCACAATATTATCAATATGACATGGATTATTACCTATATTATGCAGTTATTATCGCTAGAGCTATAACAATTACAATTATTACACCCAATGTTATCAACAAAACATTCATTATTACCCATATTATACAGTTATTATCGCTAGAGCTATAACAATTACAATTATTACACCCAGTGTTATCAATAAAACATTCATTATTACTTATATTATGCAGTTATCATCGCTCGAACTATAATAATTATTCTTATTACTTTTATTATTATCAATATAGTATGCATTATTACCCATATTATGCAGTTATTATCGCTACAGCTATAATAATTACACTTATTACACCGTATATTATCAATATAACATGCATTATTACCCATATTACGCAGTTATTATCGCTAGATGTATAATAATTATACTTGTTACTTTTATTGTTATCAATATAACATGCATTATTACCCATATTATGCAGTTATTATTGCTAGAGCTATAATAATTACACTTATTACACACAATATTATCAATATGACATGGATTATTACCTATATTATGCAGTTATTATCGCTAGAACTATAATAATTATACTTATTACTTTTATTATTATCAATATAGTATGCATTATTACCCATATTATGCAATTATTACCGCCACAGCTATAATAATTACACTTATTACACCCAATGTTATCAATATACCATTCATTATTACCTATATTATGCAGTTATTATCGCTCGAACTATAATAATTATTCTTATTACTTTTATTATTATCAATATAGTATGCATTATTACCCATATTACGCAGTTATTATCGCTAGAAGTATAATAATTATACTTGTTACTTTTATTATTATCAATATAACATGCATTAGTACCCATACTATGCAGTTATTATTGCTAGAGCTATAATAATTACACGTGTTACACACAATATTATCAATATGACATGGATTATTACCTATATTATGCAGTTATTATCGCTAGAACTAATATAATTATACTTATTACTTTTATTATTATCAATACAGTATGCATTATTACCCATATTATGCAATTATTACCGCCACAGCTATAATAATTACACTTATTACACCCAATGTTATCAATATACCATTCATTATTACCTATATTATGCAGTTATTATCGCTCGAACTATAATAATTATTCTTATTACTTTTATTATTATTAATATAGTATGCATTATTACCCATATTACGCAGTTATTATCGCTAGAAGTATAATAATTATACCTGTTACTTTTATTATTATCAATATAACATGCATTATTACCCATATTATGCAGTTATTATTGCTACAGCTATAGTAGTTACACTTATTACACCCAATATTATCAAGATAACATGCATTATTACCTATATTATGCAGTTATTATCGCTACAGCTATAATAATTACACTTATTACACCGTATATTATCAATATAACATGCATTATTACCCATATTACGCAGTTATTATCGCTAGAAGTATGATAATTATACTTGTTACTTTTATTATTATCAATATAACATGCATTAGTACCCATACTATGCAGTTATTATTGCTAGAGCTATAATAATTACACTTATTACCCACAATATTATCAATATGACATGGATTATTACCTATATTATGCAGTTATTATCGCTAGAACTAATATAATTATACTTATTAGTTTTATTATTATCAATATAGTATGCATTATTACCCATATTATGCAGTTATTACCGCTACAGCTATAATAATTACACTTATTACACCCTATATTTTCAATATAACATGCATTATTACCCATATTATGAAGTTATTATCGCTACAGCTATAATAATTACACTTATTACACCCAATATTATCAAGATAACATGCATTATTACCTATATTATGCAGTTATTATCGCTAGCACTATAATAATTATACTTATTACTTTTATTATTATCAATATAACATGCATTATTACCCATATTATGCAGTTATTACCGCTAGAGCTATAATAATTACAGTTATTACTCAGAATATTATCAATATATTATGCATTATTACCCATATTATGCAGTTATTATCGCTAGAGCTACAATAATTACACTTATTACTCCCAATATTATCAATATAATATGCATTATTACCCATATTATACAGTTATTATCGCTAGAGCTATAACAATTACAATTATTACACCCAATGTTATCAATAAAACATTCATTATTACTTATATTATGCAGTTATCATCGCTCGAACTATAATAATTATTCTTATTACTTTTATTATTATCAATATAGTATGCATTATTACCCATATTATGCAGTTATTATCGCTACAGCTATAATAATTACACTTATTACACCGTATATTATCAATATAACATGCATTATTACCCATATTACGCAGTTATTATCGCTAGATGTATAATAATTATACTTTGTTACTTTTATTGTTATCAATATAACATGCATTATTACCCATATTATGCAGTTATTATTGCTAGAGCTATAATAATTACACTTATTACACACAATATTATCAATATGACATGGATTATTACCTATATTATGCAGTTATTATCGCTAGAACTATAATAATTATACTTATTACTTTTATTATTATCAATATAGTATGCATTATTACCCATATTATGCAATTATTACCGCCACAGCTATAATAATTACACTTATTACACCCAATGTTATCAATATACCATTCATTATTACCTATATTATGCAGTTATTATCGCTCGAACTATAATAATTATTCTTATTACTTTTATTATTATCAATATAGTATGCATTATTACCCATATTACGCAGTTATTATCGCTAGAAGTATAATAATTATACCTGTTACTTTTATTATTATCAATATAACATGCATTATTACCCATATTATGCAGTTATTATTGCTACAGCTATAGTAATTACACTTATTACACCCAATATTATCAAGATAACATGCATTATTACCTATATTATGCAGTTATTATCGCTACAGCTATAATAATTACACTTATTACACCGTATATTATCAATATAACATGCATCATTACCCATATTACGCAGTTATTATCGCTAGAAGTATAATAATTATACTTGTTACTTTTATTATTATGAATATAACATGCATTATTACCCATATTATGCAGTTATTATCGCTAGAGCTACAATAATTACACTTATTACTCCCAATATTATCAATATAATATGCATTATTACCCATATTATACAGTTATTATCGCTAGAGCTATAACAATTACAATTATTACACCCAATGTTATCAACAAAACATTCATTATTACCTATATTATGCAGTTATTATCGCTCGAACTATAATAATTATTCTTATTACTTTTATTATTATCAATATAGTATGCATTATTACCCATATTATGCAGTTATTATCGCTACAGCTATAATAATTACACTTATTACACCGTATATTATCAATATAACATGCATTATTACCCATATTACGCAGTTATTATCGCTAGAAGTATGATAATTATACTTGTTACTTTTATTATTATCAATATAACATGCATTAGTACCCATACTATGCAGTTATTATTGCTAGAGCTATAATAATTACACTTATTACCCACAATATTATCAATAAGACATGGATTATTACCTATATTATGCAGTTATTATCGCTAGCACTATAATAATTATACTTATTACTTTTATTATTATCAATATAGTATGCATTATTACCCATATTATGCAGTTATTACCGCTAGAGCTATAATAATTACAGTTATTACTCAGAATATTATCAATATAATATGCATTATTACCCATATTATGCAGTTATTATCGCTACAGCTATAATAATTACACTTATTACACCGTATATTATCAATATAACATGCATTATTACCCATATTATGCAGTTATTATTGCTAGAGCTATAATAATTACACTTATTACCCACAATATTATCAATAAGACATGGATTATTACCTATATTATGCAGTTATTATCGCTAGAACTAATATAATTATACTTATTACTTTTATTATTATCAATATAGTATGCATTATTACCCATGTTATGCAGTTATTACCGCTACAGCTATAATAATTACACTTATTACACCCTATATTATCAATATAACATGCATTATTACCCATATTATGAAGTTATTATCGCTACAGCTATAATAATTACACTTATTACACCCAATATTATCAAGATAACATGCATTATTACCTATATTATGCAGTTATTATCGCTAGCGCTATAATAATTATACTTATTACTTTTATTATTATCAATATAGTACGCATTATTACCCATATTATGCAGTTATTACCGCTAGAGCTATAATAATTACAGTTATTACTCAGAATATTATCAATATAATATGCATTATTACCCATATTATGCAGTTATTACCGCTACAGCTATAATAATTACACTTATTACACCCTATATTATCAATATAACATGCATTATTACCCATATTATGAAGTTATTATCGCTACAGCTATAATAATTACACTTATTACACCCAATATTATCAAGATAACATGCATTATTACCTATATTATGCAGTTATTATCGCTAGCACTATAATAATTATACTTATTACTTTTATTATTATCAATATAGTACGCATTATTACCCATATTATGCAGTTATTACCGCTAGAGCTATAATAATTACAGTTATTACTCAGAATATTATCAATATAATATGCATTATTACCCATATTATGCAGTTATTATCGCTACAGCTATAATAATTACACTTATTACACCGTATATTATCAATATAACATGCATTATTACCCATATTATGCAGTTATTATTGCTAGAGCTATAATAATTACACTTATTACCCACAATATTATCAATAAGACATGGATTATTACCTATATTATGCAGTTATTATCGCTAGAACTATAATAATTATTCTTATTACTTTTATTATTATCAATATAGTATGCATTATTACCCATATTACGCAGTTATTATCGCTAGAAGTATAATAATTATACTTGTTACTTTTATTATTATCAATATAACATGCATTAGTACCCATACTATGCATTTATTATTGCTAGAGCTATAATAATTACACTTATTACCCACAATATTATCAATATGGCATGGATTATTACCTATATTATGCAGTTATTATCGCTAGAACTAATATAATTATACTTATTAGTTTTATTATTATCAATATAGTATGCATTATTACCCATATTATGCAGTTATTACCGCTACAGCTATAATAATTACACTTATTACACCCTATATTTTCAATATAACATGCATTATTACCCATATTATGAAGTTATTATCGCTACAGCTATAATAATTACACTTATTACACCCAATATTATCAAGATAACATGCATTATTACCTATATTATGCAGTTATTATCGCTAGCACTATAATAATTATACTTATTACTTTTATTATTATCAATATAACATGCATTATTACCCATATTATGCAGTTATTACCGCTAGAGCTATAATAATTACAGTTATTACTCAGAATATTATCAATATATTATGCATTATTACCCATATTATGCAGTTATTATCGCTAGAGCTACAATAATTACACTTATTACTCCCAATATTATCAATATAATATGCATTATTACCCATATTATACAGTTATTATCGCTAGAGCTATAACAATTACAATTATTACACCCAATGTTATCAATAAAACATTCATTATTACTTATATTATGCAGTTATCATCGCTCGAACTATAATAATTATTCTTATTACTTTTATTATTATCAATATAGTATGCATTATTACCCATATTATGCAGTTATTATCGCTACAGCTATAATAATTACACTTATTACACCGTATATTATCAATATAACATGCATTATTACCCATATTACGCAGTTATTATCGCTAGATGTATAATAATTATACTTGTTACTTTTATTGTTATCAATATAACATGCATTATTACCCATATTATGCAGTTATTATTGCTAGAGCTATAATAATTACACTTATTACACACAATATTATCAATATGACATGGATTATTACCTATATTATGCAGTTATTATCGCTAGAACTATAATAATTATACTTATTACTTTTATTATTATCAATATAGTATGCACTATTACCCATATTATGCAATTATTACCGCCACAGCTATAATAATTACACTTATTACACCCAATGTTATCAATATACCATTCATTATTACCTATATTATGCAGTTATTATCGCTCGAACTATAATAATTATTCTTATTACTTTTATTATTATCAATATAGTATGCATTATTACCCATATTACGCAGTTATTATCGCTAGAAGTATAATAATTATACCTGTTACTTTTATTATTATCAATATAACATGCATTATTACCCATATTATGCAGTTATTATTGCTACAGCTATAGTAATTACACTTATTACACCCAATATTATCAAGATAACATGCATTATTACCTATATTATGCAGTTATTATCGCTACAGCTATAATAATTACACTTATTACACCGTATATTATCAATATAACATGCATCATTACCCATATTACGCAGTTATTATCGCTAGAAGTATAATAATTATACTTGTTACTTTTATTATTATGAATATAACATGCATTATTACCCATATTATGCAGTTATTATCGCTAGAGCTACAATAATTACACTTATTACTCCCAATATTATCAATATAATATGCATTATTACCCATATTATACAGTTATTATCGCTAGAGCTATAACAATTACAATTATTACACCCAATGTTATCAACAAAACATTCATTATTACCTATATTATGCAGTTATTATCGCTCGAACTATAATAATTATTCTTATTACTTTTATTATTATCAATATAGTATGCATTATTACCCATATTATGCAGTTATTATCGCTACAGCTATAATAATTACACTTATTACACCGTATATTATCAATATAACATGCATTATTACCCATATTACGCAGTTATTATCGCTAGAAGTATGATAATTATACTTGTTACTTTTATTATTATCAATATAACATGCATTAGTACCCATACTATGCAGTTATTATTGCTAGAGCTATAATAATTACACTTATTACCCACAATATTATCAATAAGACATGGATTATTACCTATATTATGCAGTTATTATCGCTAGCACTATAATAATTATACTTATTACTTTTATTATTATCAATATAGTATGCATTATTACCCATATTATGCAGTTATTACCGCTAGAGCTATAATAATTACAGTTATTACTCAGAATATTATCAATATAATATGCATTATTACCCATATTATGCAGTTATTATCGCTACAGCTATAATAATTACACTTATTACACCGTATATTATCAATATAACATGCATTATTACCCATATTATGCAGTTATTATTGCTAGAGCTATAATAATTACACTTATTACACCCAATATTATCAAGATAACATGCATTATTACCTATATTATGCAGTTATTATCGCTAGCACTATAATAATTATACTTATTACTTTTATTATTATCAATATAGTACGCATTATTACCCATATTATGCAGTTATTACCGCTAGAGCTATAATAATTACAGTTATTACTCAGAATATTATCAATATAATATGCATTATTACCCATATTATGCAGTTATTATCGCTACAGCTATAATAATTACACTTATTACACCGTATATTATCAATATAACATGCATTATTACCCATATTATGCAGTTATTATTGCTAGAGCTATAATAATTACACTTATTACCCACAATATTATCAATAAGACATGGATTATTACCTATATTATGCAGTTATTATCGCTAGAACTATAATAATTATTCTTATTACTTTTATTATTATCAATATAGTATGCATTATTACCCATATTACGCAGTTATTATCGCTAGAAGTATAATAATTATACTTGTTACTTTTATTATTATCAATATAACATGCATTAGTACCCATACTATGCAGTTATTATTGCTAGAGCTATAATAATTACACGTATTACACACAATATTATCAAGATAACATGCATTATTACCTATATTATGCAGTTATTATCGCTACAGCTATAATAATTACACTTATTACACCGTATATTATCAATATAACATGCATCGTTACCCATATTACGCAGTTATTATCGCTAGAAGTATAATAATTATACTTGTTACTTTTATTATTATGAATATAACATGCATTATTACCCATATTATGCAGTTATTATCGCTAGAGCTACAATAATTACACTTATTACTCCCAATATTATCAATATAATATGCATTATTACCCATATTATACAGTTATTATCGCTAGAGCTATAACAATTACAATTATTACACCCAATGTTATCAACAAAACATTCATTATTACCTATATTATGCAGTTATTATCGCTCGAACTATAATAATTATTCTTATTACTTTTATTATTATCAATATAGTATGCATTATTACCCATATTATGCAGTTATTATCGCTACAGCTATAATAATTACACTTATTACACCGTATATTATCAATATAACATGCATTATTACCCATATTATGCAGTTATTATTGCTAGAGCTATAATAATTACACTTATTACCCACAATATTATCAATAAGACATGGATTATTACCTATATTATGCAGTTATTATCGCTAGAACTAATATAATTATACTTATTACTTTTATTATTATCAATATAGTATGCATTATTACCCATGTTATGCAGTTATTACCGCTACAGCTATAATAATTACACTTATTACACCCTATATTATCAATATAACATGCATTATTACCCATATTATGAAGTTATTATCGCTACAGCTATAATAATTACACTTATTACACTCAATATTATCAAGATAACATGCATTATTACCTATATTATGCAGTTATTATCGCTAGCACTATAATAATTATACTTATTACTTTTATTATTATCAATATAGTACGCATTATTACCCATATTATGCAGTTATTACCGCTAGAGCTATAATAATTACAGTTATTACTCAGAATATTATCAATATAATATGCATTATTACCCATATTATGCAGTTATTATCGCTACAGCTATAATAATTACACTTATTACACCGTATATTATCAATATAACATGCATTATTACCCATATTATGCAGTTATTATTGCTAGAGCTATAATAATTACACTTATTACCCACAATATTATCAATAAGACATGGATTATTACCTATATTATGCAGTTATTATCGCTAGAACTAATATAATTATACTTATTACTTTTATTATTATCAATATAGTATGCATTATTACCCATGTTATGCAGTTATTACCGCTACAGCTATAATAATTACACTTATTACACCCTATATTATCAATATAACATGCATTATTACCCATATTATGAGGTTATTATCGCTACAGCTATAATAATTACACTTATTACACCCAATATTATCAAGATAACATGCATTATTACCTATATTATGCAGTTATTATCGCTAGCACTATAATAATTATACTTATTACTTTTATTATTATCAATATAGTACGCATTATTACCCATATTATGCAGTTATTACCGCTAGAGCTATAATAATTACAGTTATTACTCAGAATATTATCAATATAATATGCATTATTACCCATATTATGCAGTTATTATCGCTACAGCTATAATAATTACACTTATTACACCGTATATTATCAATATAACATGCATTATTACCCATATTATGCAGTTATTATTGCTAGAGCTATAATAATTACACTTATTACCCACAATATTATCAATAAGACATGGATTATTACCTATATTATGCAGTTATTATCGCTAGAACTATAATAATTATTCTTATTACTTTTATTATTATCAATATAGTATGCATTATTACCCATATTATGCAGTTATTATCGCTACAGCTATAATAATTACACTTATTACACCGTATATTATCAATATAACATGCATTATTACCCATATTATGCAGTTATTATTGCTAGAGCTATAATAATTACACTTATTACCCACAATATTATCAATAAGACATGGATTATTACCTATATTATGCAGTTATTATCGCTAGAACTATAATAATTATTCTTATTACTTTTATTATTATCAATATAGTATGCATTATTACCCATATTACGCAGTTATTATCGCTAGAAGTATAATAATTATACTTGTTACTTTTATTATTATCAATATAACATGCATTAGTACCCATACTATGCAGTTATTATTGCTAGAGCTATAATAATTACACGTATTACACACAATATTATCAAGATAACATGCATTATTACCTATATTATGCAGTTATTATCGCTACAGCTATAATAATTACACTTATTACACCGTATATTATCAATATAACATGCATCGTTACCCATATTACGCAGTTATTATCGCTAGAAGTATAATAATTATACTTGTTACTTTTATTATTATGAATATAACATGCATTATTACCCATATTATGCAGTTATTATCGCTAGAGCTACAACAATTACACTTATTACTCCCAATATTATCAATATAATATGCATTATTACCCATATTATACAGTTATTATCGCTAGAGCTATAACAATTACAATTATTACACCCAATGTTATCAACAAAACATTCATTATTACCTATATTATGCAGTTATTATCGCTCGAACTATAATAATTATTCTTATTACTTTTATTATTATCAATATAGTATGCATTATTACCCATATTATGCAGTTATTATCGCTACAGCTATAATAATTACACTTATTACACCGTATATTATCAATATAACATGCATTATTACCCATATTATGCAGTTATTATTGCTAGAGCTATAATAATTACACTTATTACCCACAATATTATCAATAAGACATGGATTATTACCTATATTATGCAGTTATTATCGCTAGAACTAATATAATTATACTTATTACTTTTATTATTATCAATATAGTATGCATTATTACCCATGTTATGCAGTTATTACCGCTACAGCTATAATAATTACACTTATTACACCCTATATTATCAATATAACATGCATTATTACCCATATTATGAAGTTATTATCGCTACAGCTATAATAATTACACTTATTACACTCAATATTATCAAGATAACATGCATTATTACCTATATTATGCAGTTATTATCGCTAGCACTATAATAATTATACTTATTACTTTTATTATTATCAATATAGTACGCATTATTACCCATATTATGCAGTTATTACCGCTAGAGCTATAATAATTACAGTTATTACTCAGAATATTATCAATATAATATGCATTATTACCCATATTATGCAGTTATTATCGCTACAGCTATAATAATTACACTTATTACACCGTATATTATCAATATAACATGCATTATTACCCATATTACGCAGTTATTATCGCTAGAAGTATAATAATTATACTTGTTACTTTTATTATTATCACTATAACATGCATTATTACCCATATTATGCAGTTATTATCGCTAGAGCTACAATAATTACACTTATTGCTCCCAATATTATCAATATAATATGCATTATTACCCATATTATACAGTTATTATCGCTAGAGCTATAACAATCACAATTATTACACCCAATGTTATCAATAAAACATTCATTATTACCAATATTATGCAGTTATTATCGCTCGAACTATAATAATTATTCTTATTACTTTTATTATTATCAATATAGTATGCATTATTACCCATATTACGCAGTTATTATCGCTAGAAGTATAATAATTATACTTGTTACTTTTATTATTATCAATATAACATGCATTAGTACCCATACTATGCAGTTATTATTGCTAGAGCTATAATAATTACACTTATTACCCACAATATTATCAATATGACATGGATTATTACCTATATTATGCAGTTATTATCGCTAGAGCTATAACAATTACAATTATTACACCCAATGTTATCAACAAAACATTCATTATTACCTATATTATGCAGTTATTATCGCTCGAACTATAATAATTATTCTTATTACTTTTATTATTATCAATATAGTATGCATTATTACCCATATTACGCAGTTATTATCGCTAGAAGTATAATAATTATACTTGTCACTTTTATTATTATCAATATAACATGCATTATTACCCATATTATGCGGTTATTATCGCTAGAGCTATAATAATTACACTTATGACACCCTATATTATAAATATAACATGCATTATTACCCATATTATGAAGTTATTATCGCTAGAGCTATTACAATTACAATTATTACACCCAATGTTATCAATATAACATTCATTATTACCTATATTATGCAGTTATTATCGCTCGAACTATAATAATTGTTCTTATTACTTTTATTATTATCAATATAGTATGCATTATTACCCATATTATGCAGTTATTATCGCTACAGCTATAATAATTACACTTATTACACCGTATATTATCAATATAACACGCATTATTACCCATATTATGCAATTATTATCGCTAGCACTATAATAATTATACTTATTACTTTTATTATTATCAATATAGTATGCATTATTACCCATATTATGCTGTTAATACCGCTAGAGCTATAATAATTACAGTTATTACTCAGAATATTATCAATATAGTATGCATTATTACCCATATTATGCAGTTATTATCGCTACAGCTATAATAATTACACTTATTACACCGTATATTATCAATATAACATGCATTATTACCCATATTACGCAGTTATTATCGCTAGAAGTATAATAATTATACTTGTTACTTTTAATATTATCAATATAACATGCATTATTACCCATATTATGCAGTTATTATCGCTACAGCTATAATAATTACACTTATTACACCGTATATTATCAATATAACATGCATTATTACCCATATTACGCAGTTATTATCGCTAGAAGTATAATAATTATACTTGTCACTTTTATTATTATCAATATAACATGCATTATTACCCATATTATGCAGTTATTATCGCTAGAGCTACAATAATTACACTTATTACTCCCAATATTATCAATATAATATGCATTATTACCCATATTATGCAGTTATTATTGCTACAGCTATAGTAATTACACGTATTACACCCAATATTATCAAGATAACATGCATTATTACCTATATTATGCAGTTATTATCGCTACAGCTATAATAATTACACTTATTACACCGTATATTATCAATATAACATGCATCATTACCCATATTACGCAGTTATTATCGCTAGAAGTATAATAATTATACTTGTTACTTTTATTATTATGAATATAACATGCATTATTACCCATATTATGCAGTTATTATCGCTAGAGCTACAATAATTACACTTATTACTCCCAATATTATCAATATAATATGCATTATTACCCATATTATACAGTTATTATCGCTAGAGCTATAACAATTACAATTATTACACCCAATGTTATCAACAAAACATTCATTATTACCTATATTATGCAGTTATTATCGCTCGAACTATAATAATTATTCTTATTACTTTTATTATTATCAATATAGTATGCATTATTACCCATATTATGCAGTTATTATCGCTACAGCTATAATAATTACACTTATTACACCGTATATTATCAATATAACATGCATTCTTACCCATATTACGCAGTTATTATCGCTAGAAGTATGATAATTATACTTGTTACTTTTATTATTATCAATATAACATGCATTAGTACCCATACTATGCAGTTATTATTGCTAGAGCTATAATAATTACACTTATTACCCACAATATTATCAATAAGACATGGATTATTACCTATATTATGCAGTTATTATCGCTAGCACTATAATAATTATACTTATTACTTTTATTATTATCAATATAGTATGCATTATTACCCATATTATGCAGTTATTACTGCTAGAGCTATAATAATTACAGTTATTACTCAGAATATTATCAATATAATATGCATTATTACCCATATTATGCAGTTATTATCGCTACAGCTATAATAATTACACTTATTACACCGTATATTATCAATATAACATGCATTATTACCCATATTATGCAGTTATTATTGCTAGAGCTATAATAATTACACTTATTACCCACAATATTATCAATAAGACATGGATTATTACCTATATTATGCAGTTATTATCGCTAGAACTAATATAATTATACTTATTACTTTTATTATTATCAATATAGTATGCATTATTACCCATGTTATGCAGTTATTACCGCTACAGCTATAATAATTACACTTATTACACCCTATATTATCAATATAACATGCATTATTACCCATATTATGAAGTTATTATCGCTACAGCTATAATAATTACACTTATTACACCCAATATTATCAAGATAACATGCATTATTACCTATATTATGCAGTTATTATCGCTAGCACTATAATAATTATACTTATTACTTTTATTATTATCAATATAGTACGCATTATTACCCATATTATGCAGTTATTACCGCTAGAGCTATAATAATTACAGTTATTACTCAGAATATTATCAATATAATATGCATTATTACCCATATTATGCAGTTATTACCGCTACAGCTATAATAATTACACTTATTACACCCTATATTATCAATATAACATGCATTATTACCCATATTATGAAGTTATTATCGCTACAGCTATAATAATTACACTTATTACACCCAATATTATCAAGATAACATGCATTATTACCTATATTATGCAGTTATTATCGCTAGCACTATAATAATTATACTTATTACTTTTATTATTATCAATATAGTACGCATTATTACCCATATTATGCAGTTATTACCGCTAGAGCTATAATAATTACAGTTATTACTCAGAATATTATCAATATAATATGCATTATTACCCATATTATGCAGTTATTATCGCTACAGCTATAATAATTACACTTATTACACCGTATATTATCAATATAACATGCATTATTACCCATATTATGCAGTTATTATTGCTAGAGCTATAATAATTACACTTATTACCCACAATATTATCAATAAGACATGGATTATTACCTATATTATGCAGTTATTATCGCTAGAACTATAATAATTATTCTTATTACTTTTATTATTATCAATATAGTATGCATTATTACCCATATTACGCAGTTATTATCGCTAGAAGTATAATAATTATACTTGTTACTTTTATTATTATCAATATAACATGCATTAGTACCCATACTATGCAGTTATTATTGCTAGAGCTATAATAATTACACGTATTACACACAATATTATCAAGATAACATGCATTATTACCTATATTATGCAGTTATTATCGCTACAGCTATAATAATTACACTTATTACACCGTATATTATCAATATAACATGCATCATTACCCATATTACGCAGTTATTATCGCTAGAAGTATAATAATTATACTTGTTACTTTTATTATTATGAATATAACATGCATTATTACCCATATTATGCAGTTATTATCGCTAGAGCTACAATAATTACACTTATTACTCCCAATATTATCAATATAATATGCATTATTACCCATATTATACAGTTATTATCGCTAGAGCTATAACAATTACAATTATTACACCCAATGTTATCAACAAAACATTCATTATTACCTATATTATGCAGTTATTATCGCTCGAACTATAATAATTATTCTTATTACTTTTATTATTATCAATATAGTATGCATTATTACCCATATTATGCAGTTATTATCGCTACAGCTATAATAATTACACTTATTACACCGTATATTATCAATATAACATGCATTATTACCCATATTATGCAGTTATTATTGCTAGTGCTATAATAATTACACTTATTACCCACAATATTATCAATAAGACATGGATTATTACCTATATTATGCAGTTATTATCGCTAGAACTAATATAATTATACTTATTACTTTTATTATTATCAATATAGTATGCATTATTACCCATGTTATGCAGTTATTACCGCTACAGCTATAATAATTACACTTATTACACCCTATATTATCAATATAACATGCATTATTACCCATATTATGAAGTTATTATCGCTACAGCTATAATAATTACACTTATTACACTCAATATTATCAAGATAACATGCATTATTACCTATATTATGCAGTTATTATCGCTAGCACTATAATAATTATACTTATTACTTTTATTATTATCAATATAGTACGCATTATTACCCATATTATGCAGTTATTACCGCTAGAGCTATAATAATTACAGTTATTACTCAGAATATTATCAATATAATATGCATTATTACCTATATTATGCAGTTATTATCGCTACAGCTATAATAATTACACTTATTACACCGTATATTATCAATATAACATGCATCATTACCCATATTACGCAGTTATTATCGCTAGAAGTATAATAATTATACTTGTTACTTTTATTATTATGAATATAACATGCATTATTACCCATATTATGCAGTTATTATCGCTAGAGCTACAATAATTACACTTATTACTCCCAATATTATCAATATAATATGCATTATTACCCATATTATACAGTTATTATCGCTAGAGCTATAACAATTATAATTATTACACCCAATGTTATCAACAAAACATTCATTATTACCTATATTATGCAGTTATTATCGCTCGAACTATAATAATTATTCTTAGTACTTTTATTATTATCAATATAGTATGCATTATTACCCATATTATGCAGTTATTATCGCTACAGCTATAATAATTACACTTATTACACCGTATATTATCAATATAACATGCATTATTACCCATATTACGCAGTTATTATCGCTAGAAGTATAATAATTATACTTGTCACTTTTATAATTATCAATATAACATGCATTATTACCCATATTATGCAGTTATTATCGCTAGAGCTACAATAATTACACTTATTACTCCCAATATTATCAATATAATATGCATTATTACCCATATTATGCAGTTATTATTGCTACAGCTATAGTAATTACACGTATTACACCCAATATTATCAAGATAACATGCATTATTACCTATATTATGCAGTTATTATCGCTACAGCTATAATAATTACACTTCTTACACCGTATATTATCAATATAACATGCATCATTACCCATATTACGCAGTTATTATCGCTAGAAGTATAATAATTATATTTGTTACTTTTATTATTATCAATATAACATGCATTAGTACCCATACTATGCAGTTATTATTGCTAGAGCTATAATAATTACACGTATTACACACAATATTATCAATATGACATGGATTATTACCTATATTATGCAGTTATTATCGCTAGAACTAATATAATTATACTTATTACTTTTATTATTATCAATATAGTATGCATTATTACCCATATTATGCAGTTATTACCGCTACAGCTATAATAATTACACTTCCTACACCCTATATTATCAATATAACATGCATTATTACGCATATTATGAAGTTATTATCGCTACAGCTATAATAATTACACTTATTACACCCAATATTATCAAGATAACATGCATTATTACCTATATTATGCAGTTATTATCGCTAGCACTATAATAATTATACTTATTACTTTTATTATTATCAATATAGTATGCATTATTACCCATATTATGCAGTTATTACCGCTACAGCTATAATAATCACACTTATTACACCCAATGTTATCAATATAACATTCATTATTACCTATATTATGCAGTTATTATCGCTCGAACTGTAATAATTATTCTTATTACTTTTATTATTATCAATATAGTATGCGTTATTACCCATATTATGCAGTTATTATCGCTAGAGCTATAATAATTACACTTATGACACCCTATATTATCAATATAACATGCATTATTACCCATATTATGAAGTTATTATCGCTAGAGCTATTACAATTACAATTATTACACCCAATGTTATCAATATAACATTCATTATTACCTATATTATGCAGTTATTATCGCTCGAACTATAATAATTGTTCTTATTACTTTTATTATTATCAATATAACATGCATTATTACCCATATTATGCAGTTATTATTGCTAGAGCTATAACAATTACACTTATTACACACAATATTATCAATATGACATGGATTATTACCTATATTATGCAGTTATTATCGCTAGAACTATAATAATTATACTTATTACTTTTATTATTATCAATATAGTATGCATTATTGCCCATATTATGCAATTATTACCGCCACAGCTATAATAATTACACTTATTACACCCAATGTTATCAATATAACATTCATTATTACCTATATTATGCAGTTATTATCGCTCGAACTGTAATAATTATTCTTATTACTTTTATTATTATCAGTATAACATGAATTATTAACCATATTATGCTGTTACTATCGCTAGAACTATAATAATTACACTTATTACTTTTATTATTATCAATATAGTATGCGTTATTACCCATATTATACAGTTATTATCGCTAGAGCTATAACAATTACAATTATTACACCCAATGTTATCAATATACCATGCATTATTACCTATATTATGCAGTTATTATCGCTCGAACTATAATAATTATTCTTATTACTTTTATTATGATGAATATAGTATGCATTATTACCCATGTTATGCAGTTATTATCGCTACAGCTATAATAATTACACTTATTACACCGTATATTATCAATATAACATGCATTATTACCCATATTACGCAGTTATTATCGCTAGAAGTATAATAATTATACCTGTTACTTTTGTTATTATCAATATAACATGCATTATTACCCATATTATGCAGTTATTATTGCTACAGCTATAGTAATTACACTTATTACACCCAATATTATCAAGATAACATGCATTATTACCTATATTATGCAGTTATTATCGCTACAGCTATAATAATTACACTTATTACACCGTATACTATCAATATAACATGCATCATTACCCATATTACGCAGTTATTATCGCTAGAAGTATAATAATTATACTTGTTACTTTTATTATTATGAATATAACATGCATTATTACCCATATTATGCAGTTATTATCGCTAGAGCTACAATAATTACAATTATTACTCCCAATATTATCAATATAATATGCATTATTACCCATATTATACAGTTATTATCGCTAGAGCTATAACAATTACAATTATTACACCCAATGTTATCAATAAAACATTCATTATTACCTATATTATGCAGTCATTATCGCTCGAAATATAATAATTATTCTTATTACTTTTATTATTATCAATATAGTATGCATTATTACCCATATTATGCAGTTATTATGGCTACAGCTATAATAATTACACTTATTACACCGTATATTATCAATATAACATGCATTATTACCCATATTACGCAGTTATTATCGCTAGATGTATAATAATTACACTTGTTACTTTTATTATTATCAATATAACATGCATTATTACCCATATTATGCAGTTATTATCGCTAGAGCTACAATAATTACACTTATTACTCCCAATATTATCAATATAATATGCATTATTACCCATATTATACAGTTATTATCGCTAGAGCTATAACAATTACAATTATTACACCCAATGTTATCAATAAAACATTCATTATTACCTATATTATGCAGTCATTATCGCTCGAAATATAATAATTATTCTTATTACTTTTATTATTATCAATATAGTATGCATTATTACCCATATTATGCAGTTATTATGGCTACAGCTATAATAATTACACTTATTACACCGTATATTATCAATATAACATGCATTATTACCCATATTACGCAGTTATTATCGCTAGATGTATAATAACTATACTTGTTACTTTTATTATTATCAATATAACATGCATTATTACCCATATTATGCAGTTATTATTGCTAGAGCTATAACAATTACACTTATTACACACAATATTATCAATATGACATGGATTATTACCTATATTATGCAGTTATTATCGCTAGAACTATAATAATTATACTTATTACTTTTACTATTATCAATATAGTATGCATTATTGCCCATATTATGCAATTATTACCGCCACAGCTATAATAATTACACTTATTACACCCAATGTTATCAATAAAACATTCATTATTACCTATATTATGCAGTTATTATCGCTCGAACTGTAATAATTATTCTTATTACTTTTATTATTATCAGTATAACATGAATTATTAACCATATTATGCTGTTACTATCGCTAGAACTATAATAATTACACTTATTACTTTTATTATTATCAATATAGTATGCGTTATTACCCATATTATACAGTTATTATCGCTAGAGCTATAACAATTACAATTATTACACCCAATGTTATCAATATACCATGCATTATTACCTATATTATGCAGTTATTATCGCTCGAACTATAATAATTAGTCTTATTACTTTTATTATTATCAATACAGTATGCATTATTACCCATGTTATGCAGTTATTATCGCTACAGCTATAATAATTACACTTATTACACCGTATATTATCAATATAACATGCATTATTACCCATATTACGCAGTTATTATCGCTAGAAGAATAATAATTATACCTGTTACTTTTGTTATTATCAATATAACATGCATTATTACCCATATTATGCAGTTATTATTGCTACAGCTATAGTAATTACACTTATTACACCCAATATTATCAAGATAACATGCATTATTACCTATATTATGCAGTTATTATCGCTACAGCTATAATAATTACACTTATTACACCGTATACTATCAATATAACATGCATCATTACCCATATTACGCAGTTATTATCGCTAGAAGTATAATAATTATACTTGTTACTTTTATTATTATGAATATAACATGCATTATTACCCATATTATGCAGTTATTATCGCTAGAGCTACAATAATTACACTTATTACTCCCAATATTATCAATATAATATGCATTATTACCCATATTATACAGTTATTATCGCTAGAGCTATAACAATTACAATTATTACCCCCAATGTTATCAACAAAACATTCATTATTACCTATATTATGCAGTTATTATCGCACGAACTATAATAATTATTCTTATTACTTTTATTATTATCAATATAGTATGCATTATTACCCATATTATGCAGTTATTATCGCTACAGCTATAATAATTACACTTATTACACCGTATATTATCAATATAACATGCATTATTACCCATATTACGCAGTTATTATCGCTAGAAGTATAATAATTATACTTGTTACTTTTATTATTATCAATATAACATGCATTAGTACCCATACTATGCAGTTATTATTGCTAGAGCTATAATAATTACACTTATTACCCACAATATTATCAATAAGACATGGATTATTACCTATATTATGCAGTTATTATCGCTAGAACTATTATAATTATACTTATTACTTTTATTATTATCAATATAGTATGCATTTTTACCCATATTATGCAGTTATTACCGCTACAGCTATAATAATTACACTTGTTAGACCCTATATTATCAATATAACATGCATTATTACCCATATTGTGAAGTTATTATCGCTAGAGCTATAACAATTACAATTATTACACCCAATGTTATCAATATAACATTCATTATTACCTATATTATGCAGTTATTATCGCTCGAACTATAATAATTGTTCTTATTACTTTTATTATTATCAATATAGTATGCATTATTACCCATATTATGCAGTTATTATCGCTACAGCTATAATAATTACACTTATTACACCGTATATTATCAATATAACATGCATTATTACCCATATTACGCAGTTATTATCGCTAGAAGTATAATAATTATACTTGTTACTTTTATTATTATCAATATAACATGCATTAGTACCCATACTATGCAGTTATTATTGCTAGAGCTATAATAATTACACTTATTACCCACAATATTATCAATATGACATGGATTATTACCTATATTATGCAGTTATTATCGCTAGAGCTATAACAATTACAATTATTACACCCAATGTTATCAACAAAACATTCATTATTACCTATATTATGCAGTTATTATCGCTCGAACTATAATAATTATTCTTATTACTTTTATTATTATCAATATAGTATGCATTATTACCCATATTACGCAGTTATTATCGCTAGAAGTATAATAATTATACTTGTCACTTTTATTATTATCAATATAACATGCATTATTACCCATATTATGCGGTTATTATCGCTAGAGCTATAATAATTACACTTATGATACCCTATATTATAAATATAACATGCATTATTACCCATATTATGAAGTTATTATCGCTAGAGCTATTACAATTACAATTATTACACCCAATGTTATCAATATAACATTCATTATTACCTATATTATGCAGTTATTATCGCTCGAACTATAATAATTGTTCTTATTACTTTTATTATTATCAATATAGTATGCATTATTACCCATATTATGCAGTTATTATCGCTACAGCTATAATAATTACACTTATTAAACCGTATATTATCAATATAACACGCATTATTACCCATATTATGCAATTATTATCGCTAGCACTATAATAATTATACTTATTACTTTTATTATTATCAATATAGTATGCATTATTACCCATATTATGCAGTTAATACCGCTAGAGCTATAATAATTACAGTTATTACTCAGAATATTATCAATATAATATGCATTATTACCCATATTACGCAGTTACTATCGCTAGAAGTATAATAATTGTACTTGTTACTTTTATTATTATCAATATAATATGCATTATTACCCATATTATGAGGTTATTATCGCTAGAAGTATAATAATTATACTTGTTACTTTTATTATTATGAATATAACATGCATTATTACCCATATTATGCAGTTATTATCGCTAGAGCTACAATAATTACACTTATTACTCCCAATATTATCAATATAATATGCATTATTACCCATATTATACAGTTATTATCGCAAGAGCTATAACAATTACAATTATTACACCCAATGTTATCAACAAAACATTCATTATTACCTATATTATGCAGTTATTATCGCTCGAACTATAATAATTATTCTTATTACTTTTATCATTATCAATATAGTATGCGTTATTACCCATATTATGCAGTTATTATCGCTACAGCTATAATAATTACACTTATTACACCGTATATTATCAATATAACATGCATTATTACCCATATTACGCAGTTATTATCGCTAGAAGTATAATAATTATACTTGTTACTTTTATTATTATCAATATAACATGCATTAGTACCCATACTATGCAGTTATTATTGCTAGAGCTATAATAATTACACTTATTACCCACAATATTATCAATAAGACATGGATTATTACCTATATTATGCAGTTATTATCGCTAGAACTAATATAATTATACTTATTACTTTTATTATTATCAATATAATATGCATTATTACCCATATTATGCAGTTATTACCGCTACAGCTATAATAATTACACTTATTACACCCTATATTATCAATATAACATGCATTATTACCCATATTATGAAGTTATTATCGCTACAGCTATAATAATTACACTTATTACACCCAATATTATCAAGATAACATGCATTATTACCTATATTATGCAGTTATTATCGCTAGCACTATAATAATTATACTTATTACTTTTATTATTATCAATATAGTATGCATTATTACCCATATTATGCAGTTATTACCGCTAGAGCTATAATAATTACAGTTATTACTCAGAATATTATCAATATAATATGCATTATTACCCATATTATGCAGTTATTATCGCTAGAGCTACAATAATTACACTTATTACTCCCAATATTATCAATATAATATGCATTATTACCCATATTATACAGTTATTATCGCTAGAGCTATAACAATCACAATTATTACACCCAATGTTATCAATAAAACATTCATTATTACCTATATTATGCAGTTATTATCGCTCGAACTATAATAATTATTCTTATTACTTTTATTATTATCAATATAGTATGCATTATTACCCATATTACGCAGTTATTATCGTTAGAAGTATAATAATTATACTTGTTACTTTCATTATTATCAATATAACATGCATTAGTACCCATACTATGCAGTTATTATTGCTAGAGCTATAATAATTACACGTATTACACACAATATTATCAATATGACATGGATTATTACCTATATTATGCAGTTATTATCGCTAGAACTAATATAATTATACTTATTACTTTTATTATTATCAATATAGTATGCATTATTACCCATATTATGCAGTTATTACCGCTACAGCTATAATAATCACACTTATTACACCCAATGTTATCAATATAACATTCATTATTACCTATATTATGCAGTTATTATCGCTCGAACTGTAATAATTATTCTTATTACTTTTATTATTATCAATATAGTATGCGTTATTACCCATATTATGCAGTTATTATCGCTAGAGCTATAATAATTACACTTATGACACCCTATATTATCAATATAACATGCATTATTACCCATATTATGAAGTTATTATCGCTAGAGCTATTACAATTACAATTATTACACCCAATGTTATCAATATAACATTCATTATTACCTATATTATGCAGTTATTATCGCTCGCACTATAATAATTGTTCTTATTACTTTTATTATTATCAATATAGTATGCATTATTACCCATATTATGCAGTTATTATCGCTACAGCTATAATAATTACACTTATTACACCGTATATTATCAATATAACATGCATTATTACCCATATTATGCAATTATTATCGCTAGCACTATAATAATTATACTTATTACTTTTATTATTATCAATATAGTATGCATTATTACCAATATTATGCAGTTAATACCGCTAGAGCTATAATAATTACAGTTATTACTCAGAATATTATCAATATAATATGCATTATTACCCATATTACGCAGTTACTATCGCTAGAAGTATAATAATTGTACTTGTTACTTTTATTATTATCAATATAACATGCATTATTACCCATATTATGAGGTTATTATCGCTAGAAGTATAATAATTATACTTGTTACTTTTATTATTATGAATATAACATGCATTATTACCCATATTATGCAGTTATTATCGCTAGAGCTACAATAATTACACTTATTACTCCCAATATTATCAATATAATATGCATTATTACCCATATTATACAGTTATTATCGCTAGAGCTATAACAATTACAATTATTACACCCAATGTTATCAATAAAACATTCATTATTACCTATATTATGCAGTTATTATCGCTCGAACTATAATAATTATTCTTATTACTTTTATTATTATCAATATAGTATGCATTATTACCCATATTATGCAGTTATTATCGCTACAGCTATAATAATTACACTTATTACACCGTATATTATCAATATAACATGCATTATTGCCCATATTACGCAGTTGTTATCGCTAGATGTATAATAATTATACTTGTTACTTTTATTGTTATCAATATAACATGCATTATTACCCATATTATGCAGTTATTATTGCTAGAGCTATAATAATTACACTTATTACACACAATATTATCAATATGACATGGATTACTACCTATATTATGCAGTTATTATCGCTAGAACTATAATAATTATACTTATTACTTTTATTATTATCAATATAGTATGCATTATTACCCATATTATGCAATTATTACCGCCACAGCTATAATAATTACACTTATTGCACCCAATGTTATCAATATACCATTCATTATTACCTATATTATGCAGTTATTATCGCTCGAACTATAATAATTATTCTTATTACTTTTATTATTATCAATATAGTATGCATTATTACCCATATTACGCAGTTATTATCGCTAGAAGTATAATAATTATACCTGTTACTTTTATTATTATCAATATAACATGCATTATTACCCATATTATGCAGTTATTATTGCTACAGCTATAGTAATTACACTTATTACACCCAATATTATCAAGATAACATGCATTATTACCTATATTATGCAGTTATTATCGCTACAGCTATAATAATTACACTTATTACACCGTATATTATCAATATAACATGCATCATCACCCATATTACGCAGTTATTATCGCTAGAGCTACAATAATTACACTTATTACTCCCAATATTATCAATATAATATGCATTATTACCCATATTATACAGTTATTATCGCAAGAGCTATAACAATTACAATTATTACACCCAATGTTATCAACAAAACATTCATTATTACCTATATTATGCAGTTATTATCGCTCGAACTATAATAATTATTCTTATTACTTTTATCATTATCAATATAGTATGCGTTATTACCCATATTATGCAGTTATTATCGCTACAGCTATAATAATTACACTTATTACACCGTATATTATCAATATAACATGCATTATTACCCATATTACGCAGTTATTATCGCTAGAAGTATAATAATTATACTTGTTACTTTTATTATTATCAATATAACATGCATTAGTACCCATACTATGCAGTTATTATTGCTAGAGCTATAATAATTACACTTATTACCCACAATATTATCAATAAGACATGGATTATTACCTATATTATGCAGTTATTATCGCTAGAACTAATATAATTATACTTATTACTTTTATTATTATCAATATAGTATGCATTATTACCCATATTATGCAGTTATTACCGCTAGAGCTATAATAATTACAGTTATTACTCAGAATATTATCAATATAATATGCATTATTACCCATATTATGCAGTTATTATCGCTAGAGCTACAATAATTACACTTATTACTCCCAATATTATCAATATAATATGCATTATTACCCATATTATACAGTTATTATCGCTAGAGCTATAACAATCACAATTATTACACCCAATGTTATCAATAAAACATTCATTATTACCTATATTATGCAGTTATTATCGCTCGAACTATAATAATTATTCTTATTACTTTTATTATTATCAATATAGTATGCATTATTACCCATATTACGCAGTTATTATCGTTAGAAGTATAATAATTATACTTGTTACTTTCATTATTATCAATATAACATGCATTAGTACCCATACTATGCAGTTATTATTGCTAGAGCTATAATAATTACACGTATTACACACAATATTATCAATATGACATGGATTATTACCTATATTATGCAGTTATTATCGCTAGAACTAATATAATTATACTTATTACTTTTATTATTATCAATATAGTATGCATTATTACCCATATTATGCAGTTATTACCGCTACAGCTATAATAATCACACTTATTACACCCAATGTTATCAATATAACATTCATTATTACCTATATTATGCAGTTATTATCGCTCGAACTGTAATAATTATTCTTATTACTTTTATTATTATCAATATAGTATGCGTTATTACCCATATTATGCAGTTATTATCGCTAGAGCTATAATAATTACACTTATGACACCCTATATTATCAATATAACATGCATTATTACCCATATTATGAAGTTATTATCGCTAGAGCTATTACAATTACAATTATTACACCCAATGTTATCAATATAACATTCATTATTACCTATATTATGCAGTTATTATCGCTCGCACTATAATAATTGTTCTTATTACTTTTATTATTATCAATATAGTATGCATTATTACCCATATTATGCAGTTATTATCGCTACAGCTATAATAATTACACTTATTACACCGTATATTATCAATATAACATGCATTATTACCCATATTATGCAATTATTATCGCTAGCACTATAATAATTATACTTATTACTTTTATTATTATCAATATAGTATGCATTATTACCAATATTATGCAGTTAATACCGCTAGAGCTATAATAATTACAGTTATTACTCAGAATATTATCAATATAATATGCATTATTACCCATATTACGCAGTTACTATCGCTAGAAGTATAATAATTGTACTTGTTACTTTTATTATTATCAATATAACATGCATTATTACCCATATTATGAGGTTATTATCGCTAGAAGTATAATAATTATACTTGTTACTTTTATTATTATGAATATAACATGCATTATTACCCATATTATGCAGTTATTATCGCTAGAGCTACAATAATTACACTTATTACTCCCAATATTATCAATATAATATGCATTATTACCCATATTATACAGTTATTATCGCTAGAGCTATAACAATTACAATTATTACACCCAATGTTATCAATAAAACATTCATTATTACCTATATTATGCAGTTATTATCGCTCGAACTATAATAATTATTCTTATTACTTTTATTATTATCAATATAGTATGCATTATTACCCATATTATGCAGTTATTATCGCTACAGCTATAATAATTACACTTATTACACCGTATATTATCAATATAACATGCATTATTACCCATATTACGCAGTTGTTATCGCTAGATGTATAATAATTATACTTGTTACTTTTATTGTTATCAATATAACATGCATTATTACCCATATTATGCAGTTATTATTGCTAGAGCTATAATAATTACACTTATTACACACAATATTATCAATATGACATGGATTACTACCTATATTATGCAGTTATTATCGCTAGAACTATAATAATTATACTTATTACTTTTATTATTATCAATATAGTATGCATTATTACCCATATTATGCAATTATTACCGCCACAGCTATAATAATTACACTTATTGCACCCAATGTTATCAATATACCATTCATTATTACCTATATTATGCAGTTATTATCGCTCGAACTATAATAATTATTCTTATTACTTTTATTATTATCAATATAGTATGCATTATTACCCATATTACGCAGTTATTATCGCTAGAAGTATAATAATTATACCTGTTACTTTTATTATTATCAATATAACATGCATTATTACCCATATTATGCAGTTATTATTGCTACAGCTATAGTAATTACACTTATTACACCCAATATTATCAAGATAACATGCATTATTACCTATATTATGCAGTTATTATCGCTACAGCTATAATAATTACACTTATTACACCGTATATTATCAATATAACATGCATCATCACCCATATTACGCAGTTATTATCGCTAGAAGTATAATAATTATACTTGTTACTTTTATTATTATGAATATAACATGTATTATTACCCATATTATGCAGTTATTATCGCTAGAGCTACAATAATTACACTTATTACTCCCAATATTATCAATATAATATGCATTATTACCCATTTTATGCAGTTATTATCGCTAGAGCTATAACAATTACAATTATTACACCCAATGTTATCAACAAAACATTCATTATTACCTATATTATGCAGTTATTATCGCTCGAACTATAATAATTATTCTTATTACTTTTATTATTATCAATATAGTATGCATTATTACCCATATTATGCAGTTATTACCGCTACAGCTATAATAATTACACTTATTACACCCTATATTATCAATATAACATGCATTATTACCCATATTATGAAGTTATTATCGCTACAGCTATAATAATTACACTTATTACACCCAATATTATCAAGATAACATGCATTATTACCTATATTATGCAGTTATTATCGCTAGCACTATAAAAATTATACTTATTACTTTTATTATTATCAATATAGTATGCATTATTACCCATATTATGCAGTTATTACCGCTAGAGCTATAATAATTACAGTTATTACTCAGAATATTATCAATATAATATGCATTATTACCCATATTATGCAGTTATTATCGCTACAGCTATAATAATTACACTTATTACACCGTATATTATCAATATAACATGCATTATTACCCATATTACGCAGTTATTATCGCTAGAAGTATAATAATTATACTTGTTACTTTTATTATTATCAATATAACATGCATTAGTACCCATACTATGCAGTTATTATTGCTAGAGCTATAATAATTACACTTATTACCCACAATATTATCAATAAGACATGGATTATTACCTATATTATGCAGTTATTATCGCTAGAACTAATATAATTATACTTATTACTTTTATTATTATCAATATAGTATGCATTTTTACCCATATTATGCAGTTATTACCGCTACAGCTATAATAATTACACTTGTTACACCCTATATTATCAATATAACATGCATTATTACCCATATTGTGAAGTTATTATCGCTAGAGCTATAACAATTACAATTATTACACCCAATGTTATCAATATAACATTCATTATTACCTATATTATGCAGTTATTATCGCTCGAACTATAATAATTGTTCTTATTACTTTTATTATTATCAATATAGTATGCATTATTACCCATATTATGCAGTTATTATCGCTACAGCTATAATAATTACACTTATTACACCGTATATTATCAATATAACATGCATTATTACCCATATTACGCAGTTATTATCGCTAGAAGTATAATAATTATACTTGTTACTTTTATTATTATCAATATAACATGCATTAGTACCCATACTATGCAGTTATTATTGCTAGAGCTATAATAATTACACTTATTACCCACAATATTATCAATATGACATGGATTATTACCTATATTATGCAGTTATTATCGCTAGAGCTATAACAATTACAATTATTACACCCAATGTTATCAACAAAACATTCATTATTACCTATATTATGCAGTTATTATCGCTCGAACTATAATAATTATTCTTATTACTTTTATTATTATCAATATAGTATGCATTATTACCCATATTACGCAGTTATTATCGCTAGAAGTATAATAATTATACTTGTCACTTTTATTATTATCAATATAACATGCATTATTACCCATATTATGCGGTTATTATCGCTAGAGCTATAATAATTACACTTATGACACCCTATATTATAAATATAACATGCATTATTACCCATATTATGAAGTTATTATCGCTAGAGCTATTACAATTACAATTATTACACCCAATGTTATCAATATAACATTCATTATTACCTATATTATGCAGTTATTATCGCTCGAACTATAATAATTGTTCTTATTACTTTTATTATTATCAATATAGTATGCATTATTACCCATATTATGCAGTTATTATCGCTACAGCTATAATAATTACACTTATTACACCGTATATTATCAATATAACATGCATTATTACCCATATTACGCAGTTGTTATCGCTAGATGTATAATAATTATACTTGTTACTTTTATTGTTATCAATATAACATGCATTATTACCCATATTATGCAGTTATTATTGCTAGAGCTATAATAATTACACTTATTACACACAATATTATCAATATGACATGGATTACTACCTATATTATGCAGTTATTATCGCTAGAACTATAATAATTATACTTATTACTTTTATTATTATCAATATAGTATGCATTATTACCCATATTATGCAATTATTACCGCCACAGCTATAATAATTACACTTATTGCACCCAATGTTATCAATATACCATTCATTATTACCTATATTATGCAGTTATTATCGCTCGAACTATAATAATTATTCTTATTACTTTTATTATTATCAATATAGTATGCATTATTACCCATATTACGCAGTTATTATCGCTAGAAGTATAATAATTATACCTGTTACTTTTATTATTATCAATATAACATGCATTATTACCCATATTATGCAGTTATTATTGCTACAGCTATAGTAATTACACTTATTACACCCAATATTATCAAGATAACATGCATTATTACCTATATTATGCAGTTATTATCGCTACAGCTATAATAATTACACTTATTACACCGTATATTATCAATATAACATGCATCATCACCCATATTACGCAGTTATTATCGCTAGAAGTATAATAATTATACTTGTTACTTTTATTATTATGAATATAACATGTATTATTACCCATATTATGCAGTTATTATCGCTAGAGCTACAATAATTACACTTATTACTCCCAATATTATCAATATAATATGCATTATTACCCATTTTATGCAGTTATTATCGCTAGAGCTATAACAATTACAATTATTACACCCAATGTTATCAACAAAACATTCATTATTACCTATATTATGCAGTTATTATCGCTCGAACTATAATAATTATTCTTATTACTTTTATTATTATCAATATAGTATGCATTATTACCCATATTATGCAGTTATTACCGCTACAGCTATAATAATTACACTTATTACACCCTATATTATCAATATAACATGCATTATTACCCATATTATGAAGTTATTATCGCTACAGCTATAATAATTACACTTATTACACCCAATATTATCAAGATAACATGCATTATTACCTATATTATGCAGTTATTATCGCTAGCACTATAAAAATTATACTTATTACTTTTATTATTATCAATATAGTATGCATTATTACCCATATTATGCAGTTATTACCGCTAGAGCTATAATAATTACAGTTATTACTCAGAATATTATCAATATAATATGCATTATTACCCATATTATGCAGTTATTATCGCTACAGCTATAATAATTACACTTATTACACCGTATATTATCAATATAACATGCATTATTACCCATATTACGCAGTTATTATCGCTAGAAGTATAATAATTATACTTGTTACTTTTATTATTATCAATATAACATGCATTAGTACCCATACTATGCAGTTATTATTGCTAGAGCTATAATAATTACACTTATTACCCACAATATTATCAATAAGACATGGATTATTACCTATATTATGCAGTTATTATCGCTAGAACTAATATAATTATACTTATTACTTTTATTATTATCAATATAGTATGCATTTTTACCCATATTATGCAGTTATTACCGCTACAGCTATAATAATTACACTTGTTACACCCTATATTATCAATATAACATGCATTATTACCCATATTGTGAAGTTATTATCGCTAGAGCTATAACAATTACAATTATTACACCCAATGTTATCAATATAACATTCATTATTACCTATATTATGCAGTTATTATCGCTCGAACTATAATAATTGTTCTTATTACTTTTATTATTATCAATATAGTATGCATTATTACCCATATTATGCAGTTATTATCGCTACAGCTATAATAATTACACTTATTACACCGTATATTATCAATATAACATGCATTATTACCCATATTACGCAGTTATTATCGCTAGAAGTATAATAATTATACTTGTTACTTTTATTATTATCAATATAACATGCATTAGTACCCATACTATGCAGTTATTATTGCTAGAGCTATAATAATTACACTTATTACCCACAATATTATCAATATGACATGGATTATTACCTATATTATGCAGTTATTATCGCTAGAGCTATAACAATTACAATTATTACACCCAATGTTATCAACAAAACATTCATTATTACCTATATTATGCAGTTATTATCGCTCGAACTATAATAATTATTCTTATTACTTTTATTATTATCAATATAGTATGCATTATTACCCATATTACGCAGTTATTATCGCTAGAAGTATAATAATTATACTTGTCACTTTTATTATTATCAATATAACATGCATTATTACCCATATTATGCGGTTATTATCGCTAGAGCTATAATAATTACACTTATGACACCCTATATTATAAATATAACATGCATTATTACCCATATTATGAAGTTATTATCGCTAGAGCTATTACAATTACAATTATTACACCCAATGTTATCAATATAACATTCATTATTACCTATATTATGCAGTTATTATCGCTCGAACTATAATAATTGTTCTTATTACTTTTATTATTATCAATATAGTATGCATTATTACCCATATTATGCAGTTATTATCGCTACAGCTATAATAATTACACTTATTAAACCGTATATTATCAATATAACACGCATTATTACCCATATTATGCAATTATTATCGCTAGCACTATAATAATTATACTTATTACTTTTATTATTATCAATATAGTATGCATTATTACCCATATTATGCAGTTAATACCGCTAGAGCTATAATAATTACAGTTATTACTCAGAATATTATCAATATAATATGCATTATTACCCATATTACGCAGTTACTATCGCTAGAAGTATAATAATTGTACTTGTTACTTTTATTATTATCAATATAATATGCATTATTACCCATATTATGAGGTTATTATCGCTAGAAGTATAATAATTATACTTGTTACTTTTATTATTATGAATATAACATGCATTATTACCCATATTATGCAGTTATTATCGCTAGAGCTACAATAATTACACTTATTACTCCCAATATTATCAATATAGTATGCATTATTACCCATATTATGCAGTTATTATCGCTACAGCTATAATAATTACACTTATTACACCGTATATTATCAATATAACATGCATTATTACCCATATTACGCAGTTATTATCGCTAGAAGTATAATAATTATACTTGTTACTTTTATTATTATCAATATAACATGCATTAGTACCCATACTATGCAGTTATTATTGCTAGAGCTATAATAATTACACTTATTACCCACAATATTATCAATAAGACATGGATTATTACCTATATTATGCCGTTATTATCGCTAGAACTAATATAATTATACTTATTACTTTTATTATTATCAATATAATATGCATTATTACCCATATTATGCAGTTATTACCGCTACAGCTATAATAATTACACTTATTACACCCTATATCATCAATATAACATGCATTATTACCCATATTATGAAGTTATTATCGCTACAGCTATAATAATTACACTTATTACACCCAATATTATCAAGATAACATGCATTATTACCTATATTATGCAGTTATTATCGCTAGCACTATAATAATTATACTTATTACTTTTATTATTATCAATATAGTATGCATTATTACCCATATTATGCAGTTATTACCGCTAGAGCTATAATAATTACAGTTATTACTCAGAATATTATCAATATAATATGCATTATTACCCATATTATGCAGTTATTATCGCTAGAGCTACAATAATTACACTTATTACTCCCAATATTATCAATATAATATGCATTATTACCCATATTATACAGTTATTATCGCTAGAGCTATAACAATCACAATTATTACACCCAATGTTATCAATAAAACATTCATTATTACCTATATTATGCAGTTATTATCGCTCGAACTATAATAATTATTCTTATTACTTTTATTATTATCAATATAGTATGCATTATTACCCATATTACGCAGTTATTATCGTTAGAAGTATAATAATTATACTTGTTACTTTCATTATTATCAATATAACATGCATTAGTACCCATACTATGCAGTTATTATTGCTAGAGCTATAATAATTACACGTATTACACACAATATTATCAATATGACATGGATTATTACCTATATTATGCAGTTATTATCGCTAGAACTAATATAATTATACTTATTACTTTTATTATTATCAATATAGTATGCATTATTACCCATATTATGCAGTTATTACCGCTACAGCTATAATAATCACACTTATTACACCCAATGTTATCAATATAACATTCATTATTACCTATATTATGCAGTTATTATCGCTCGAACTGTAATAATTATTCTTATTACTTTTATTATTATCAATATAGTATGCGTTATTACCCATATTATGCAGTTATTATCGCTAGAGCTATAACAATTACACTTATGACACCCTATATTATCAATATAACATGCATTATTACCCATATTATGAAGTTATTATCGCTAGAGCTATTACAATTACAATTATTACACCCAATGTTATCAATATAACATTCATTATTACCTATATTATGCAGTTATTATCGCTCGCACTATAATAATTGTTCTTATTACTTTTATTATTATCAATATAGTATGCATTATTACCCATATTATGCAGTTATTATCGCTACAGCTATAATAATTACACTTATTACACCGTATATTATCAATATAATATGCATTATTACCCATATTATGCAATTATTATCGCTAGCACTATAATAATTATACTTATTACTTTTATTATTATCAATATAGTATGCATTATTACCAATATTATGCAGTTAATACCGCTAGAGCTATAATAATTACACTTATTACCCACAATATTATCAATAAGACATGGATTATTACCTATATTATGCAGTTATTATCGCTAGAACTATAATAATTATTCTTATTACTTTTATTATTATCAATATAATATGCATTATTACCCATATTACGCAGTTACTATCGCTAGAAGTATAATAATTGTACTTGTTACTTTTATTATTATCAATATAACATGCATTATTACCCATATTATGAGGTTATTATCGCTAGAAGTATAATAATTATACTTGTTACTTTTATTATTATGAATATAACATGCATTATTACCCATATTATGCAGTTATTATCGCTAGAGCTACAATAATTACACTTATTACTCCCAATATTATCAATATAATATGCATTATTACCCATATTATACAGTTATTATCGCTAGAGCTATAACAATTACAATTATTACACCCAATGTTATCAATAAAACATTCATTATTACCTATATTATGCAGTTATTATCGCTCGAACTATAATAATTATTCTTATTACTTTTATTATTATCAATATAGTATGCATTATTACCCATATTATGCAGTTATTATGGCTACAGCTATAATAATTACACTTATTACACCGTATATTATCAATATAACGCATTATTACCCATATTACGCGGTTATTATCGCTAGATGTATAATAATTATACTTGTTACTTTTATTATTATCAATATAACATGCATTATTACCCATATTATGCAGTTATTATTGCTAGAGCTATAACAATTACACTTATTACACACAATATTATCAATATGACATGGATTATTACCTATATTATGCAGTTATTATCGCTAGAACTATAATAATTATACTTATTACTTTTATTATTATCAATATAGTATGCATTATTGCCCATATTATGCAATTATTACCGCCACAGCTATAATAATTACACTTATTACACCCAATGTTATCAATATAACATTCATTATTACCTATATTATGCAGTTATTATCGCTCGAACTGTAATAATTATTCTTATTACTTTTATTATTATCAGTATAACATGAATTATTAACCATATTATGCTGTTACTATCGCTAGAACTATAATAATTACACTTATTACTTTTATTATTATCAATATAGTATGCGTTATTACCCATATTATACAGTTATTATCGCTAGAGCTATAACAATTACAATTATTACACCCAATGTTATCAATATACCATGCATTATTACCTATATTATGCAGTTATTATCGCTCGAACTATAATAATTATTCTTATTACTTTTATTATTATCAATATAACATGCATTATTACCCATATTATGAGGTTATTATCGCTAGAAGTATAATAATTATACTTGTTACTTTTATTATTATGAATATAACATGCATTATTACCCATATTATACAGTTATTATCGCTAGAGCTATAACAATTACAATTATTACACCCAATGTTATCAATAAAACATTCATTATTACTTATCTTATGCAGATATTATCGCTCGAACTATAATAATTATTCTTATTACTTTTATTATTATCAATATAGTATGCATTATTACCCATATTATGCAGTTATTATCGCTACAGCTATAATAATTACACTTATTACACCGTATATTATCAATATAACATGCATTATTACCCATATTACGCAGTTATTATCGCTAGATGTATAATAATTATACTTGTTACTTTTATTGTTATCAATATAACATGCATTATTACCCATATTATGCAGTTATTATTGCTAGAGCTATAATAATTACACTTATTACACACAATATTATCAATATGACATGGATTACTACCTATATTATGCAGTTATTATCGCTAGAACTATAATAATTATACTTATTACTTTTATTATTATCAATATAGTATGCATTAGTACCCATATTATGCAATTATTACCGCCACAGCTATAATAATTACACTTATTGCACCCAATGTTATCAATATACCATTCATTATTACCTATATTATGCAGTTATTATCGCTCGAACTATAATAATTATTCTTATTACTTTTATTATTATCAATATAGTATGCATTATTACCCATATTACGCAGTTATTATCGCTAGAAGTATAATAATTATACCTGTTACTTTTATTATTATCAATATAACATGCATTATTACCCATATTATGCAGTTATTATTGCTACAGCTATAGTAATTACACTTATTACACCCAATATTATCAAGATAACATGCATTATTACCTATATTATGCAGTTATTATCGCTACAGCTATAATAATTACACTTATTACACCGTATATTATCAATATAACATGCATCATCACCCATATTACGCAGTTATTATCGCTAGAAGTATAATAATTATACTTGTTACTTTTATTATTATGAATATAACATGTATTATTACCCATATTATGCAGTTATTATCGCTAGAGCTACAATAATTACACTTATTACTCCCAATATTATCAATATAATATGCATTATTACCCATTTTATGCAGTTATTATCGCTAGAGCTATAACAATTACAATTATTACACCCAATGTTATCAACAAAACATTCATTATTACCTATATTATGCAGTTATTATCGCTCGAACTATAATAATTATTCTTATTACTTTTATTATTATCAATATAGTATGCATTATTACCCATATTATGCAGTTATTACCGCTACAGCTATAATAATTACACTTATTACACCCTATATTATCAATATAACATGCATTATTACCCATATTATGAAGTTATTATCGCTACAGCTATAATAATTACACTTATTACACCCAATATTATCAAGATAACATGCATTATTACCTATATTATGCAGTTATTATCGCTAGCACTATAAAAATTATACTTATTACTTTTATTATTATCAATATAGTATGCATTATTACCCATATTATGCAGTTATTACCGCTAGAGCTATAATAATTACAGTTATTACTCAGAATATTATCAATATAATATGCATTATTACCCATATTATGCAGTTATTATCGCTACAGCTATAATAATTACACTTATTACACCGTATATTATCAATATAACATGCATTATTACCCATATTACGCAGTTATTATCGCTAGAAGTATAATAATTATACTTGTTACTTTTATTATTATCAATATAACATGCATTAGTACCCATACTATGCAGTTATTATTGCTAGAGCTATAATAATTACACTTATTACCCACAATATTATCAATAAGACATGGATTATTACCTATATTATGCAGTTATTATCGCTAGAACTAATATAATTATACTTATTACTTTTATTATTATCAATATAGTATGCATTTTTACCCATATTATGCAGTTATTACCGCTACAGCTATAATAATTACACTTGTTACACCCTATATTATCAATATAACATGCATTATTACCCATATTGTGAAGTTATTATCGCTAGAGCTATAACAATTACAATTATTACACCCAATGTTATCAATATAACATTCATTATTACCTATATTATGCAGTTATTATCGCTCGAACTATAATAATTGTTCTTATTACTTTTATTATTATCAATATAGTATGCATTATTACCCATATTATGCAGTTATTATCGCTACAGCTATAATAATTACACTTATTACACCGTATATTATCAATATAACATGCATTATTACCCATATTACGCAGTTATTATCGCTAGAAGTATAATAATTATACTTGTTACTTTTATTATTATCAATATAACATGCATTAGTACCCATACTATGCAGTTATTATTGCTAGAGCTATAATAATTACACTTATTACCCACAATATTATCAATATGACATGGATTATTACCTATATTATGCAGTTATTATCGCTAGAGCTATAACAATTACAATTATTACACCCAATGTTATCAACAAAACATTCATTATTACCTATATTATGCAGTTATTATCGCTCGAACTATAATAATTATTCTTATTACTTTTATTATTATCAATATAGTATGCATTATTACCCATATTACGCAGTTATTATCGCTAGAAGTATAATAATTATACTTGTCACTTTTATTATTATCAATATAACATGCATTATTACCCATATTATGCGGTTATTATCGCTAGAGCTATAATAATTACACTTATGACACCCTATATTATAAATATAACATGCATTATTACCCATATTATGAAGTTATTATCGCTAGAGCTATTACAATTACAATTATTACACCCAATGTTATCAATATAACATTCATTATTACCTATATTATGCAGTTATTATCGCTCGAACTATAATAATTGTTCTTATTACTTTTATTATTATCAATATAGTATGCATTATTACCCATATTATGCAGTTATTATCGCTACAGCTATAATAATTACACTTATTAAACCGTATATTATCAATATAACACGCATTATTACCCATATTATGCAATTATTATCGCTAGCACTATAATAATTATACTTATTACTTTTATTATTATCAATATAGTATGCATTATTACCCATATTATGCAGTTAATACCGCTAGAGCTATAATAATTACAGTTATTACTCAGAATATTATCAATATAATATGCATTATTACCCATATTACGCAGTTACTATCGCTAGAAGTATAATAATTGTACTTGTTACTTTTATTATTATCAATATAATATGCATTATTACCCATATTATGAGGTTATTATCGCTAGAAGTATAATAATTATACTTGTTACTTTTATTATTATGAATATAACATGCATTATTACCCATATTATGCAGTTATTATCGCTAGAGCTACAATAATTACACTTATTACTCCCAATATTATCAATATAGTATGCATTATTACCCATATTATGCAGTTATTATCGCTACAGCTATAATAATTACACTTATTACACCGTATATTATCAATATAACATGCATTATTACCCATATTACGCAGTTATTATCGCTAGAAGTATAATAATTATACTTGTTACTTTTATTATTATCAATATAACATGCATTAGTACCCATACTATGCAGTTATTATTGCTAGAGCTATAATAATTACACTTATTACCCACAATATTATCAATAAGACATGGATTATTACCTATATTATGCCGTTATTATCGCTAGAACTAATATAATTATACTTATTACTTTTATTATTATCAATATAATATGCATTATTACCCATATTATGCAGTTATTACCGCTACAGCTATAATAATTACACTTATTACACCCTATATCATCAATATAACATGCATTATTACCCATATTATGAAGTTATTATCGCTACAGCTATAATAATTACACTTATTACACCCAATATTATCAAGATAACATGCATTATTACCTATATTATGCAGTTATTATCGCTAGCACTATAATAATTATACTTATTACTTTTATTATTATCAATATAGTATGCATTATTACCCATATTATGCAGTTATTACCGCTAGAGCTATAATAATTACAGTTATTACTCAGAATATTATCAATATAATATGCATTATTACCCATATTATGCAGTTATTATCGCTAGAGCTACAATAATTACACTTATTACTCCCAATATTATCAATATAATATGCATTATTACCCATATTATACAGTTATTATCGCTAGAGCTATAACAATCACAATTATTACACCCAATGTTATCAATAAAACATTCATTATTACCTATATTATGCAGTTATTATCGCTCGAACTATAATAATTATTCTTATTACTTTTATTATTATCAATATAGTATGCATTATTACCCATATTACGCAGTTATTATCGTTAGAAGTATAATAATTATACTTGTTACTTTCATTATTATCAATATAACATGCATTAGTACCCATACTATGCAGTTATTATTGCTAGAGCTATAATAATTACACGTATTACACACAATATTATCAATATGACATGGATTATTACCTATATTATGCAGTTATTATCGCTAGAACTAATATAATTATACTTATTACTTTTATTATTATCAATATAGTATGCATTATTACCCATATTATGCAGTTATTACCGCTACAGCTATAATAATCACACTTATTACACCCAATGTTATCAATATAACATTCATTATTACCTATATTATGCAGTTATTATCGCTCGAACTGTAATAATTATTCTTATTACTTTTATTATTATCAATATAGTATGCGTTATTACCCATATTATGCAGTTATTATCGCTAGAGCTATAACAATTACACTTATGACACCCTATATTATCAATATAACATGCATTATTACCCATATTATGAAGTTATTATCGCTAGAGCTATTACAATTACAATTATTACACCCAATGTTATCAATATAACATTCATTATTACCTATATTATGCAGTTATTATCGCTCGCACTATAATAATTGTTCTTATTACTTTTATTATTATCAATATAGTATGCATTATTACCCATATTATGCAGTTATTATCGCTACAGCTATAATAATTACACTTATTACACCGTATATTATCAATATAATATGCATTATTACCCATATTATGCAATTATTATCGCTAGCACTATAATAATTATACTTATTACTTTTATTATTATCAATATAGTATGCATTATTACCAATATTATGCAGTTAATACCGCTAGAGCTATAATAATTACACTTATTACCCACAATATTATCAATAAGACATGGATTATTACCTATATTATGCAGTTATTATCGCTAGAACTATAATAATTATTCTTATTACTTTTATTATTATCAATATAATATGCATTATTACCCATATTACGCAGTTACTATCGCTAGAAGTATAATAATTGTACTTGTTACTTTTATTATTATCAATATAACATGCATTATTACCCATATTATGAGGTTATTATCGCTAGAAGTATAATAATTATACTTGTTACTTTTATTATTATGAATATAACATGCATTATTACCCATATTATGCAGTTATTATCGCTAGAGCTACAATAATTACACTTATTACTCCCAATATTATCAATATAATATGCATTATTACCCATATTATACAGTTATTATCGCTAGAGCTATAACAATTACAATTATTACACCCAATGTTATCAATAAAACATTCATTATTACCTATATTATGCAGTTATTATCGCTCGAACTATAATAATTATTCTTATTACTTTTATTATTATCAATATAGTATGCATTATTACCCATATTATGCAGTTATTATGGCTACAGCTATAATAATTACACTTATTACACCGTATATTATCAATATAACGCATTATTACCCATATTACGCGGTTATTATCGCTAGATGTATAATAATTATACTTGTTACTTTTATTATTATCAATATAACATGCATTATTACCCATATTATGCAGTTATTATTGCTAGAGCTATAACAATTACACTTATTACACACAATATTATCAATATGACATGGATTATTACCTATATTATGCAGTTATTATCGCTAGAACTATAATAATTATACTTATTACTTTTATTATTATCAATATAGTATGCATTATTGCCCATATTATGCAATTATTACCGCCACAGCTATAATAATTACACTTATTACACCCAATGTTATCAATATAACATTCATTATTACCTATATTATGCAGTTATTATCGCTCGAACTGTAATAATTATTCTTATTACTTTTATTATTATCAGTATAACATGAATTATTAACCATATTATGCTGTTACTATCGCTAGAACTATAATAATTACACTTATTACTTTTATTATTATCAATATAGTATGCGTTATTACCCATATTATACAGTTATTATCGCTAGAGCTATAACAATTACAATTATTACACCCAATGTTATCAATATACCATGCATTATTACCTATATTATGCAGTTATTATCGCTCGAACTATAATAATTATTCTTATTACTTTTATTATTATCAATATAACATGCATTATTACCCATATTATGAGGTTATTATCGCTAGAAGTATAATAATTATACTTGTTACTTTTATTATTATGAATATAACATGCATTATTACCCATATTATACAGTTATTATCGCTAGAGCTATAACAATTACAATTATTACACCCAATGTTATCAATAAAACATTCATTATTACTTATCTTATGCAGATATTATCGCTCGAACTATAATAATTATTCTTATTACTTTTATTATTATCAATATAGTATGCATTATTACCCATATTATGCAGTTATTATCGCTACAGCTATAATAATTACACTTATTACACCGTATATTATCAATATAACATGCATTATTACCCATATTACGCAGTTATTATCGCTAGATGTATAATAATTATACTTGTTACTTTTATTGTTATCAATATAACATGCATTATTACCCATATTATGCAGTTATTATTGCTAGAGCTATAATAATTACACTTATTACACACAATATTATCAATATGACATGGATTACTACCTATATTATGCAGTTATTATCGCTAGAACTATAATAATTATACTTATTACTTTTATTATTATCAATATAGTATGCATTAGTACCCATATTATGCAATTATTACCGCCACAGCTATAATAATTACACTTATTGCACCCAATGTTATCAATATACCATTCATTATTACCTATATTATGCAGTTATTATCGCTCGAACTATAATAATTATTCTTATTACTTTTATTATTATCAATATAGTATGCATTATTACCCATATTACGCAGTTATTATCGCTAGAAGTATAATAATTATACCTGTTACTTTTATTATTATCAATATAACATGCATTATTACCCATATTATGCAGTTATTATTGCTACAGCTATAGTAATTACACTTATTACACCCAATATTATCAAGATAACATGCATTATTACTTATATTATGCAGTTATTATCGCTACAGCTATAATAATTACACTTATTACACCGTATATTATCAATATAACATGCATCATCACCCATATTACGCAGTTATTATCGCTAGAAGTATAATAATTATACTTGTTACTTTTATTATTATGAATATAACATGTATTATTACCCATATTATGCAGTTATTATCGCTAGAGCTACAATAATTACACTTATTACTCCCAATATTATCAATATAATATGCATTATTACCCATTTTATGCAGTTATTATCGCTAGAGCTATAACAATTACAATTATTACACCCAATGTTATCAACAAAACATTCATTATTACCTATATTATGCAGTTATTATCGCTCGAACTATAATAATTATTCTTATTACTTTTATTATTATCAATATAGTATGCATTATTACCCATATTATGCAGTTATTACCGCTACAGCTATAATAATTACACTTATTACACCCTATATTATCAATATAACATGCATTATTACCCATATTATGAAGTTATTATCGCTACAGCTATAATAATTACACTTATTACACCCAATATTATCAAGATAACATGCATTATTACCTATATTATGCAGTTATTATCGCTAGCACTATAAAAATTATACTTATTACTTTTATTATTATCAATATAGTATGCATTATTACCCATATTATGCAGTTATTACCGCTAGAGCTATAATAATTACAGTTATTACTCAGAATATTATCAATATAATATGCATTATTACCCATATTATGCAGTTATTATCGCTACAGCTATAATAATTACACTTATTACACCGTATATTATCAATATAACATGCATTATTACCCATATTACGCAGTTATTATCGCTAGAAGTATAATAATTATACTTGTTACTTTTATTATTATCAATATAACATGCATTAGTACCCATACTATGCAGTTATTATTGCTAGAGCTATAATAATTACACTTATTACCCACAATATTATCAATAAGACATGGATTATTACCTATATTATGCAGTTATTATCGCTAGAACTAATATAATTATACTTATTACTTTTATTATTATCAATATAGTATGCATTTTTACCCATATTATGCAGTTATTACCGCTACAGCTATAATAATTACACTTGTTACACCCTATATTATCAATATAACATGCATTATTACCCATATTGTGAAGTTATTATCGCTAGAGCTATAACAATTACAATTATTACACCCAATGTTATCAATATAACATTCATTATTACCTATATTATGCAGTTATTATCGCTCGAACTATAATAATTGTTCTTATTACTTTTATTATTATCAATATAGTATGCATTATTACCCATATTATGCAGTTATTATCGCTACAGCTATAATAATTACACTTATTACACCGTATATTATCAATATAACATGCATTATTACCCATATTACGCAGTTATTATCGCTAGAAGTATAATAATTATACTTGTTACTTTTATTATTATCAATATAACATGCATTAGTACCCATACTATGCAGTTATTATTGCTAGAGCTATAATAATTACACTTATTACCCACAATATTATCAATATGACATGGATTATTACCTATATTATGCAGTTATTATCGCTAGAGCTATAACAATTACAATTATTACACCCAATGTTATCAACAAAACATTCATTATTACCTATATTATGCAGTTATTATCGCTCGAACTATAATAATTATTCTTATTACTTTTATTATTATCAATATAGTATGCATTATTACCCATATTACGCAGTTATTATCGCTAGAAGTATAATAATTATACTTGTCACTTTTATTATTATCAATATAACATGCATTATTACCCATATTATGCGGTTATTATCGCTAGAGCTATAATAATTACACTTATGACACCCTATATTATAAATATAACATGCATTATTACCCATATTATGAAGTTATTATCGCTAGAGCTATTACAATTACAATTATTACACCCAATGTTATCAATATAACATTCATTATTACCTATATTATGCAGTTATTATCGCTCGAACTATAATAATTGTTCTTATTACTTTTATTATTATCAATATAGTATGCATTATTACCCATATTATGCAGTTATTATCGCTACAGCTATAATAATTACACTTATTAAACCGTATATTATCAATATAACACGCATTATTACCCATATTATGCAATTATTATCGCTAGCACTATAATAATTATACTTATTACTTTTATTATTATCAATATAGTATGCATTATTACCCATATTATGCAGTTAATACCGCTAGAGCTATAATAATTACAGTTATTACTCAGAATATTATCAATATAATATGCATTATTACCCATATTACGCAGTTACTATCGCTAGAAGTATAATAATTGTACTTGTTACTTTTATTATTATCAATATAATATGCATTATTACCCATATTATGAGGTTATTATCGCTAGAAGTATAATAATTATACTTGTTACTTTTATTATTATGAATATAACATGCATTATTACCCATATTATGCAGTTATTATCGCTAGAGCTACAATAATTACACTTATTACTCCCAATATTATCAATATAATATGCATTATTACCCATATTATACAGTTATTATCGCTAGAGCTATAACAATTACAATTATTACACCCAATGTTATCAACAAAACATTCAATATTACCTATATTATGCAGTTATTATCGCTCGAACTATAATAATTATTCATATTACTTTTATCATTATCAATATAGTATGCATTATTACCCATATTATGCAGTTATTATCGCTACAGCTATAATAATTACACTTATTACACAGTATATTATCAATATAACATGCATTATTACCCATATTACGCAGTTATTATCGCTAGAAGTATAATAATTATACTTGTTACTTTTATTATTATCAATATAACATGCATTAGTACCCATACTATGCAGTTATTATTGCTAGAGCTATAATAATTACACTTATTACCCACAATATTATCAATAAGACATGGATTATTACCTATATTACGCAGTTATTATCGCTAGAACTAATATAATTATACTTATTACTTTTATTATTATCAATATAATATGCATTATTACCCATATTATGCAGTTATTACCGCTACAGCTATAATAATTACACTTATTACACCCTATATTATCAATATAACATGCATTATTACCCATATTATGAAGTTATTATCGCTACAGCTATAATAATTACACTTATTACACCCAATATTATCAAGATAACATGCATTATTACCTATATTATGCAGTTATTATCGCTAGCACTATAATAATTATACTTATTACTTTTATTATTATCAATATAGTATGCATTATTACCCATATTATGCAGTTATTACCGCTAGAGCTATAATAATTACAGTTATTACTCAGAATATTATCAATATAATATGCATTATTACCCATATTATGCAGTTATTATCGCTAGAGCTACAATAATTACACTTATTACTCCCAATATTATCAATATAATATGCATTATTACCCATATTATACAGTTATTATCGCTAGAGCTATAACAATCACAATTATTACACCCAATGTTATCAATAAAACATTCATTATTACCTATATTATGCAGTTATTATCGCTCGAACTATAATAATTATTCTTATTACTTTTATTATTATCAATATAGTATGCATTATTACCCATATTACGCAGTTATTATCGTTAGAAGTATAATAATTATACTTGTTACTTTCATTATTATCAATATAACATGCATTAGTACCCATACTATGCAGTTATTATTGCTAGAGCTATAATAATTACACGTATTACACACAATATTATCAATATGACATGGATTATTACCTATATTATGCAGTTATTATCGCTAGAACTAATATAATTATACTTATTACTTTTATTATTATCAATATAGTATGCATTATTACCCATATTATGCAGTTATTACCGCTACAGCTATAATAATCACACATATTACACCCAATGTTATCAATATAACATTCATTATTACCTATATTATGCAGTTATTATCGCTCGAACTGTAATAATTATTCTTATTACTTTTATTATTATCAATATAGTATGCGTTATTACCCATATTATGCAGTTATTATCGCTAGAGCTATAATAATTACACTTATGACACCCTATATTATCAATATAACATGCATTATTACCCATATTATGAAGTTATTATCGCTAGAGCTATTACAATTACAATTATTACACCCAATGTTATCAATATAACATTCATTATTACCTATATTATGCAGTTATTATCGCTCGCACTATAATAATTGTTCTTATTACTTTTATTATTATCAATATAGTATGCATTATTACCCATATTATGCAGTTATTATCGCTACAGCTATAATAATTACACTTATTACACCGTATATTATCAATATAATATGCATTATTACCCATATTATGCAATTATTATCGCTAGCACTATAATAATTATACTTATTACTTTTATTATTATCAATATAGTATGCATTATTACCAATATTATGCAGTTAATACCGCTAGAGCTATAATAATTACAGTTATTACTCAGAATATTATCAATATAATATGCATTATTACCCATATTACGCAGTTACTATCGCTAGAAGTATAATAATTGTACTTGTTACTTTTATTATTATCAATATAACATGCATTATTACCCATATTATGAGGTTATTATCGCTAGAAGTATAATAATTATACTTGTTACTTTTATTATTATGAATATAACATGCATTATTACCCATATTATGCAGTTATTATCGCTAGAGCTACAATAATTACACTTATTACTCCCAATATTATCAATATAATATGCATTATTACCCATATTATACAGTTATTATCGCTAGAGCTATAACAATTACAATTATTACACCCAATGTTATCAATAAAACATTCATTATTACCTATATTATGCAGTTATTATCGCTCGAACTATAATAATTATTCTTATTACTTTTATTATTATCAATATAGTATGCATTATTATCCATATTATGCAGTTATTATGGCTACAGCTATAATAATTACACTTATTACACCGTATATTATCAATATAACGCATTATTACCCATATTACGCGGTTATTATCGCTAGATGTATAATAATTATACTTGTTACTTTTATTATTATCAATATAACATGCATTATTACCCATATTATGCAGTTATTATTGCTAGAGCTATAACAATTACACTTATTACACACAATATTATCAATATGACATGGATTATTACCTATATTATGCAGTTATTATCGCTAGAACTATAATAATTATACTTATTACTTTTATTATTATCAATATAGTATGCATTATTGCCCATATTATGCAATTATTACCGCCACAGCTATAATAATTACACTTATTACACCCAATGTTATCAATATAACATTCATTATTACCTATATTATGCAGTTATTATCGCTCGAACTGTAATAATTATTCTTATTACTTTTATTATTATCAGTATAACATGAATTATTAACCATATTATGCTGTTACTATCGCTAGAACTATAATAATTACACTTATTACTTTTATTATTATCAATATAGTATGCGTTATTACCCATATTATACAGTTATTATCGCTAGAGCTATAACAATTACAATTATTACACCCAATGTTATCAATATACCATGCATTATTACCTATATTATGCAGTTATTATCGCTCGAACTATAATAATTATTCTTATTACTTTTATTATTATCAATATAACATGCATTATTACCCATATTATGAGGTTATTATCGCTAGAAGTATAATAATTATACTTGTTACTTTTATTATTATGAATATAACATGCATTATTACCCATATTATACAGTTATTATCGCTAGAGCTATAACAATTACAATTATTACACCCAATGTTATCAATAAAACATTCATTATTACTTATATTATGCAGTTATTATCGCTCGAACTATAATAATTATTCTTATTACTTTTATTATTATCAATATAGTATGCATTATTACCCATATTATGCAGTTATTATCGCTACAGCTATAATAATTACACTTATTACACCGTATATTATCAATATAACATGCATTATTACCCATATTACGCAGTTATTATCGCTAGATGTATAATAATTATACTTGTTACTTTTATTGTTATCAATATAACATGCATTATTACCCATATTATGCAGTTATTATTGCTAGAGCTATAATAATTACACTTATTACACACAATATTATCAATATGACATGGACTACTACCTATATTATGCAGTTATTATCGCTAGAACTATAATAATTATACTTATTACTTTTATTATTATCAATATAGTATGCATTATTACCCATATTATGCAATTATTACCGCCACAGCTATGATAATTACACTTATTGCACCCAATGTTATCAATATACCATTCATTATTACCTATATTATGCAGTTATTATCGCTCGAACTATAATAATTATTCTTATTACTTTTATTATTATCAATATAGTATGCATTATTACCCATATTACGCAGTTATTATCGCTAGAAGTATAATAATTATACCTGTTACTTTTATTATTATCAATATAACATGCATTATTACCCATATTATGCAGTTATTATTGCTACAGCTATAGTAATTACACTTATTACACCCAATATTATCAAGATAACATGCATTATTACCTATATTATGCAGTTATTATCGCTACAGCTATAATAATTACACTTATTACACCGTATATTATCAATATAACATGCATCATCACCCATATTACGCAGTTATTATCGCTAGAAGTATAATAATTATACTTGTTACTTTTATTATTATGAATATAACATGTATTATTACCCATATTATGCAGTTATTATCGCTAGAGCTACAATAATTACACTTATTACTCCCAATATTATCAATATAATATGCATTATTACCCATTTTATGCAGTTATTATCGCTAGAGCTATAACAATTACAATTATTACACCCAATGTTATCAACAAAACATTCATTATTACCTATATTATGCAGTTATTATCGCTCGAACTATAATAATTATTCTTATTACTTTTATTATTATCAATATAGTATGCATTATTACCCATATTACGCAGTTATTATCGTTAGAAGTATAATAATTATACTTGTTACTTTCATTATTATCAATATAACATGCATTAGTACCCATACTATGCAGTTATTATTGCTAGAGCTATAATAATTACACGTATTACACACAATATTATCAATATGACATGGATTATTACCTATATTATGCAGTTATTATCGCTAGAACTAATATAATTATACTTATTACTTTTATTATTATCAATATAGTATGCATTATTACCCATATTATGCAGTTATTACCGCTACAGCTATAATAATCACACATATTACACCCAATGTTATCAATATAACATTCATTATTACCTATATTATGCAGTTATTATCGCTCGAACTGTAATAATTATTCTTATTACTTTTATTATTATCAATATAGTATGCGTTATTACCCATATTATGCAGTTATTATCGCTAGAGCTATAATAATTACACTTATGACACCCTATATTATCAATATAACATGCATTATTACCCATATTATGAAGTTATTATCGCTAGAGCTATTACAATTACAATTATTACACCCAATGTTATCAATATAACATTCATTATTACCTATATTATGCAGTTATTATCGCTCGCACTATAATAATTGTTCTTATTACTTTTATTATTATCAATATAGTATGCATTATTACCCATATTATGCAGTTATTATCGCTACAGCTATAATAATTACACTTATTACACCGTATATTATCAATATAATATGCATTATTACCCATATTATGCAATTATTATCGCTAGCACTATAATAATTATACTTATTACTTTTATTATTATCAATATAGTATGCATTATTACCAATATTATGCAGTTAATACCGCTAGAGCTATAATAATTACAGTTATTACTCAGAATATTATCAATATAATATGCATTATTACCCATATTACGCAGTTACTATCGCTAGAAGTATAATAATTGTACTTGTTACTTTTATTATTATCAATATAACATGCATTATTACCCATATTATGAGGTTATTATCGCTAGAAGTATAATAATTATACTTGTTACTTTTATTATTATGAATATAACATGCATTATTACCCATATTATGCAGTTATTATCGCTAGAGCTACAATAATTACACTTATTACTCCCAATATTATCAATATAATATGCATTATTACCCATATTATACAGTTATTATCGCTAGAGCTATAACAATTACAATTATTACACCCAATGTTATCAATAAAACATTCATTATTACCTATATTATGCAGTTATTATCGCTCGAACTATAATAATTATTCTTATTACTTTTATTATTATCAATATAGTATGCATTATTATCCATATTATGCAGTTATTATGGCTACAGCTATAATAATTACACTTATTACACCGTATATTATCAATATAACGCGTTATTACCCATATTACGCGGTTATTATCGCTAGATGTATAATAATTATACTTGTTACTTTTATTATTATCAATATAACATGCATTATTACCCATATTATGCAGTTATTATTGCTAGAGCTATAACAATTACACTTATTACACACAATATTATCAATATGACATGGATTATTACCTATATTATGCAGTTATTATCGCTAGAACTATAATAATTATACTTATTACTTTTATTATTATCAATATAGTATGCATTATTGCCCATATTATGCAATTATTACCGCCACAGCTATAATAATTACACTTATTACACCCAATGTTATCAATATAACATTCATTATTACCTATATTAAGCAGTTATTATCGCTCGAACTGTAATAATTATTCTTATTACTTTTATTATTATCAGTATAACATGAATTATTAACCATATTATGCTGTTACTATCGCTAGAACTATAATAATTACACTTATTACTTTTATTATTATCAATATAGTATGCGTTATTACCCATATTATACAGTTATTATCGCTAGAGCTATAACAATTACAATTATTACACCCAATGTTATCAATATACCATGCATTATTACCTATATTATGCAGTTATTATCGCTCGAACTATAATAATTATTCTTATTACTTTTATTATTATCAATATAACATGCATTATTACCCATATTATGAGGTTATTATCGCTAGAAGTATAATAATTATACTTGTTACTTTTATTATTATGAATATAACATGCATTATTACCCATATTATACAGTTATTATCGCTAGAGCTATAACAATTACAATTATTACACCCAATGTTATCAATAAAACATTCATTATTACTTATATTATGCAGTTATTATCGCTCGAACTATAATAATTATTCTTATTACTTTTATTATTATCAATATAGTATGCATTATTACCCATATTATGCAGTTATTATCGCTACAGCTATAATAATTACACTTATTACACCGTATATTATCAATATAACATGCATTATTACCCATATTACGCAGTTATTATCGCTAGATGTATAATAATTATACTTGTTACTTTTATTGTTATCAATATAACATGCATTATTACCCATATTATGCAGTTATTATTGCTAGAGCTATAATAATTACACTTATTACACACAATATTATCAATATGACATGGACTACTACCTATATTATGCAGTTATTATCGCTAGAACTATAATAATTATACTTATTACTTTTATTATTATCAATATAGTATGCATTATTACCCATATTATGCAATTATTACCGCCACAGCTATGATAATTACACTTATTGCACCCAATGTTATCAATATACCATTCATTATTACCTATATTATGCAGTTATTATCGCTCGAACTATAATAATTATTCTTATTACTTTTATTATTATCAATATAGTATGCATTATTACCCATATTACGCAGTTATTATCGCTAGAAGTATAATAATTATACCTGTTACTTTTATTATTATCAATATAACATGCATTATTACCCATATTATGCAGTTATTATTGCTACAGCTATAGTAATTACACTTATTACACCCAATATTATCAAGATAACATGCATTATTACCTATATTATGCAGTTATTATCGCTACAGCTATAATAATTACACTTATTACACCGTATATTATCAATATAACATGCATCATCACCCATATTACGCAGTTATTATCGCTAGAAGTATAATAATTATACTTGTTACTTTTATTATTATGAATATAACATGTATTATTACCCATATTATGCAGTTATTATCGCTAGAGCTACAATAATTACACTTATTACTCCCAATATTATCAATATAATATGCATTATTACCCATTTTATGCAGTTATTATCGCTAGAGCTATAACAATTACAATTATTACACCCAATGTTATCAACAAAACATTCATTATTACCTATATTATGCAGTTATTATCGCTCGAACTATAATAATTATTCTTATTACTTTTATTATTATCAATATAGTATGCATTATTACCCATATTATGCAGTTATTACCGCTACAGCTATAATAATTACACTTATTACACCCTATATTATCAATATAACATGCATTATTACCCATATTATGAAGTTATTATCGCTACAGCTATAATAATTACACTTATTACACCCAATATTATCAAGATAACATGCATTATTACCTATATTATGCAGTTATTATCGCTAGCACTATAAAAATTATACTTATTACTTTTATTATTATCAATATAGTATGCATTATTACCCATATTATGCAGTTATTACCGCTAGAGCTATAATAATTACAGTTATTACTCAGAATATTATCAATATAATATGCATTATTACCCATATTATGCAGTTATTATCGCTACAGCTATAATAATTCCACTTATTACACCGTATATTATCAATATAACATGCATTATTACCCATATTACGCAGTTATTATCGCTAGAAGTATAATAATCATACTTGTTACTTTTATTATTATCAATATAACATGCATTATTACCCATATTATGCAGTTATTATTGCTAGAGCTATAATAATTACACTTATTACCCACAATATTATCAATAAGACATGGATTATTACCTATATTATGCAGTTATTATCGCTAGAACTAATATAATTATACTTATTACTTTTATTATTATCAATATAGTATGCATTATTACCCATATTATGCAGTTATTACCGCTACAGCTATAATAATTACACTTATTACACCCTATATTATCAATATAACATGCATTATTACCCATATTATGAAGTTATTATCGCTACAGCTATAATAATTACACTTATTACACCCAATATTATCAAGATAACATGCATTATTACCTATATTATGCAGTTATTATCGCTAGCACTATAATAATTATACTTATTACTTTTATTATTATCAATATAGTATGCATTATTACCCATATTATGCAGTTATTACCGCTAGAGCTTTAATAATTACAGTTATTACTCAGAATATTATCAATATAATATGCATTATTACCCATATTATGCAGTTATTATCGCTACAGCTATAATAATTACACTTATTACACCGTATATTATCAATATAACATGCATTATTACCCATATTACGCAGTTATTATCGCTAGAAGTATAATAATTATACTTGTTACTTTTATTATTATGAATATAACATGCATTATTACCCATATTATGCAGTTATTATCGCTAGAGCTACAATAATTACACTTATTACTCCCAATATTATCAATATAATATGCATACATTACCCATATTATACAGTTATTATCGCTAGAGCTATAACAATTACAATTATTACCCCCAATGTTATCAACAAAACATTCATTATTACCTATATTATGCAGTTATTATCGCACGAACTATAATAATTATTCTTATTACTTTTATTATTATCAATATAGTATGCATTATTACCCATATTATGCAGTTATTATCGCTACAGCTATAATAATTACACTTATTACACCGTATATTATCAATATAACATGCATTATTACCCATATTACGCAGTTATTATCGCTAGAAGTATAATAATTATACTTGTTACTTTTATTATTATCACTATAACATGCATTATTACCCATATTATGCAGTTATTATCGCTAGAGCTACAATAATTACACTTATTACTCCCAATATTATCAATATAATATGCATTATTACCCATATTATACAGTTATTATCGCTAGAGCTATAACAATCACAATTATTACACCCAATGTTATCAATAAAACATTCATTATTACCTATATTATGCAGTTATTATCGCTCGAACTATAACAATTGTTCTTATTACTTTTATTATTATCAATATAGTATGCATTATTACCCATATTATGCAGTTATTATCGCTACAGCTATAATAATTACACTTATTACACCGTATATTATAATATAACATGCATTGTTACCCATATTATGCAATTATTATCGCTAGCACTATAATAATTATACTTATTACTTTTATTATTATCAATATAGTATGCATTATTACCCATATTATGCGGTTATTATCGCTAGAGCTATAATAATTACAGTTATGACACCCTATATTATAAATATAACATGCATTATTACCCATATTATGAAGTTATTATCGCTAGAGCTATTACAATTACAATTATTACACCCAATGTTATCAATATAACATTCATTATTACCTATATTATGCAGTTATTATCGCTCGAACTATAATAATTGTTCTTATTACTTTTATTATTATCAATATAGTATGCATTATTACCCATATTATGCAGTTATTATCGCTACAGCTATAATAATTACACTTATTACACCGTATATTATCAATATAACATGCATTATTACCCATATTATGCAATTATTATCGCTAGCACTATAATAATTATACTTATTACTTTTATTATTATCAATATAGTATGCATTATTACCCATATTATGCAGTTAATACCGCTAGAGCTATAATAATTACAGTTATTACTCAGAATATTATCAATATAATATGCATTATTACCCATATTACGCAGTTACTATCGCTAGAAGTATAATAATTGTACTTGTTACTTTTATTATTATCAATATAACATGCATTATTACCCATATTATGAGGTTATTATCGCTAGAAGTATAATAATTATACTTGTTACTTTTATTATTATGAATATAACATGCATTGTTACTCATATTATGCAGTTATTATCGCTAGAGCTACAATAATTACACTTATTACTCCCAATATTATCAATATAATATGCATTATTACCCATATTATACAGTTATTATCGCTAGAGCTATAACAATTACAATTATTACACCCAATGTTATCAATAAAACATTCATTATTACCTATATTATGCAGTTATTATCGCTCGAACTATAATAATTATTCTTATTACTTTTATTATTATCAATATAGTATGCATTATTACCCATATTATGCAGTTATTATGGCTACAGCTATAATAATTACACTTATTACACCGTATATTATCAATATAACATGCATTATTACCCATATTACGCAGTTATTATCGCTAGATGTATAATAATTATACTTGTTACTTTTATTATTGTCAATATAACATGCATTATTACCCATATTAGGCAGTTATTATTGCTAGAGCTATAACAATTACACTTATTACACACAATATTATCAATATGACATGGATTATTACCTATATTATGCAGTTATTATCGCTAGAACTATAATAATTATACTTATTACTTTTATTATTATCAATATAGTATGCATTATTGCCCATATTATGCAATTATTACCGCCACAGCTATAATAATTACACTTATTACACCCAATGTTATCAATATAACATTCATTATTACCTATATTATGCAGTTATTATCGCTCGAACTGTAATAATTATTCTTATTACTTTTATTATTATCAGTATAACATGAATTATTAACCATATTATGCTGTTACTATCGCTAGAACTATAATAATTACACTTATTACTTTTATTATTATCAATATAGTATGCGTTATTACCCATATTATACAGTTATTATCGCTAGAGCTATAACAATTACAATTATTACACCCAATGTTATCAATATACCATGCATTATTACCTATATTATGCAGTTATTATCGCTCGAACTATAATAATTATTCTTATTGCTTTTATTATTATCAATATAGTATGCATTATTACCCATGTTATGCAGTTATTATCGCTAGAAGTATGATAATTATACCTGTTACTTTTGTTATTATCAATATAACATGCATTATTACCCATATTATGCAGTTATTATTGCTACAGCTATAGTAATTACACTTATTACACCCAATATTATCAAGATAACATTCATTATTACCTATATTATGCAGTTATTATCGCACGAACTATAATAATTATTCTTATTACTTTTATTATTATCAATATAGTATGCATTATTACCCATATTATGCAGTTATTATCGCTACAGCTATAATAATTACACTTATTACACCGTATATTATCAATATAACATGCATTATTACCCATATTACGCAGTTATTATCGCTAGAAGTATAATAATTATACTTGTTACTTTTATTATTATCACTATAACATGCATTATTACCCATATTATGCAGTTATTATCGCTAGAGCTACAATAATTACACTTATTACTCCCAATATTATCAATATAATATGCATTATTACCCATATTATACAGTTATTATCGCTAGAGCTATAACAATCACAATTATTACACCCAATGTTATCAATAAAACATTCATTATTACCTATATTATGCAGTTATTATCGCTCGAACTATAATAATTATTCTTATTACTTTTATTATTATCAATATAGTATGCATTATTACCCATATTACGCAGTTATTATCGCTAGAAGTATAATAATTATACTTGTCACTTTTATTATTATCAATATAACATGCATTATTACCCATATTATGCGGTTATTATCGCTAGAGCTATAATAATTACAGTTATGACACCCTATATTATAAATATAACATGCATTATTACCCATATTATGAAGTTATTATCGCTAGAGCTATTACAATTACAATTATTACACCCAATGTTATCAATATAACATTCATTATTACCTATATTATGCAGTTATTATCGCTCGAACTATAATAATTGTTCTTATTACTTTTATTATTATCAATATAGTATGCATTATTACCCATATTATGCAGTTATTATCGCTACAGCTATAATAATTACACTTATTACACCGTATATTATCAATATAACATGCATTATTACCCATATTATGCAATTATTATCGCTAGCACTATAATAATTATACTTATTACTTTTATTATTATCAATATAGTATGCATTATTACCCATATTATGCAGTTAATACCGCTAGAGCTATAATAATTACAGTTATTACTCAGAATATTATCAATATAATATGCATTATTACCCATATTACGCAGTTACTATCGCTAGAAGTATAATAATTGTACTTGTTACTTTTATTATTATCAATATAACATGCATTATTACCCATATTATGAGGTTATTATCGCTAGAAGTATAATAATTATACTTGTTACTTTTATTATTATGAATATAACATGCATTGTTACCCATATTATGCAGTTATTATCGCTAGAGCTACAATAATTACACTTATTACTCCCAATATTATCAATATAATATGCATTATTACCCATATTGTACAGTTATTATCGCTAGAGCTATAACAATTACACTTATTACACACAATATTATCAATATGACATGGATTATTACCTATATTATGCAGTTATTATCGCTAGAACTATAATAATTATACTTATTACTTTTATTATTATCAATATAGTATGCATTATTGCCCATATTATGCAATTATTACCGCCACAGCTATAATAATTACACTTATTACACCCAATGTTATCAATATAACATTCATTATTACCTATATTATGCAGTTATTATCGCTCGAACTGTAATAATTATTCTTATTACTTTTATTATTATCAGTATAACATGAATTATTAACCATATTATGCTGTTACTATCGCTAGAACTATAATAATTACACTTATTACTTTTATTATTATCAATATAGTATGCGTTATTACCCATATTATACAGTTATTATCGCTAGAGCTATAACAATTACAATTATTACACCCAATGTTATCAATATACCATGCATTATTACCTATATTATGCAGTTATTATCGCTCGAACTATAATAATTATTCTTATTGCTTTTATTATTATCAATATAGTATGCATTATTACCCATGTTATGCAGTTATTATCGCTAGAAGTATGATAATTATACCTGTTACTTTTGTTATTATCAATATAACATGCATTATTACCCATATTATGCAGTTATTATTGCTACAGCTATAGTAATTACACTTATTACACCCAATATTATCAAGATAACATGCATTATTACCTATATTATGCAGTTATTATCGCTACAGCTATAATAATTACACTTATTACACCGTATATTATCAATATAACATGCATCATTACCCATATTACGCAGTTATTATCGCTAGAAGTATAATAATTATACTTGTTACTTTTATTATTATGAATATAACATGCATTATTACCCATATTATGCAGTTATTATCGCTAGAGCTACAATAATTACACTTATTACTCCCAATATTATCAATATAATATGCATACATTACCCATATTATACAGTTATTATCGCTAGAGCTATAACAATTACAATTATTACCCCCAATGTTATCAACAAAACATTCATTATTACCTATATTATGCAGTTATTATCGCACGAACTATAATAATTATTCTTATTACTTTTATTATTATCAATATAGTATGCATTATTACCCATATTATGCAGTTATTATCGCTACAGCTATAATAATTACACTTATTACACCGTATATTATCAATATAACATGCATTATTACCCATATTACGCAGTTATTATCGCTAGAAGTATAATAATTATACTTGTTACTTTTATTATTATCACTATAACATGCATTATTACCCATATTATGCAGTTATTATCGCTAGAGCTACAATAATTACACTTATTACTCCCAATATTATCAATATAATATGCATTATTACCCATATTATACAGTTATTATCGCTAGAGCTATAACAATCACAATTATTACACCCAATGTTATCAATAAAACATTCATTATTACCTATATTATGCAGTTATTATCGCTCGAACTATAATAATTATTCTTATTACTTTTATTATTATCAATATAGTATGCATTATTACCCATATTACGCAGTTATTATCGCTAGAAGTATAATAATTATACTTGTCACTTTTATTATTATCAATATAACATGCATTATTACCCATATTATGCGGTTATTATCGCTAGAGCTATAATAATTACAGTTATGACACCCTATATTATAAATATAACATGCATTATTACCCATATTATGAAGTTATTATCGCTAGAGCTATTACAATTACAATTATTACACCCAATGTTATCAATATAACATTCATTATTACCTATATTATGCAGTTATTATCGCTCGAACTATAATAATTGTTCTTATTACTTTTATTATTATCAATATAGTATGCATTATTACCCATATTATGCAGTTATTATCGCTACAGCTATAATAATTACACTTATTACACCGTATATTATCAATATAACATGCATTATTACCCATATTATGCAATTATTATCGCTAGCACTATAATAATTATACTTATTACTTTTATTATTATCAATATAGTATGCATTATTACCCATATTATGCAGTTAATACCGCTAGAGCTATAATAATTACAGTTATTACTCAGAATATTATCAATATAATATGCATTATTACCCATATTACGCAGTTACTATCGCTAGAAGTATAATAATTGTACTTGTTACTTTTATTATTATCAATATAACATGCATTATTACCCATATTATGAGGTTATTATCGCTAGAAGTATAATAATTATACTTGTTACTTTTATTATTATGAATATAACATGCATTGTTACCCATATTATGCAGTTATTATCGCTAGAGCTACAATAATTACACTTATTACTCCCAATATTATCAATATAATATGCATTATTACCCATATTGTACAGTTATTATCGCTAGAGCTATAACAATTACACTTATTACACACAATATTATCAATATGACATGGATTATTACCTATATTATGCAGTTATTATCGCTAGAACTATAATAATTATACTTATTACTTTTATTATTATCAATATAGTATGCATTATTGCCCATATTATGCAATTATTACCGCCACAGCTATAATAATTACACTTATTACACCCAATGTTATCAATATAACATTCATTATTACCTATATTATGCAGTTATTATCGCTCGAACTGTAATAATTATTCTTATTACTTTTATTATTATCAGTATAACATGAATTATTAACCATATTATGCTGTTACTATCGCTAGAACTATAATAATTACACATATTACTTTTATTATTATCAATATAGTATGCGTTATTACCCATATTATACAGTTATTATCGCTAGAGCTATAACAATTACAATTATTACACCCAATGTTATCAATATACCATGCATTATTACCTATATTATGCAGTTATTATCGCTCGAACTATAATAATTATTCTTATTGCTTTTATTATTATCAATATAGTATGCATTATTACCCATGTTATGCAGTTATTATCGCTACAGCTATAATAATTACACTTATTACACCGTATATTATCAATATAACATGCATTATTACCCATATTACGCAGTTATTATCGCTAGAAGTATAATAATTATACCTGTTACTTTTGTTATTATCAATATAACATGCATTATTACCGATATTATGCAGTTATTATTGCTACAGCTATAGTAATTACACTTATTACACCCAATATTATCAAGATAACATGCATTATTACCTATATTATGCAGTTATTATCGCTACAGCTATAATAATTACACTTATTACACCGTATATTATCAATATAACATGCATCATTACCCATATTACGCAGTTATTATCGCTAGAAGTATAATAATTATACTTGTTACTTTTATTATTATGAATATAACATGCATTATTACCCATATTATGCAGTTATTATCGCTAGAGCTACAATAATTACACTTATTACTCCCAATATTATCAATATAATATGCATACATTACCCATATTATACAGTTATTATCGCTAGAGCTATAACAATTACAATTATTACCCCCAATGTTATCAACAAAACATTCATTATTACCTATATTATGCAGTTATTATCGCACGAACTATAATAATTATTCTTATTACTTTTATTATTATCAATATAGTATGCATTATTACCCATATTATGCAGTTATTATCGCTACAGCTATAATAATTACACTTATTACACCGTATATTATCAATATAACATGCATTATTACCCATATTACGCAGTTATTATCGCTAGAAGTATAATAATTATACTTGTTACTTTTATTATTATCACTATAACATGCATTATTACCCATATTATGCAGTTATTATCGCTAGAGCTACAATAATTACACTTATTACTCCCAATATTATCAATATAATATGCATTATTACCCATATTATACAGTTATTATCGCTAGAGCTATAACAATCACAATTATTACACCCAATGTTATCAATAAAACATTCATTATTACCTATATTATGCAGTTATTATCGCTCGAACTATAATAATTATTCTTATTACTTTTATTATTATCAATATAGTATGCATTATTACCCATATTACGCAGTTATTATCGCTAGAAGTATAATAATTATACTTGTCACTTTTATTATTATCAATATAACATGCATTATTACCCATATTATGCGGTTATTATCGCTAGAGCTATAATAATTACAGTTATGACACCCTATATTATAAATATAACATGCATTATTACCCATATTATGAAGTTATTATCGCTAGAGCTATTACAATTACAATTATTACACCCAATGTTATCAATATAACATTCATTATTACCTATATTATGCAGTTATTATCGCTCGAACTATAATAATTGTTCTTATTACTTTTATTATTATCAATATAGTATGCATTATTACCCATATTATGCAGTTATTATCGCTACAGCTATAATAATTACACTTATTACACCGTATATTATCAATATAACATGCATTATTACCCATATTATGCAATTATTATCGCTAGCACTATAATAATTATACTTATTACTTTTATTATTATCAATATAGTATGCATTATTACCCATATTATGCAGTTAATACCGCTAGAGCTATAATAATTACAGTTATTACTCAGAATATTATCAATATAATATGCATTATTACCCATATTACGCAGTTACTATCGCTAGAAGTATAATAATTGTACTTGTTACTTTTATTATTATCAATATAACATGCATTATTACCCATATTATGAGGTTATTATCGCTAGAAGTATAATAATTATACTTGTTACTTTTATTATTATGAATATAACATGCATTGTTACCCATATTATGCAGTTATTATCGCTAGAGCTACAATAATTACACTTATTACTCCCAATATTATGAATATAATATGCATCATTACCCATATTATACAGTTATTATCGCTAGAGCTATAACAATTACAATTATTACACCCAATGTTATCAATAAAACATTCATTATTACCTATATTATGCAGTTATTATCGCTCGAACTATAATAATTATTCTTATTACTTTTATTATTATCAATATAGTATGCATTATTACCCATATTATGCAGTTATTATGGCTACAGCTATAATAATTACACTTATTACACCGTATATTATCAATATAACATGCATTATTACCCATATTACGCAGTTATTATCGTTAGATGTATAATAATTATACTTGTTACTTTTATTATTGTCAATATAACATGCATTATTACCCATATTATGCAGTTATTATTGCTAGAGCTATAACAATTACACTTATTACACACAATATTATCAATATGACATGGATTATTACCTATATTATGCAGTTATTATCGCTAGAACTATAATAATTATACTTATTACTTTTATTATTATCAATATAGTATGCATTATTGCCCATATTATGCAATTATTACCGCCACAGCTATAATAATTACACTTATTACACCCAATGTTATCAATATAACATTCATTATTACCTATATTATGCAGTTATTATCGCTCGAACTGTAATAATTATTCTTATTACTTTTATTATTATCAGTATAACATGAATTATTAACCATATTATGCTGTTACTATCGCTAGAACTATAATAATTACACTTATTACTTTTATTATTATCAATATAGTATGCGTTATTACCCATATTATACAGTTATTATCGCTAGAGCTATAACAATTACAATTATTACACCCAATGTTATCAATATACCATGCATTATTACCTATATTATGCAGTTATTATCGCTCGAACTATAATAATTATTCTTATTGCTTTTATTATTATCAATATAGTATGCATTATTACCCATGTTATGCAGTTATTATCGCTACAGCTATAATAATTACACTTATTACACCGTATATTATCAATATAACATGCATTATTACCCATATTACGCAGTTATTATCGCTAGAAGTATAATAATTATACCTGTTACTTTTGTTATTATCAATATAACATGCATTATTACCCATATTATGCAGTTATTATTGCTACAGCTATAGTAATTACACTTATTACACCCAATATTATCAAGATAACATGCATTATTACCTATATTATGCAGTTATTATCGCTACAGCTATAATAATTACACTTATTACACCGTATATTATCAATATAACATGCATCATTACCCATATTACGCAGTTATTATCGCTAGAAGTATAATAATTATACTTGTTACTTTTATTATTATGAATATAACATGCATTATTACCCATATTATGCAGTTATTATCGCTAGAGCTACAATAATTACACTTATTACTCCCAATATTATCAATATAATATGCATACATTACCCATATTATACAGTTATTATCGCTAGAGCTATAACAATTACAATTATTACCCCCAATGTTATCAACAAAACATTCATTATTACCTATATTATGCAGTTATTATCGCACGAACTATAATAATTATTCTTATTACTTTTATTATTATCAATATAGTATGCATTATTACCCATATTATGCAGTTATTATCGCTACAGCTATAATAATTACACTTATTACACCGTATATTATCAATATAACATGCATTATTACCCATATTACGCAGTTATTATCGCTAGAAGTATAATAATTATACTTGTTACTTTTATTATTATCAATATAACATGCATTAGTACCCATACTATGCAGTTATTATTGCTAGAGCTATAATAATTACACTTATTACCCACAATATTATCAATAAGACATGGATTATTACCTATATTATGCAGTTATTATCGCTAGAACTAATATAATTATACTTATTACTTTTATTATTATCAATATAGTATGCATTTTTACCCATATTATGCAGTTATTACCGCTACAGCTATAATAATTACACTTGTTACACCCTATATTATCAATATAACATGCATTATTACCCATATTGTGAAGTTATTATCGCTAGAGCTATAACAATTACAATTATTACACCCAATGTTATCAATATAACATTCATTATTACCTATATTATGCAGTTATTATCGCTCGAACTATAATAATTGTTCTTATTACTTTTATTATTATCAATATAGTATGCATTATTACCCATATTATGCAGTTATTATCGCTACAGCTATAATAATTACACTTATTACACCGTATATTATCAATATAACATGCATTATTACCCATATTACGCAGTTATTATCGCTAGAAGTATAATAATTATACTTGTTACTTTTATTATTATCAATATAACATGCATTAGTACCCATACTATGCAGTTATTATTGCTAGAGCTATAATAATTACACTTATTACCCACAATATTATCAATATGACATGGATTATTACCTATATTATGCAGTTATTATCGCTAGAGCTATAACAATTACAATTATTACACCCAATGTTATCAACAAAACATTCATTATTACCTATATTATGCAGTTATTATCGCTCGAACTATAATAATTATTCTTATTACTTTTATTATTATCAATATAGTATGCATTATTACCCATATTATGCAGTTATTACCGCTACAGCTGTAATAATTACACTTATTACACCCTATATTATCAATATAACATTCATTATTACCCATATTATGAAGTTATTATCGCTACAGCTATAATAATTACACTTATTACACCCAATATTATCAAGATAACATGCATTATTACCTATATTATGCAGTTATTATCGCTAGCACTATAATAATTATACTTATTACTTTTATTATTATCAATATAGTATGCATTATTACCCATACTATGCAGTTATTACCGCTAGAGCTATAATAATTGCAGTTATTACTCAGAATATTATCAATATAATATGCATTATTACCCATATTATGCAATTATTATCGCTACAGCTATAATAATTACACTTATTACACCGTATATTATCAATATAACATGCATTATTACCCATATTACGCAGTTATTATCGCTAGAAGTATAATAATTATACTTGTTACTTTTATTATTATCAATATAACATGCATTATTACCCATATTATGCAGTTATTATTGCTAGAGCTATAATAATTACACTTATTACCCACAATATTATCAATAAGACATGGATCATTACCTATATTTTGCAGTTATTATCGCTAGAACTAATATAATTATACTTATTACTTTTATTATTATCAATATAGTATGCATTATTACCCATATTATGCAGTTATTACCGCTACAGCTATAATAATTACACTTATTACACCCTATATTATCAATATAACATGCATTATTACCCATATTATGAAGTTATTATCGCTACAGCTATAATAATTACACTTATTACACCGTATATTATCAATATAACATGCATCATTACCCATATTACGCAGTTATTATCGCTAGAAGTATAATAATTATACTTGTTACTTTTATTATTATGAATATAACATGCATTATTACCCATATTATGCAGTTATTATCGCTAGAGCTACAATAATTACACTTATTACTCCCAATATTATCAAGATAACATGCATTATTACCTATATTATGCAGTTATTATCGCTAGAGCTATAACAATTACAATTATTACACCCAATGTTATCAACAAAACATTCATTATTACCTATATTATTCAGTTATTATCGCTCGAACTATAATAATTATTCTTATTACTTTTATTCTTATCAATATGGTATGCATTATTACCCATATTATGCAGTTATTATCGCTACAGCTATAATAATTACACTTATTACACCGTATATTATCAATATAACATGCATTATTACCCATATTACGCAGTTATTATCGCTAGAAGTATAATAATTATACTTGTTACTTTTATTATTATCAATATAACATGCATTATTACCCATATTATGCAGTTATTATCGCTAGAGCTACAATAATTACACTTATTACTCCCAATATTATCAATATAATATGCATTATTACCCATATTATACAGTTATTATCGCTACAGCTATAATAATTACACTTATTACACCGTATATTATCAATATAACATGCATTATTGCCCATATTACGCAGTTACTATCGCTAGAAGTATAATAATTGTACTTGTTACTTTTATTATTATCAATATAACATGCATTATTACCCATATTACGCAGTTACTATCGCTAGAAGTATAATAATTGTACTTGTTACTTTTATTATTATCAATATAACATGCATTATTACCCATATTATGCGGTTATTATCGCTAGAAGTATAATAATTATACTTGTTACTTTTATTATTATGAATATAACATGCATTATTACCCATATTATGCAGTTATTATCGCTAGAGCTACAATAATTACACTTATTACTCCCAATATTATCAATATAATATGCATTATTACCCATATTATGCAGTTATTATCGCTACAGCTATAATAATTACACTTATTACACCGTATATTATCAATATAACATGCATTATTACCCATATTACGCAGTTATTATCGCTAGAAGTATAATAATTATACTTGTTACTTTTATTATTATCAATATAACATGCATTATTACCCATATTATACAGTTATTATCGCTAGAGCTATAACAATTACAATTATTACACCCAATGTTATCAACAAAACATTCATTATTACCTATATTATGCAGTTATTATCGCTCGAACTATAATAATTATTCTTATTACTTTTATTATTATCAATATAGTATGCATTATTACCCATATTATGCAGTTATTATCGCTACAGCTATAATAATTACACTTACTACACCGTATATTATCAATATAACATGCATTATTACCCATATTATGCAGTTATTATCGCTAGCACTATAATAATTATACTTATTACTTTTATTATTATCAATATAGTATGCATTATTACCCCTATTATGCAGTTAATACCGCTAGAGCTATAATAATTACAGTTATTACTCAGAATATTATCAATATAATATGCATTATTACCCATATTATGCAGTTATTATCGCTACAGCTATAATAATTACACTTATTACACCGTATATTATCAATATAACATGCATTATTACCCATATTACGCAGTTATTATCGCTAGAAGTATAATAATTATACTTGTTACTTTTATTATTATCAATATAACATGCATTATTACCCATATTATGCAGTTATTATCGCTAGAGCTACAATAATTACACTTATTACTCAGAATATTATCAATATAATATGCATTATTACCCATATTATACAGTTATTATCGCTACAGCTATAATAATTACACTTATTACACCGTATATTATCAATATAACATGCATTATTGCCCATATTACGCAGTTACTATCGCTAGAAGTATAATAATTGTACTTGTTACTTTTATTATTATCAATATAACATGCATTATTACCCATATTACGCAGTTACTATCGCTAGAAGTATAATAATTGTACTTGTTACTTTTATTATTATCAATATAACATGCATTATTACCCATATTATGCGGTTATTATCGCTAGAAGTATAATAATTATACTTGTTACTTTTATTATTATGAATATAACATGCATTATTACCCATATTATGCAGTTATTATCGCTAGAGCTACAATAATTACACTTATTACTCCCAATATTATCAATATAATATGCATTATTACCCATATTATACAGTTATTATCGCTAGAGCTATAACAATTACAATTATTACACCCAATGTTATCAATATAACATGCATTATTACCCATATTACGCAGTTATTATCGCTAGAAGTATAATAATTATACTTATTACTTTTATTATTATCAATATAGTATGCATTATTACCCATATTATGCAATTATTACCGCCACAGCTATAATAATTACACCTATTACACCCAATGTTATCAAGATAACATGCATTATTACCTATATTATGCAGTTATTATCGCTACAGCTATAATAATTACACTTATTACACCGTATATTATCAATATAACATGCATCATTACCCATATTACGCAGTTATTATCGCTAGAAGTATAATAATTATACTTGTTACTTTTATTATTATGAATATAACATGCATTATTACCCATATTATGCAGTTATTATCGCTAGAGCTACAATAATTACACTTATTACTCCCAATATTATCAATATAATATGCATTATTACCCATATTATACAGTTATTATCGCTAGAGCTATAACAATTACAATTATTACACCCAATGTTATCAACAAAACATTCATTATTACCTATATTATGCAGTTATTATCGCTCGAACTATAATAATTATTCTTATTACTTTTATTATTATCAATATAGTATGCATTATTACCCATATTATGCAGTTATTATCGCTACAGCTATAATAATTACACTTATTACACCGTATATTATCAATATAACATGCATTATTACCCATATTACGCAGTTATTATCGCTAGAAGTATAATAATTATACTTATTACTTTTATTATTATCAATATAGTATGCATTATTACCCATATTATGCAATTATTACCGCCACAGCTATAATAATTACACTTATTACACCCAATGTTATCAAGATAACATGCATTATTACCTATATTATGCAGTTATTATCGCTACAGCTATAATAATTACACTTACTACACCGTATATTATCAATATAACATGCATTATTACCCATATTATGCAGTTATTATCGCTAGCACTATAATAATTATACTTATTACTTTTATTATTATCAATATAGTATGCATTATTACCCATATTATGCAGTTAATACCGCTAGAGCTATAATAATTACAGTTATTACTCAGAATATTATCAATATAATATGCATTATTACCCATATTATGCAGTTATTATCGCTACAGCTATAATAATTACACTTATTACACCGTATATTATCAATATAACATGCATTATTACCCATATTACGCAGTTATTATCGCTAGAAGTATAATAATTATACTTGTTACTTTTATTATTATCAATATAACATGCATTATTACCCATATTATGCAGTTATTATCGCTAGAGCTACAATAATTACACTTATTACTCCCAATATTATCAATATAATATGCATTATTACCCATATTATACAGTTATTATCGCTACAGCTATAATAATTACACTTATTACACCGTATATTATCAATATAACATGCATTATTGCCCATATTACGCAGTTACTATCGCTAGAAGTATAATAATTGTACGTGTTACTTTTATTATTATCAATATAACATGCATTATTACCCATATTACGCAGTTACTATCGCTAGAAGTATAATAATTGTACTTGTTACTTTTATTATTATCAATATAACATGCATTATTACCCATATTATGCGGTTATTATCGCTAGAAGTATAATAATTATACTTGTTACTTTTATTATTATGAATATAACATGCATTATTACCCATATTATGCAGTTATTATCGCTAGAGCTACAATAATTACACTTATTACTCCCAATATTATCAATATAATATGCATTATTACCCATATTATACAGTTATTATCGCTAGAGCTATAACAATTACAATTATTACACCCAATGTTATCAACAAAACATTCATTATTACCTATATTATGCAGTTATTATCGCTCGAACTATAATAATTATTCTTATTACTTTTATTATTATCAATATAGTATGCATTATTACCCATATTATGCAGTTATTATCGCTACAGCTATAATAATTACACTTATTACACCGTATATTATCAATATAACATGCATTATTACCCATATTACGCAGTTATTATCGCTAGAAGTATAATAATTATACTTATTACTTTTATTATTATCAATATAGTATGCATTATTACCCCTATTATGCAATTACTACCGCCACAGCTATAATAATTACACTTATTACACCCAATGTTATCAAGATAACATGCATTATTACCTATATTATGCAGTTATTATCGCTACAGCTATAATAATTACACTTATTACACCGTATATTATCAATATAACATGCATCATTACCCATATTACGCAGTTATTATCGCTAGAAGTATAATAATTATACTTGTTACTTTTATTATTATGAATATAACATGCATTATTACCCATATTATGCAGTTATTATCGCTGGAGCTACAATAATTACACTTATTACTCCCAATATTATCAATATAATATGCATTATTACCCATATTATACAGTTATTATCGCTAGAGCTATAACAATTACAATTATTACACCCTATGTTATCAACAAAACATTCATTATTACCTATATTATGCAGTTATTATCGCTACAGCTATAATAATTACACTTATTACACCGTATATTATCAATATAACATGCATTATTACCCATATTATGCAGTTATTATCGCTAGAGCTACAATAATTACACTTATTACTCCCAATATTATCAATATAATATGCATTATTACCCATATTATACAGTTATTATCGCTAGAGCTATAACAATTACAATTATTACACCCAATGTTATCAACAAAACATTCATTATTACCTATATTATGCAGTTATTATCGCTCGAACTATAATAATTATTCTTATTACTTTTATTATTATCAATATAGTATGCATTATTACCCATATTATGCAGTTATTATCGCTACAGCTATAATAATTACACTTATTACACCGTATATTATCAATATAACATGCATTATTACCCATATTATGCAGTTATTATCGCTAGAGCTACAATAATTACACTTATTACTCCCAATATTATCAATATAATATGCATTATTACCCATATTATACAGTTATTATCGCTAGAGCTATAACAATTACAATTATTACACCCAATGTTATCAATAAAACATTCATTATTACCTATATTATGCAGTTATTATCGCTCGAACTATAATAATTATTCTTATTACTTTTATTATTATCAATATAGTATGCATTATTACCCATATTATGCAGTTATTATCGCTACAGCTATAATAATTACACTTATTACACCGTATATTATCAATATAACATGCATCATTACCCATATTACGCAGTTATTATCGCTAGAAGTATAATAATTATACTTGTTACTTTTATTATTATGAATATAACATGCATTATTACCCATATTATGCAGTTATTATCGCTAGAGCTACAATAATTACACTTATTACTCCCAATATTATCAATATAATATGCATTATTACCCATATTATACAGTTATTATCGCTAGAGCTATAACAATTACAATTATTACACCCAATGTTATCAACAAAACATTCATTATTACCTATATTATGCAGATATTATCGCTCGAACTATAATAATTATTCTTATTACTTTTATTATTATCTATATAGTATGCATTATTACCCATATTATGCAGTTATTATCGCTACAGCTATAATAATTACACTTATTACACCGTATATTATCAATATAACATGCATTATTACCCATATTACGCAGTTATTATCGCTAGAAGTATAATAATTATACTTGTTACTTTTATTATTATCAATATAACATGCATTATTACCCATATTATGCAGTTATTATTGCTAGAGCTATAATAATTACACTTATTACACACAATATTATCAATACGACATGGATTATTACCTATATTATGCAGTTATTATCGCTAGAACTATAATAATTATACTTATTACTTTTATTATTATCAATATAGTATGCATTATTACCCATATTATGCAATTATTACCGCCACAGCTATATTAATTACACTTATTACACCCAATGTTATCAATATAACATTCATTATTACCTATATTATGCAGTTATTATCGCTCGAACTGTAATAATTATTCTTATTACTTTTATTATTATCAGTATAACATGAATTATTAACCATATTATGCTGTTACTATCGCTAGAACTATAATAATTACACTTATTACTTTTATTATTATCAATATAGTATGCGTTATTACCCATATTATACAGTTATTATCGCTAGAGCTATAACAATTACAATTATTACACCCAATGTTATCAACAAAACATTCATTATTACCTATATTATGCAGTTATTATCGCTCGAACTATAATAATTATTCTTATTACTTTTATTATTATCAATATAGTATGCATTATTACCCATATTATGCAGTTATTATCGCTACAGCTATAATAATTACACTTATTACACCGTATATTATCAATATAACATGCATTATTACCCATATTATGCAGTTATTATCGCTAGAGCTACAATAATTACACTTATTACTCCCAATATTATCAATATAATATGCATTATTACCCATATTATACAGTTATTATCGCTAGAGCTATAACAATTACAATTATTACACCCAATGTTATCAACAAAACATTCATTATTACCTATATTATGCAGTTATTATCGCTCGAACTATAATAATTATTCTTATTACTTTTATTATTATCAATATAGTATGCATTATTACCCATATTATGCAGTTATTATCGCTACAGCTATAATAATTACACTTATTACACCGTATATTATCAATATAACATGCATTATTACCCATATTACGCAGTTATTATCGCTAGAAGTATAATAATTATACTTGTTACTTTTATTATTATCAATATAACATGCATTATTACCCATATTATGCAGTTATTATTGCTAGAGCTGTAATAATTACACTTATTACACACAATATTATCAATACGACATGGATTATTACCTATATTATGCAGTTATTATCGCTAGAACTATAATAATTATACTTATTACTTTTATTATTATCAATATAGTATGCATTATTACCCATATTATGCAATTATTACCGCCACAGCTATATTAATTACACTTATTACACCCAATGTTATCAATATAACATTCATTATTACCTATATTATGCAGTTATTATCGCTCGAACTGTAATAATTATTCTTATTACTTTTATTATTATCAGTATAACATGAATTATTAACCATATTATGCTGTTACTATCGCTAGAACTATAATAATTACACTTATTACTTTTATTATTATCAATATAGTATGCGTTATTACCCATATTATACAGTTATTATCGCTAGAGCTATAACAATTACAATTATTACACCCAATGTTATCAATATACCATTCATTATTACCTATATTATGCAGTTATTATCGCTCGAACTATAATAATTATTCTTATTACTTTTATTATTATCAATATAGTATGCATTATTACCCATGTTATGCAGTTATTATCGCTACAGCTATAATAATTACACTTATTACACCGTATATTATCAATATAACATGCATTATTACCCATATTACGCAGTTATTATCGCTAGAAGTATAATAATTATACCTGTTACTTTTATTATTATCAATATAACATGCATTATTACCCATATTATGCAGTTATTATTGCTACAGCTATAGTAATTACACTTATTACACCCAATATTATCAAGATAACATGCATTATTACCTATATTATGCAGTTATTATCGCTACAGCTATAATAATTACACTTATTACACCGTATATTATCAATATAACATGCATCATTACCCATATTACGCAGTTATTATCGCTAGAAGTATAATAATTGTACTTGTTACTTTTATTATTATAAATATAACATGCATTATTACCCATATTATGAGGTTATTATCGCTAGAAGTATAATAATTATACTTGTTACTTTTATTATTATGAATATAACATGCATTATTACCCATATTATGCAGTTATTATCGCTAGAGCTACAATAATTACACTTATTACTCCCAATATTATCAATATAATATACATTATTACCCATATTATACAGTTATTATCGCTAGAGCTATAACAATTACAATTATTACACCCAATATTATCAATAAAACATTCATTATTACCTATATTGTGCAGTTATTATCGCTCGAACTATAATAATTATTCTTATTACTTTTATTATTATCAATATAGTATGCATTATTACCCATGTTATGCAGTTATTATCGCTACAGCTATAATAATTACACTTATTACACCGTATATTATCAATATAACATGCATTATTACCCATATTACGCAGTTATTATCGCTAGACGTATAATAATTATACTTGTTACTTTTATTATTATCAATATAACATGCATTAGTACCCATACTATGCAGTTATTATTGCTAGAGCTATAATAATTACACTTATTACCCACAATATTATCAATATGACATGGGTTATTACCTATATTATGCAGTTATTATCGCTAGAACTAATATAATTATACTTATTACTTTTATTATTATCAATATAGTATGCATTATTACCCATATTATGCAGTTATTACCGCTACAGCTATAATAATTACAGTTATTACTCAGAATATTATCAATATAATATGCATTGTTACCCATATTATGCAGTTATTATCGCTACAGCTATAATAATTACACTTATTACACCGTATATTATCAATATAACATGCATTATTACCCATATTACGCAGTTATTATCGCTAGAAGTATAATAATTATACTTGTTACTTTTATTATTATCACTAAAACATGTATTATTACCCATATTATGCAGTTATTATCGCTAGAGCTACAATAATTACACTTATTACTCCCAATATTATCAATATAATATGCATTATTACCCATATTATACAGTTATTATCGCTAGAGCTATAACAATCACAATTATTACACCCAATGTTATCAATATACCATTCATTATTACCTATATTATGCAGTTATTATCGCTCGAACTATAATAATTATTCTTATTACTTTTATTATTATCAATATAGTATGCATTATTACCCATATTATGCAGTTATTATCGCTACAGCTATAATAATTACACTTACTACACCGTATATTATCAATATAACATGCATTATTACCCATATTACGCAGTTATTATCGCTAGAAGTATAATAATTATACTTGTTACTTTTATTATTATGAATATAACATGCATTATTACCCATATTATGCAGTTATTATCGCTAGAGCTACAATAATTACACTTATTACTCCCAATATTATCAATATAATATGCATTATTACCCATATTATACAGTTATTATCGCTAGAGCTATAACAATTACAATTATTACACCCAATGTTATCAACAAAACATTCATTATTACCTATATTATGCAGTTATTATCGCTCGAACTATAATAATTATTCTTATTACTTTTATTATTATCAATATAGTATGCATTATTACCCATATTATGCAGTTATTATCGCTACAGCTATAATAATTACACTTACTACACCGTATATTATCAATATAACATGCATTATTACCCATATTATGCAGTTATTATCGCTAGCACTATAATAATTATACTTATTACTTTTATTATTATCAATATAGTATGCATTATTACCCATATTATGCAATTATTACAGCCACAGCTATAATAATTTCACTTATTACACCCAATGTTATCAATATACCATTCATTATTACCTATATTATGCAGTTATTATCGCTCGAACTATAATAATTATTCTTATTACTTTTATTATTATCAATATAGTATGCATTATTACCCATATTACGCAGTTATTATCGCTAGAAGTATAATAATTATACCTGTTACTTTTATTATTATCAATATAACATGCATTATTACCCATATTATGCAGTTATTATTGCTACAGCTATAGTAATTACACTTATTACACCCAATATTATCAAGATAACATGCATTATTACCTATATTATGCAGTTATTATCGCTACAGCTATAATAATTACACTTATTACACCGTATATTATCAATATAACATGCATTATTACCCATATTACGCAGTTATTATCGCTAGAAGTATAATAATTATACTTGTTACTTTTATTATTTTCAATATAACATGCATTATTACCCATATTATGCAGTTATTATCGCTAGAGCTACAATAATTACACTTATTACTCCCAATATTATCAATATAATATGCATTATTACCCATATTATACAGTTATTATCGCTACAGCTATAATAATTACACTTATTACACCGTATATTATCAATATAACATGCATTATTGCCCATATTACGCAGTTACTATCGCTAGAAGTATAATAATTGTACTTGTTACTTTTATTATTATCAATATAACATGCATTATTACCCATATTACGCAGTTACTATCGCTAGAAGTATAATAATTGTACTTGTTACTTTTATTATTATCAATATAACATGCATTATTACCCATATTATGCAGTTATTATCGCTAGAGCTACAATAATTACACTTATTACTCCCAATATTATCAATATAATATGCATTATTACCCATATTATACAGTTATTATCGCTAGAGCTATAACAATTACAATTATTACACCCAATGTTATCAACAAAACATTCATTATTACCTATATTATGCAGTTATTATCGCTCGAACTATAATAATTATTCTTATTACTTTTATTATTATCAATATAGTATGCATTATTACCCATATTATGCAGTTATTATCGCTACAGCTATAATAATTACACTTATTACACCGTATATTATCAATATAACATGCATTATTACCCATATTACGCAGTTATTATCGGTAGAAGTATAATAATTATACTTATTACTTTTATTATTATCAATATAGTATGCATTATTACCCATATTATGCAATTATTACCGCCACAGCTATAATAATTACACTTATTACACCCAATGTTATCAATATACCATTCATTATTACCTATATTATGCAGTTATTATCGCTAGAACTATAATAATTATTCTTATTACTTTTATTATTATCAATATAGTATGCATTATTACCCATATTACGCAGTTATTATCGCTAGAAGTATAATAATTATACCTGTTACTTTTATTATTATCAATATAACATGCATTATTACCCATATTATGCAGTTATTACTGCAACAGCTATAGTAATTACACTTATTACATCCAATATTATCAAGATAACATGCATTATTACCTATATTATGCAGTTATTATCGCTACAGCTATAATAATTACACTTATTACACCGTATATTATCAATATAACATGCATCATTCCCCATATTACGCAGTTATTATCGCTAGAAGTATAATAATTATACTTGTTACTTTTATTATTATGAATATAACATGCATTATTACCCATATTATGCAGTTATTATCGCTAGAGCTACAATAATTACACTTATTACTCCCAATATTATCAATATAATATGCATTATTACCCATATTATACAGTTATTATCGCTAGAGCTATAACAATTACAATTATTACACCCAATGTTATCAACAAAACATTCATTATTACCTATATTATGCAGTTATTATCGCTCGAACTATAATAATTATTCTTATTACTTTTATTATTATCAATATAGTATGCATTATTACCCATATTATGCAGTTATTATCGCTACAGCTATAATAATTACACTTACTACACCGTATATTATCAATAAAACATGCATTATTACCCATATTATGCAGTTATTATCGCTAGCACTATAATAATTATACTTATTACTTTTATTATTATCAATATAGTATGCATTATTACCCATATTACGCAGTTATTATCGCTAGAAGTATAATAATTATACTTGTTACTTTTATTATTATCAATATAACATGCATTATTACCCATATTATGCAGTTATTATTGCTAGAGCTATAATAATTACACTTATTACACACAATATTATCAATATGACATGGATTATTACCTATATTATACAGTTATTATCGCTAGAACTATAATAATTATACTTATTACTTTTATTATTATCAATATAGTATGCATTATTACCCATATTATGCAATTATTACCGCCACAGCTATAATAATTACACTTATTACACCCAATGTTATCAATATACCATTCATTATTACCTATATTATGCAGTTATTATCGCTCGAACTATAATAATTATTCTTATTACTTTTATTATTATCAATATAGTATGCATTATTGCCCATATTACGCAGTTATTATCGCTAGAAGTATAATAATTATACCTGTTACTTTTATTATTATCAATATAACATGCATTATTACCCATATTATGCAGTTATTATTGCTACAGCTATAGTAATTACACTTATTACACCCAATATTATCAAGATAACATGCATTATTACCTATATTATGCAGTTATTATCGCTACAGCTATAATAATTACACTTATTACACCGTATATTATCAATATAACATGCATTATTACCCATATTACGCAGTTATTATCGCTAGAAGTATAATAATTATACTTGTTACTTTTATTATTTTCAATATAACATGCATTATTACCCATATTATGCAGTTATTATCGCTAGAGCTACAATAATTACACTTATTACTCCCAATATTATCAATATAATATGCATTATTACCCATATTATACAGTTATTATCGCTAGAGCTATAACAATTACAATTATTACACCCAATGTTATCAACAAAACATTCATTATTACCTATATTATGCAGTTATTATCGCTCGAACTATAATAATTATTCTTATTACTTTTATTATTATCAATATAGTATGCATTATTACCCATATTATGCAGTTATTATCGCTACAGCTATAATAATTACACTTACTACACCGTATATTATCAATAAAACATGCATTATTACCCATATTATGCAGTTATTATCGCTAGCACTATAATAATTATACTTATTACTTTTATTATTATCAATATAGTATGCATTATTACCCATATTACGCAGTTATTATCGCTAGAAGTATAATAATTATACTTGTTACTTTTATTATTATCAATATAACATGCATTATTACCCATATTATGCAGTTATTATTGCTAGAGCTATAATAATTACACTTATTACACACAATATTATCAATATGACATGGATTATTACCTATATTATACAGTTATTATCGCTAGAACTATAATAATTATACTTATTACTTTTATTATTATCAATATAGTATGCATTATTACCCATATTATGCAATTATTACCGCCACAGCTATAATAATTACACTTATTACACCCAATGTTATCAATATACCATTCATTATTACCTATATTATGCAGTTATTATCGCTCGAACTATAATAATTATTCTTATTACTTTTATTATTATCAATATAGTATGCATTATTGCCCATATTACGCAGTTATTATCGCTAGAAGTATAATAATTATACCTGTTACTTTTATTATTATCAATATAACATGCATTATTACCCATATTATGCAGTTATTATTGCTACAGCTATAGTAATTACACTTATTACACCCAATATTATCAAGATAACATGCATTATTACCTATATTATGCAGTTATTATCGCTACAGCTATAATAATTACACTTATTACACCGTATATTATCAATATAACATGCATTATTACCCATATTACGCAGTTATTATCGCTAGAAGTATAATAATTATACTTGTTACTTTTATTATTTTCAATATAACATGCATTATTACCCATATTATGCAGTTATTATCGCTAGAGCTACAATAATTACACTTATTACTCCCAATATTATCAATATAATATGCATTATTACCCATATTATACAGTTATTATCGCTACAGCTATAATAATTACACTTATTACACCGTATATTATCAATATAACATGCATTATTGCCCATATTACGCAGTTACTATCGCTAGAAGTATAATAATTGTACTTGTTACTTTTATTATTATCAATATAACATGCATTATTACCCATATTACGCAGTTACTATCGCTAGAAGTATAATAATTGTACTTGTTACTTTTATTATTATCAATATAACATGCATTATTACCCATATTATGCAGTTATTATCGCTAGAGCTACAATAATTACACTTATTACTCCCAATATTATCAATATAATTTGCATTATTACCCATATTATACAGTTATTATCGCTAGAGCTATAACAATTACAATTATTACACCCAATGTTATCAACAAAACATTCATTATTACCTATATTATGCAGTTATTATCGCTCGAACTATAATAATTATTCTTATTACTTTTATTATTATCAATATAGTATGCATTATTACCCATATTATGCAGTTATTATCGCTACAGCTATAATAATTACTCTTATTACACCGTATATTATCAATATAACATGCATTATTACCCATATTACGCAGTTATTATCGCTAGAAGTATAATAATTATACTTGTTACTTTTATTATTATCAATATAACATGCATTAGTACCCATACTATGCAGTTATTATTGCTAGAGCTATAATAATTACACTTATTATCCACAATATTATCAATATGACATGGATTATTACCTATATTATGCAGTTATTATCGCTAGAGCTATAACAATTACAATTATTACACCCAATGTTATCAACAAAACATTCATTATTACCTATATTATGCAGTTATTATCGCTCGAACTATAATAATTATTCTTTTTACTTTTATTATTATCAATATAGTATGCATTATTACCCATATTACGCAGTTATTATCGCTAGAAGTATAATAATTATACTTGTTACTTTTATTATTATCAATATAACATGCATTATTACCCATATTATGCGGTTATTATCGCTAGAGCTATAATAATTACACTTATGACACCCTATATTATCAATATAACATGCATTATTACCCATATTATGAAGTTATTATCGCTAGAGCTATTACAATTACAATTATTACACCCAATGTTATCAATATAACATTCATTATTACCTATATTATGCAGTTATTATCGCTCGAACTATAATAATTGTTCTTATTACTTTTATTATTATCAATATAGTATGCATTATTACCCATATTATGCAGTTATTATCGCTACAGCTATAATAATTACACTTACTACACCGTATATTATCAATATAACATGCATTATTACCCATATTACGCAGTTACTATCGCTAGAAGTATAATAATTGTACTTGTTACTTTTATTATTATCAATATAACATGCATTATTACCCATATTATGCGGTTATTATCGCTAGAAGTATAATAATTATACTTGTTACTTTTATTATTATGAATATAACATGCATTATTACCCATATTATGCAGTTATTATCGCTAGAGCTACAATAATTACACTTATTACTCCCAATATTATCAATATAATATGCATTATTACCCATATTATACAGTTATTATCGCTAGAGCTATAACAATTACAATTATTACACCCAATGTTATCAATAAAACATTCATTATTACCTATATTATGCAGTTATTATCGCTCGAACTATAATAATTATTCTTATTACTTTTATTATTATCAATATAGTATGCATTATTACCCATATTATGCAGTTATTATCGCTACAGTTATAATAATTACACTTATTACACCGTATATTATCAATATAACATGCATTATTACCCATATTACGCAGTTATTATCGCTAGAAGTATAATAAATATACTTGTTACTTTTATTATTATCAATATAACATGCATTAGTACCCATACTATGCAGTTATTATTGCTAGAGCTATAATAATTACACTTATTACCCACAATATTATCAATATGACATGGATTATTACCTATATTATGCAGTTATTATCGCTAGAGCTATAACAATTACAATTATTACACCCAATGTTATCAACAAAACATTCATTATTACCTATATTATGCAGTTATTATCGCTCGAACTATAATAATTGTTCCTATTACTTTTATTATTATCAATATAGTATGCATTATTACCCATATTATGCAGTTATTATCGCTACAGCTATAATAATTACACTTATTACACCGTATATTATCAATATAACATGCATTATTACCCATATTACGCAGTTATTATCGCTAGAAGTATAATAATTATACTTATTACTTTTATTATTATCAATATAGTATGCATTATTACCCATATTATACAATTATTACCGCCACAGCTATAATAATTACACTTATTACACCTAATGTTATCAATATACCATTCATTATTACCTATATTATGCAGTTATTATCGCTAGAACTATAATAATTATTCTTATTACTTTTATTATTATCAATATAGTATGCATTATTACCCATATTACGCAGTTATTATCGCTAGAAGTATAATAATTATACCTGTTACTTTTATTATTATCAATATAACATGCATTATTACCCATATTATGCAGTTATTACTGCAACAGCTATAGTAATTACACTTATTACATCCAATATTATCAAGATAACATGCATTATTACCTATATTATGCAGTTATTATCGCTACAGCTATAATAATTACACTTATTACACCGTATATTATCAATATAATATGCATCATTACCCATATTACGCAGTTATTATCGCTAGAAGTATAATAATTATACTTGTTACTTTTATTATTATGAATATAACATGCATTATTACCCATATTATGCAGTTATTATCACTAGAGCTACAATAATTACACTTATTACTCCCAATATTATCAATATAATATGCATTATTACCCATATTATACAGTTATTATCGCTAGAGCTATAACAATTACAATTATTACACCCAATGTTATCAACAAAACATTCATTATTACCTATATTATGCAGTTATTATCGCTCGAACTATAATAATTATTCTTATTACTTTTATTATTATCAATATAGTATGCATTATTACCCATATTATGCAGTTATTATCGCTACAGCTATAATAATTACACTTATTACACCGTATATTATCAATATAACATGCATTATTACCCATATTACGCAGTTATTATCGCTAGATGTATAATAATTATACTTGTTACTTTTATTATTATCAATATAACATGCATTATTACCCATTTTATGAAGTTATTATCGCTAGAGCTATTACAATTACAATTATTACACCCAATGTTATCAATATAACATTCATTATTACCTATATTATGCAGTTATTATCGCTCGAACTATAATAATTGTTCCTATTACTTTTATTATTATCAATATAGTATGCATTATTACCCATATTATGCAGTTATTATCGCTACAGCTATAATAATTACACTTACTACACCGTATATTATCAATATAACATGCATTATTACCCATATTACGCAGTTATTATCGCTAGAAGTATAATAATTGTACTTGTTACTTTTATTATTATCAATATAACATGCATTATTACCCATATTATGCGGTTATTATCGCTAGAAGTATAATAATTATACTTGTTACTTCTATTATTATCAATATAACATGCATTATTACCCATATTATGCAGTTATTATTGCTAGAGCTATAATAATTACACTTATTACACACAATATTATCAATATGACATGGATTATTACCTATATTATGCAGTTATTATCGCTAGAACTATAATAATTATACTTATTACTTTTATTATTATCAATATAGTATGCATTATTACCCATATTATGCAATTATTACCGCCACAGCTATAATAATTACACTTATTACACCCAATGTTATCAATATACCATTCATTATTACCTATATTATGCAGTTATTATCGCTCGAACTATAATAATTATTCTTATTACATTTATTATTATCAATATAGTATGCATTATTACCCATGTTATGCAGTTATTACCGCTACAGCTATAATAATTACACTTATTACACCGTATATTATCAATATAACATGCATTATTACCCATATTACGCAGTTATTATCGCTAGAAGTATAATAATTATACTTGTTACTTTTATTATTATCAATATAACATGCATTATTACCCATATTATGCAGTTATTATTGCTAGAGCTATAATAATTACACTTATTACACACAATATTATCAATATGACATGGATTATTACCTATATTATGCAGTTATTATCGCTAGAACTATAATAATTATACTTATTACTTTTATTATTATCAATATAGTATGCATTATTACCCATATTATGCAGTTATTACCGCTAGAGCTATAATAATTACAGTTATTACTCAGAATATTATCAATTTAATATGCATTATTAGCCATATTATACAGTTATTATCGCTACAGCTATAATAATTACACTTATTACACCGTATATTATCAATATAACATGCATTATTACCCATATTACGCAGTTATTATCGCTAGAAGTATAATAATTATACTTGTTACTTTTATTATTATGAATATAACATGCATTATTACCCATATTATGCAGTTATTATCGCTAGAGCTACAATAATTACACTTATTTCTCCCAATATTATCAATATAATATGCATTATTACCCATATTATACAGTTATTATCGCTAGAGCTATAACAATTACAATTATTACACCCAATGTTATCAACAAAACATTCATTATTACCTATATTATGCAGTTATTATCGCTCGAACTATAATAATTATTCTTATTACTTTTATTATTATCAATATAGTATGCATAATTACCCATATTATGCAGCTATTATCGCTACAGCTATAGTAATTACACTTATTACACCGTATATTATCAATATAACATGCATTATTACCCATATTACGCAGTTATTATCGCTAGAAGTATAACAATTATACTTGTTACTTTTATTATTATCAATATAACATGCATTAGTACCCATACTATGCAGTTATTATTGCTAGAGCTATAATAATTACACTTATTACCCACAATATTATCAATATGACATGGATTATTACCTATATTATGCAGTTATTATCGCTAGAACTAATATAATTATACTTATTACTTTTATTATTATCAATATAGTATGCATTATTACCCATATTATGCAGTTATTACCGCTACAGCTACAATAATTACACTTATTACACCCTATATTATCAATATAACATGCATTATTACCCATATTATGAAGTTATTATCGCTACAGCTATAATAATTACACTTATTACACCCAATATTATCAAGATAACATGCATTATTACCTATATTATGCAGTTATTATCGCTAGCACTATAATAATTATACTTATTACTTCTATTATTATCAATATAGTATGCATTATTACCCATATTATGCAGTTATTACCGCTAGAGCTATAATAATTACAGTTATTACTCAGAATATTATCAATATAATATGCATTATTACCCATATTTTGCAGTTATTATCGCTACAGCTATAATAACTACACTTATTACACCGTATATTATCAATATAACATGCATTATTACCCATATTACGCAGTTATTATCGCTAGAAGTATAATAATTATACTTGTTACTTTTATTATTATCACTATAACATGCATTATTACCCATATTATGCAGTTATTATCGCTAGAGCTACAATAATTACACTTATTACTCCCAATATTATCAATATAATATGCATTATTACCCATATTATACAGTTATTATCGCTAGAGCTATAACAATCACAATTATTACACCCAATGTTATCAATAAAACATTCATTATTACCTATATTATGCAGTTATTATCGCTCGAACTATAATAATTTCTCTTATTACTTTTATTATTATCAATATAGTATGCATTATTACCCATATTATGCAGTTATTATCGCTACAGCTATAATAATTACACTTATTACACCGTATATTATCAATATAACATGCATTATTACCCATATTACGCAGTTATTATCGCTAGATGTATAATAATTAAACTTGTTACTTTTATTATTATCAATATAACATGCATTATTACCCATATTATGCAGTTATTATTGCTAGAGCTATAATAATTACACTTATTACACACAATATTATCAATATGACATGGATTATTACCTATATTATGCAGTTATTATCGCTAGAACTATAATAATTATACTTATTACTTTTATTATTATCAATATAGTATGCATTATTACCCATATTATGCAATTATTACCGCCACAGCTATAATAATTACACTTATTACACCCAATGTTATCAATATACCATTCATTATTACCTATATTATGCAGTTATTATCGCTCGAACTATAATAATTATTCTTATTACTTTTATTATTATCATTATAGTATGCATTATTACCCATGTTATGCAGTTATTATCGCTACAGCTATAATAATTACACTTATTACACCGTATATTATCAATATAACATGCATTATTACCCATATTACGCAGTTATTATCGCTAGAAGTATAATAATTATACCTGTTACTTTTATTATTATCAATATAACATGCATTATTACCTATATTATGCAGTTATTATCGCTACAGCTATAATAATTACACTTATTACACCGTATATTATCAATATAACATGCATCATTACCCATATTACCCAGTTATTATCGCTAGAAGTATAATAATTATACTTGTTACTTTTATTATTATGAATATAACATGCATTATTACCCATATTATGCAGTTATTATAGCTAGAGCTACAATAATTACACTTATTACTCCCAATATTATCAATATAATATGCATTATTACCCATATTATACAGTTATTATCGCTAGAGCTATAACAATTACAATTATTACACCCAATGTTATCAACAAAACATTCATTATTACCTATATTATGCAGTTATTATCGCTCGAACTATAATAATTATTCTTATTACTTTTATTATTATCAATATAGTATGCATTATTACCCATATTATGTAGTTATTATCGCTACAGCTATAGTAATTACACTTATTGCACCGTATATTATCAATATAACATGCATTATTACCCATATTACGCAGTTATTATCGCTAGAAGTATAACAATTATACTTGTTACTTTTATTATTATGAATATAACATGCATTATTACCCATATTATGCAGTTATTATCGCTAGAGCTACAATAATTACACTTATTACTCCCAATATTATCAATATAATATGCATTATTACCCATATTATACAGATATTATCGCTAGACCTATAACAATTACAATTATTACACCCAATGTTATCAACAAAACATTCATTATTACCTATATTATGCAGTTATTATCGCTCGAACTATAATAATTATTCTTATTACTTTTATTATTATCAATATAGTATGCATTATTACCCATTTTATGCAGTTATTATCGCTACAGCTATAATAATTACACTTATTACACCGTACATTATCAATATAACATGCATTATTACCCATATTACGCAGTTATTATCGCTAGAAGTATAATAATTATACGTGTTACTTTTATTATTATCAATATAACATGCATTAGTACCCATACTATGCAGTTATTATTGCTAGAGCTATAATAATTACACTTATTACCCACAATATTATCAATATGACATGGATTATTACCTATATTATGCAGTTATTATCGCTAGAACTAATATAATTATACTTATTACTTTTATTATTATCAATATAGTATGCATTATTACCCATATTATGCAGTTATTACCGCTACAGCTATAATAATTACACTTATTACACCCTATATTATCAATATAACATGCATTATTACCCATATTATGAAGTTATTATCGCTACAGCTATAATAATTACACTTATTACACCCAATATTATCAAGATAACATGCATTATTACCTATATTATGCAGTTATTATCGCTAGCACTATAATAATTATACTTATTACTTTTATTATTATAAATATAGTATGCACTATTACCCATATTATGCAGTTATTACCGCTAGAGCTATAATAATTATAGTTATTACTCAGAATATTATCAATATAATATGCATTATTACCCATATTATGCAGTTATTATCGCTACAGCTATAATAATTACACTTATTACACCGTATATTATCAATATAACATGCATTATTACCCATATTACGCAGTTATTATCGCTAGAAGTATAATAATTATACTTGTTACTTTTATTATTATCACTATAACATGCATTATTACCCATATTATGCAGTTATTATCGCTAGAATTACAATAATTACACTTATTACTCCCAATATTATCAATATAATATGCATTATTACCCATATTATACAGTTATTATCGCTAGAGCTATAACAATTACAATTATTACACCCAATGTTATCAACAAAACATTCATTATTACCTATATTATGCAGTTATTATCGCTCGAACTATAATAATTATTCTTATTACTTTTATTATTATCAATATAGTATGCATTATTACCCATATTATGCAGTTATTATCGCTACAGCTATAATAATTACACTTATTACACCGTATATTATCAATATAACATGCATTATTACCCATATTACGCAGTTATTATCGCTAGATGTATAATAATTATACTTGTTACTTTTATTATTATCAATATAACATGCATTATTACCCATTTTATGAAGTTATTATCGCTAGAGCTATTACAATTACAATTATTACACCCAATGTTATCAATATAACATTCATTATTACCTATATTATGCAGTTATTATCGCTCGAACTATAATAATTGTTCCTATTACTTTTATTATTATCAATATAGTATGCATTATTACCCATATTATGCAGTTATTATCGCTACAGCTATAATAATTACACTTACTACACCGTATATTATCAATATAACATGCATTATTACCCATATTACGCAGTTATTATCGCTAGAAGTATAATAATTGTACTTGTTACTTTTATTATTATCAATATAACATGCATTATTACCCATATTATGCGGTTATTATCGCTAGAAGTATAATAATTATACTTGTTACTTCTATTATTATCAATATAACATGCATTATTACCCATATTATGCAGTTATTATTGCTAGAGCTATAATAATTACACTTATTACACACAATATTATCAATATGACATGGATTATTACCTATATTATGCAGTTATTATCGCTAGAACTATAATAATTATACTTATTACTTTTATTATTATCAATATAGTATGCATTATTACCCATATTATGCAATTATTACCGCCACAGCTATAATAATTACACTTATTACACCCAATGTTATCAATATACCATTCATTATTACCTATATTATGCAGTTATTATCGCTCGAACTATAATAATTATTCTTATTACATTTATTATTATCAATATAGTATGCATTATTACCCATGTTATGCAGTTATTACCGCTACAGCTATAATAATTACACTTACTACACCGTATATTATCAATATAACATGCATTATTACCCATATTACGCAGTTATTATCGCTAGAAGTATAATAATTATACTTGTTACTTTTATTATTATCAATATAACATGCATTATTACCCATATTATGCAGTTATTATTGCTAGAGCTATAATAATTACACTTATTACACACAATATTATCAATATGACATGGATTATTACCTATATTATGCAGTTATTATCGCTAGAACTATAATAATTATACTTATTACTTTTATTATTATCAATATAGTATGCATTATTACCCATATTATGCAGTTATTACCGCTAGAGCTATAATAATTACAGTTATTACTCAGAATATTATCAATTTAATATGCATTATTAGCCATATTATACAGTTATTATCGCTACAGCTATAATAATTACACTTATTACACCGTATATTATCAATATAACATGCATTATTACCCATATTACGCAGTTATTATCGCTAGAAGTATAATAATTATACTTGTTACTTTTATTATTATGAATATAACATGCATTATTACCCATATTATGCAGTTATTATCGCTAGAGCTACAATAATTACACTTATTTCTCCCAATATTATCAATATAATATGCATTATTACCCATATTATACAGTTATTATCGCTAGAGCTATAACAATTACAATTATTACACCCAATGTTATCAACAAAACATTCATTATTACCTATATTATGCAGTTATTATCGCTCGAACTATAATAATTATTCTTATTACTTTTATTATTATCAATATAGTATGCATAATTACCCATATTATGCAGCTATTATCGCTACAGCTATAGTAATTACACTTATTACACCGTATATTATCAATATAACATGCATTATTACCCATATTACGCAGTTATTATCGCTAGATGTATAATAATTAAACTTGTTACTTTTATTATTATCAATATAACATGCATTATTACCCATATTATGCAGTTATTATTGCTAGAGCTATAATAATTACACTTATTACACACAATATTATCAATATGACATGGATTATTACCTATATTATGCAGTTATTATCGCTCGAACTATAATAATTATTCTTATTACTTTTATTATTATCATTATAGTATGCATTATTACCCATGTTATGCAGTTATTATCGCTACAGCTATAATAATTACACTTATTACACCGTATATTATCAATATAACATGCATTATTACCCATATTACGCAGTTATTATCGCTAGAAGTATAATAATTATACCTGTTACTTTTATTATTATCAATATAACATGCATTATTACCTATATTATGCAGTTATTATCGCTACAGCTATAATAATTACACTTATTACACCGTATATTATCAATATAACATGCATTATTACCCATATTATACAGTTATTATCGCTAGAGCTATAACAATTACAATTATTACACCCAATGTTATCAACAAAACATTCATTATTACCTATATTATGCAGTTATTATCGCTCGACCTATAATAATTATTCTTATTACTTTTATTATTATCAATATAGTATGCATTATTACCCATATTATGCAGTTATTATCGCTACAGCTATAGTAATTACACTTATTGCACCGTATATTATCAATATAACATGCATTATTACCCATATTACGCAGTTATTATCGCTAGAAGTATAACAATTATACTTGTTACTTTTATTATTATGAATATAACATGCATTATTACCCATATTATGCAGTTATTATCGCTAGAGCTACAATAATTACACTTATTACTCCCAATATTATCAATATAATATGCATTATTACCCATATTATACAGATATTATCGCTAGACCTATAACAATTACAATTATTACACCCAATGTTATCAACAAAACATTCATTATTACCTATATTATGCAGTTATTATCGCTCGAACTATAATAATTATTCTTATTACTTTTATTATTATCAATATAGTATGCATTATTACCCATTTTATGCAGTTATTATCGCTACAGCTATAGTAATTACACTTATTACACCGTATATTATCAATATAACATGCATTATTACCCATATTACGCAGTTATTATCGCTAGAAGTATAACAATTATACTTGTTACTTTTATTATTATGAATATAACATGCATTATTACCCATATTATGCAGTTATTATCGCTAGAGCTACAATAATTACACTTATTACTCCCAATATTATCAATATAATATGCATTATTACCCATATTATACCGTTATTATCGCTAGACCTATAACAATTACAATTATTACACCCAATGTTATCAACAAAACATTCATTATTACCTATATTATGCAGTTATTATCGCTCGAACTATAATAGTTATTCGTATTACTTTTATTATTATCAATATAGCATGCATTATGACCCATAGTATACAGTTATTATCGCCAAAACTGTAATAACTATACTTATTACTTTTAATATTATCAATATAACATGCATTATTACCCATATTACGCAGTTATTATCGCTACAACTATAATAATTATACTTATAGCTTTTATTATTATCAATATAACATGCATTATTACCCATATTATGCAGTTATTACCGCTACAGCTATAATAATCACACTTATTACACCCAATGTTATCAATATAACATTCATTATTACCTATATTACGCAGTTATTATCGCTCGAACTGTAATAATTATTCTTATTACTTTTATTATTATCAATATAGTATGCGTTATTACCCATATTATGCAGTTAATACCGCTAGAGCTATAATAATTACAGTTATTACTCAGAATATTATCAATATAATATGCATTATTACCCATATTACGCAGTTACTATCGCTAGAAGTATAATAATTTTACTTGTTACTTTTATTATTATCAATATAACATGCATTATTACCCATATTACGCAGTTATTATCGCTAGATGTATAATAGTTATACTTGTTACTTTTATTATTATCAATATAACATGCATTATTACCCATATTATGCAGTTATTATTGCTAGAGCTATAATAATTACACTTATTACACACAATATTATCAATATGACATGGATTATTACCTATATTATGCAGTTATTATCGCTAGAACTATAATAATTATACTTATTACTTTTATTATTATCAATATAGTATGCACTATTACCCATATTATACAATTATTACCGCCACAGCTATAATAATTACACTTATTACACCCAATGTTATCAATATACCATTCATTATTACCTATATTATGCAGTTATTATCGCTCGAACTATAATAATTATTCTTATTACTTTTATTATTATCAATATAGTATGCATTATTACCCATATTACGCAGTTATTATCGCTAGAAGTATAATAATTATACCTGTTACTTTTATTATTATCAATATAACATGCATTATTACCCATATTATCCAGTTATTATTGCTACAGCTATAGTAATTACACTTATTACACCCAATATTATCAAGATAACATGCATTATTACCTATATTATGCAGTTATTATCGCTACAGCTATAATAATTACACTTATTACATCGTATATTATCAATATAACATGCATTATTACCCATATTACGCAGTTATTATCGCTAGAAGTATAATAATTATACTTGTTACTTTTATTATTGTCAATATAACATGCATTAGTACCCATACTATGCAGTTATTATTGCTAGAGCTATAATAATTACACTTATTACCCACAATATTATCAATATGACATGGATTATTACCTATATTATGCAGTTATTATCGCTAGAGCTATAACAATTACAATTATTACACCCAATGTTATCAACAAAACATTCATTATTACCTATATCATGCAGTTATTATCGCTCGAAGTATAATAATTATTCTTATTACTTTTATTATTATCAATATAGTATGCATTATTACCCATATTACGCAGTTATTATCGCTGGAAGTATAATAATTATACTTGTTACTTTTATTATTATCAATATAACATGCATTATTACCCATATTATGCGGTTATTATCGCTAGAGCTATAATAATTACACTTATGACACCCTATATTATCAATATAACATGCATTATTACCCATATTATGAAGTTATTATCGCTAGAGCTATTACAATTACAATTATTACACCCAATGTTATCAATATAACATTCATTATTACCTATATTATGCAGTTATTATCGCTCGAACTATAATAATTATTCTTATTACTTTTATTATTATCAATATAGTATGCATTATTACCCATTTTATGCAGTTATTATCGCTACAGCTATAATAATTACACTTATTACACCGTACATTATCAATATAACATGCATTATTACCCATATTACGCAGTTATTATCGCTAGAAGTATAATAATTATACGTGTTACTTTTATTATTATCAATATAACATGCATTAGTACCCATACTATGCAGTTATTATTGCTAGAGCTATAATAATTACACTTATTACCCACAATATTATCAATATGACATGGATTATTACCTATATTATGCAGTTATTGTCGCTAGAACTAATATAATTATACTTATTACTTTTATTATTATCAATATAGTATGCATTATTACCCATATTATGCAGTTATTACCGCTACAGCTATAATAATTACACTTATTACACCCTATATTATCAATATAACATGCATTATTACCCATATTATGAAGTTATTATCGCTACAGCTATAATAATTACACTTATTACACCCAATATTATCAAGATAACATGCATTATTACCTATATTATGCAGTTATTATCGCTAGCACTATAATAATTATACTTATTACTTTTATTATTATAAATATAGTATGCACTATTACCCATATTATGCAGTTATTACCGCTAGAGCTATAATAATTATAGTTATTACTCAGAATATTATCAATATAATATGCATTATTACCCATATTATGCAGTTATTATCGCTACAGCTATAATAATTACACTTATTACACCGTATATTATCAATATAACATGCATTATTACCCATATTACGCAGTTATTATCGCTAGAAGTATAATAATTATACTTGTTACTTTTATTATTATCACTATAACATGCATTATTACCCATATTATGCAGTTATTATCGCTAGAGCTACAATAATTACACTTATTACTCCCAATATTATCAATATAATATGCATTATTACCCATATTATACAGTTATTATCGCTAGAGCTATAACAATTACAATTATTACACCCAATGTTATCAACAAAACATTCATTATTACCTATATTATGCAGTTATTAGGGCTCGAACTATAATAATTATTCTTATTACTTTTATTATTATCAATATAGTATGCATTATTACCCATATTATGCAGTTATTATCGCTACAGCTATAGTAATTACACTTATTACACCGTATATTATCAATATAACATGCATTATTACCCATATTACGCAGTTATTATCGCTAGAAGTATAACAATTATACTTGTTACTTTTATTATTATGAATATAACATGCATTATTACCCATATTATGCAGTTATTATCGCTAGAGCTACAATAATTACACTTATTACTCCCAATATTATCAATATAATATGCATTATTACCCATATTATACCGTTATTATCGCTAGACCTATAACAATTACAATTATTACACCCAATGTTATCAACAAAACATTCATTATTACCTATATTATGCAGTTATTATCGCTCGAACTATAATAGTTATTCGTATTACTTTTATTATTATCAATATAGCATGCATTATGACCCATAGTATACAGTTATTATCGCCAAAACTGTAATAACTATACTTATTACTTTTAATATTATCAATATAACATGCATTATTACCCATATTACGCAGTTATTATCGCTACAACTATAATAATTATACTTATAGCTTTTATTATTATCAATATAACATGCATTATTACCCATATTATGCAGTTATTACCGCTACAGCTATAATAATCACACTTATTACACCCAATGTTATCAATATAACATTCATTATTACCTATATTACGCAGTTATTATCGCTCGAACTGTAATAATTATTCTTATTACTTTTATTATTATCAATATAGTATGCGTTATTACCCATATTATGCAGTTAATACCGCTAGAGCTATAATAATTACAGTTATTACTCAGAATATTATCAATATAATATGCATTATTACCCATATTACGCAGTTACTATCGCTAGAAGTATAATAATTTTACTTGTTACTTTTATTATTATCAATATAACATGCATTATTACCCATATTACGCAGTTATTATCGCTAGATGTATAATAGTTATACTTGTTACTTTTATTATTATCAATATAACATGCATTATTACCCATATTATGCAGTTATTATTGCTAGAGCTATAATAATTACACTTATTACACACAATATTATCAATATGACATGGATTATTACCTATATTATGCAGTTATTATCGCTAGAACTATAATAATTATACTTATTACTTTTATTATTATCAATATAGTATGCATTATTACCCATATTATACAATTATTACCGCCACAGCTATAATAATTACACTTATTACACCCAATGTTATCAATATACCATTCATTATTACCTATATTATGCAGTTATTATCGCTCGAACTATAATAATTATTCTTATTACTTTTATTATTATCAATATAGTATGCATTATTACCCATATTACGCAGTTATTATCGCTAGAAGTATAATAATTATACCTGTTACTTTTATTATTATCAATATAACATGCATTATTACCCATATTATCCAGTTATTATTGCTACAGCTATAGTAATTACACTTATTACACCCAATATTATCAAGATAACATGCATTATTACCTATATTATGCAGTTATTATCGCTACAGCTATAATAATTACACTTATTACATCGTATATTATCAATATAACATGCATTATTACCCATATTACGCAGTTATTATCGCTAGAAGTATAATAATTATACTTGTTACTTTTATTATTGTCAATATAACATGCATTAGTACCCATACTATGCAGTTATTATTGCTAGAGCTATAATAATTACACTTATTACCCACAATATTATCAATATGACATGGATTATTACCTATATTATGCAGTTATTATCGCTAGAGCTATAACAATTACAATTATTACACCCAATGTTATCAACAAAACATTCATTATTACCTATATTATGCAGTTATTATCGCTCGAAGTATAATAATTATTCTTATTACTTTTATTATTATCAATATAGTATGCATTATTACCCATATTACGCAGTTATTATCGCTGGAAGTATAATAATTATACTTGTTACTTTTATTATTATCAATATAACATGCATTATTACCCATATTATGCGGTTATTATCGCTAGAGCTATAATAATTACACTTATGACACCCTATATTATCAATATAACATGCATTATTACCCATATTATGAAGTTATTATCGCTAGAGCTATTACAATTACAATTATTACACCCAATGTTATCAATATAACATTCATTATTACCTATATTATGCAGTTATTATCGCTCGAACTATAATAATTATTCTTATTACTTTTATTATTATCAATATAGTATGCATTATTACCCATATTATGCAGTTATTATCGCTACAGCTATAATAATTACACTTACTACACCGTATATTATCAATATAACATGCATTATTACCCATAATATGCAGTTATTATCGCTAGCACTATAATAATTATACTTATTACTTTTATCATTATCAATATAATATGCATTATTACCCATATTATGCAGTTATTATCGCTACAGCTATAATAATTACACTTATTACACCGTATATTATCAATATAACATGCATTATTACCCATATTACGCAGTTATTATCGCTAGAAGTATAATAATTATACTTGTTACTTTTATTATTGTCAATATAACATGCATTAGTACCCATACTATGCAGTTATTATTGCTAGAGCTATAATAATTACACTTATTACACCCAATATTATCAATATGACATGGATTATTACCTATATTATGCAGTTATTATCGCTAGAACTGTAATAATTATTCTTATTACTTTTATTATTATCAATATAGTATGCGTTATTACCCATATTATGCAGTTAATACCGCTAGAGCTATAATAATTACAGTTATTACTCAGAATATTATCAATATAATATGCATTATTACCCATATTACGCAGTTACTATCGCTAGAAGTATAATAATTATACTTGTTACTTTTATTATTATCAATACAACATGCATTAGTACCCATACTATGCAGTTATTATTGCTAGAGCCATAATAATTACACTTATTACACACAATATTATCAATATGACATGGATTATTACCTATATTATGCAGTTATTATCGCTAGCACTATAATAATTATACTTATTACTTTTATCATTATCAATATAATATGCATTATTACCCATATTATGCAGTTATTATCGCTACAGCTATAATAATTACACTTATTACACCCTATATTATCAATATAACATGCATTATTACCCATATTACGCAGTTATTATCGCTAGAAGTATAATAATTATACTTGTTACTTTTATTATTATCACTATAACATGCATTATTACCCATATTATGCAGTTATTATCGCTAGAGCTACAATAATTACACTTATTACTCCCAATATTATCAATATAATATGCATTATTACCCATATTATACAGTTATTATCGCTAGAGCTATAACAATCACAATTATTACACCCAATGTTATCAATAAAACATTCATTATTACCTATATTATGCAGTTATTATCGCTCGAACTATAATAATTATTCTTATTACTTTTATTATTATCAATGTAGTATGCATTATTACCCATATTATGCAGTTATTATCGCTACAGCTATAATAATTACACTTATTACACCGTATATTATCAATATAACATGCATTATTACCCATATTACGCAGTTATTATCGCTAGAAGTATAATAATTATACTTGTTACTTTTATTATTATCAATATAACATGCATTATTACCCATATTACGCAGTTACTATCGCTAGAAGTATAATAATTATACTTGTTACTTTTATTATTATCAATACAACATGCATTAGTACCCATACTATGCAGTTATTATTGCTAGAGCCATAATAATTACACTTATTACACACAATATTATCAATATGACATGGATTATTACCTATATTATGCAGTTATTATCGCTAGAACTAATATAATTATACTTATTACTTTTATTATTATCAATATAGTATGCATTATTACCCATATTATGCAGTTATTATCGCTACAGCTATAATAATTACACTTATTACACCGTATATTATCAATATAACATGCATTATTACCCATATTACGCAGTTATTATCGCTAGAAGTATAATAATTATACTTGTTGCTTTTATTATTATCATATAACATGCATTATTACCCATATTATGCAGTTATTATTGCTAGAGCTATAATAATTGCACTTATTACACACAATATTATCAGTATGACATGGATTATTACCTATATTATGCAGTTAGGGTCGCTAGAACTATAATAATTATACTTATTACTTTTATTATTATCAATATAGTATGCATTATTACCCATATTATGCAATTATTACCGCCACAGCTATAATAATTACACTTATTACACCCAATGTTATCAATATACCATTCATTATTATTACCTGTATTATGCAGTTATTATCGCTCGAACTATAATAGTTATTCTTATTACTTTTATTATTATCAATATAGCATGCATTATGACCCATAGTATACAGTTATTATCGCCAAAACTGTAATAACTATACTTATTACTTTTAATATTATCAATATAACATGCATTATTACCCATATTACGCAGTTATTATCGCTACAACTATAATAATTATACTTATAGCTTTTATTATTATCAATATAATATGCATTATTACCCATATTATGCAGTTATTATCGCTACAGCTATAATAATTACACTTATTACACCGCATATTATAAATATAACATGCATTATTACCCATATTACGCAGTTATTATCGCTAGACGTATAATAATTATACTTGTTACTTTTATTATTATCACTATAACATGCATTACTACCCATATTATGCAGTTATTATCGCTAGAGCTACAATAATTACACTTATTACTCCCAATATTATCAATATAATATGCATTATTACCCATATTATACAGTTATTATCGCTAGAGCTATAACAATCACAATTATTACACCCAATGTTATCAATAAAACATTCATTATTACCTATATTATGCAGTTATTATCGCTCGAACTATAATAATTATTCTTATTACTTTTATTATTATCAATATAGTATGCATTATTACCCATATTATGCAGTTATTATCGCTACAGCTATAATAATTACACTTATTACACCGTATATTATCAATATAACATGCATTATTACCCATATTACGCAGTTATTATCGCTAGAAGTATAATAATTATACTTGTTACTTTTATTATTATCAATATAACATGCATTAGTACCCATACTATGCAGTTATTATTGCTAGAGCTATAATAATTACACTTATTACACACAATATTATCAATATGACATGGATTATTACCTATATTATGCAGTTATTATCGCTAGCACTATAATAATTATACTTATTACTTTTATTATTATCAATATAGTATGCATTATTACCCATATTATGCAGTTATTACCGCTAGAGCTATAATAATTACAGTTATTACTCAGAATATTATCAATATAATATGCATTATTACCCATATTATACAGTTATTATCGCTACAGCTATAACAATTACAATTATTACACCCAATGTTATCAATAAAACATTCATTATTACCTATATTATGCAGTTACTATCGCTCGAACTATAAGAATTATTCTTATTACTTTTATTATTATCAATATAGTATGCATTATTACCCATATTATGCAGTTATTATCGCTACAGCTATAATAATTACACTTATTACACCGTATATTATCAATATAACATGCATTATTACCCATATTATGAAGTTATTATCGCTACAGCTATAATAATTACACTTATTACACCCAATGTTATCAATATAATATTAATTATTACCTATATTATGCAGTTATTATCTCTCGAACTGTAATAATTATTCTTATTAATTTTATTATTATCAATATAACATGCATTATTACCCATATTATGCAGTTATTATTTGTAGAGCTATAATAATTACAGTTATTACACCCAATATTATCAATATAGCATGCATTAGGACCCACAGTATACAGTTATTATTGCCAGAACTGTAATAACTATACTTATTACTTTTAATATTATCAATATAACATGCATCATTACCCATATTACGCAGTTATTATCGCTACAACTATAATAATTCGACTTATAACTTTTATTATTATCAATATAACATGTATTATTACCCATATTTTGCAGTTATTATCGCCAGAACTATAATAATTATACTTATTACTCCTAATGTTTTCAATATAACATGCATTATTACCCATATTATACAGTTATTATCGCTAGAACTATAATAATTATACTTATTACTTTTATTATTATCAATATAGTATGCATTATTACCCATATTATGCAGTTATTACCGCTACAGCTACAATAATTACACTTATTACACCCTATATTATCAATATAACATGCATTATTACCCATATTATGAAGTTATTATCGCTACAGCTATAATAATTACACTTATTACACCCAATATTATCAAGATAACATGCATTATTACCTATATTATGCAGTTATTATCGCTAGCACTATAATAATTATACTTATTACTTCTATTATTATCAATATAGTATGCATTATTACCCATATTATGCAGTTATTACCGCTAGAGCTATAATAATTACAGTTATTACTCAGAATATTATCAATATAATATGCATTATTACCCATATTTTGCAGTTATTATCGCTACAGCTATAATAACTACACTTATTACACCGTATATTATCAATATAACATGCATTATTACCCATATTACGCAGTTATTATCGCTAGAAGTATAATAATTATACTTGTTACTTTTATTATTATCACTATAACATGCATTATTACCCATATTATGCAGTTATTATCGCTAGAGCTACAATAATTACACTTATTACTCCCAATATTATCAATATAATATGCATTATTACCCATATTATACAGTTATTATCGCTAGAGCTATAACAATCACAATTATTACACCCAATGTTATCAATAAAACATTCATTATTACCTATATTATGCAGTTATTATCGCTCGAACTATAATAATTTCTCTTATTACTTTTATTATTATCAATATAGTATGCATTATTACCCATATTATGCAGTTATTATCGCTACAGCTATAATAATTACACTTATTACACCGTATATTATCAATATAACATGCATTATTACCCATATTACGCAGTTATTATCGCTAGATGTATAATAATTAAACTTGTTACTTTTATTATTATCAATATAACATGCATTATTACCCATATTATGCAGTTATTATTGCTAGAGCTATAATAATTACACTTATTACACACAATATTATCAATATGACATGGATTATTACCTATATTATGCAGTTATTATCGCTAGAACTATAATAATTATACTTATTACTTTTATTATTATCATTATAGTATGCATTATTACCCATGTTATGCAGTTATTATCGCTACAGCTATAATAATTACACTTATTACACCGTATATTATCAATATAACATGCATTATTACCCATATTACGCAGTTATTATCGCTAGAAGTATAATAATTATACCTGTTACTTTTATTATTATCAATATAACATGCATTATTACCTATATTATGCAGTTATTATCGCTACAGCTATAATAATTACACTTATTACACCGTATATTATCAATATAACATGCATCATTACCCATATTACCCAGTTATTATCGCTAGAAGTATAATAATTATACTTGTTACTTTTATTATTATGAATATAACATGCATTATTACCCATATTATGCAGTTATTATAGCTAGAGCTACAATAATTACACTTATTACTCCCAATATTATCAATATAATATGCATTATTACCCATATTATACAGTTATTATCGCTAGAGCTATAACAATTACAATTATTACACCCAATGTTATCAACAAAACATTCATTATTACCTATATTATGCAGTTATTATCGCTCGAACTATAATAATTATTCTTATTACTTTTATTATTATCAATATAGTATGCATTATTACCCATATTATGCAGTTATTATCGCTACAGCTATAGTAATTACACTTATTGCACCGTATATTATCAATATAACATGCATTATTACCCATATTACGCAGTTATTATCGCTAGAAGTATAACAATTATACTTGTTACTTTTATTATTATGAATATAACATGCATTATTACCCATATTATGCAGTTATTATCGCTAGAGCTACAATAATTACACTTATTACTCCCAATATTATCAATATAATATGCATTATTACCCATATTATACAGATATTATCGCTAGACCTATAACAATTACAATTATTACACCCAATGTTATCAACAAAACATTCATTATTACCTATATTATGCAGTTATTATCGCTCGAACTATAATAATTATTCTTATTACTTTTATTATTATCAATATAGTATGCATTATTACCCATTTTATGCAGTTATTATCGCTACAGCTATAATAATTACACTTATTACACCGTACATTATCAATATAACATGCATTATTACCCATATTACGCAGTTATTATCGCTAGAAGTATAATAATTATACGTGTTACTTTTATTATTATCAATATAACATGCATTAGTACCCATACTATGCAGTTATTATTGCTAGAGCTATAATAATTACACTTATTACCCACAATATTATCAATATGACATGGATTATTACCTATATTATGCAGTTATTATCGCTAGAACTAATATAATTATACTTATTACTTTTATTATTATCAATATGGTATGCATTATTACCCATATTATGCAGTTATTACCGCTACAGCTATAATAATTACACTTATTACACCCTATATTATCAATATAACATGCATTATTACCCATATTATGAAGTTATTATCGCTACAGCTATAATAATTACACTTATTACACCCAATATTATCAAGATAACATGCATTATTACCTATATTATGCAGTTATTATCGCTAGCACTATAATAATTATACTTATTACTTTTATTATTATAAATATAGTATGCACTATTACCCATATTATGCAGTTATTACCGCTAGAGCTATAATAATTATAGTTATTACTCAGAATATTATCAATATAATATGCATTATTACCCATATTATGCAGTTATTATCGCTACAGCTATAATAATTACACTTATTACACCGTATATTATCAATATAACATGCATTATTACCCATATTACGCAGTTATTATCGCTAGAAGTATAATAATTATACTTGTTACTTTTATTATTATCACTATAACATGCATTATTACCCATATTATGCAGTTATTATCGCTAGAGCTACAATAATTACACTTATTACTCCCAATATTATCAATATAATATGCATTATTACCCATATTATACAGTTATTATCGCTAGAGCTATAACAATTACAATTATTACACCCAATGTTATCAACAAAACATTCATTATTACCTATATTATGCAGTTATTAGGGCTCGAACTATAATAATTATTCTTATTACTTTTATTATTATCAATATAGTATGCATTATTACCCATATTATGCAGTTATTATCGCTACAGCTATAGTAATTACACTTATTACACCATATATTATCAATATAACATGCATTATTACCCATATTACGCAGTTATTATCGCTAGAAGTATAACAATTATACTTGTTACTTTTATTATTATGAATATAACATGCATTATTACCCATATTATGCAGTTATTATCGCTAGAGCTACAATAATTACACTTATTACTCCCAATATTATCAATATAATATGCATTATTACCCATATTATACCGTTATTATCGCTAGACCTATAACAATTACAATTATTACACCCAATGTTATCAACAAAACATTCATTATTACCTATATTATGCAGTTATTATCGCTCGAACTATAATAGTTATTCGTATTACTTTTATTATTATCAATATAGCATGCATTATGACCCATAGTATACAGTTATTATCGCCAAAACTGTAATAACTATACTTATTACTTTTAATATTATCAATATAACATGCATTATTACCCATATTACGCAGTTATTATCGCTACAACTATAATAATTATACTTATAGCTTTTATTATTATCAATATAACATGCATTATTACCCATATTATGCAGTTATTACCGCTACAGCTATAATAATCACACTTATTACACCCAATGTTATCAATATAACATTCATTATTACCTATATTACGCAGTTATTATCGCTCGAACTGTAATAATTATTCTTATTACTTTTATTATTATCAATATAGTATGCGTTATTACCCATATTATGCAGTTAATACCGCTAGAGCTATAATAATTACAGTTATTACTCAGAATATTATCAATATAATATGCATTATTACCCATATTACGCAGTTACTATCGCTAGAAGTATAATAATTTTACTTGTTACTTTTATTATTATCAATATAACATGCATTATTACCCATATTACGCAGTTATTATCGCTAGATGTATAATAGTTATACTTGTTACTTTTATTATTATCAATATAACATGCATTATTACCCATATTATGCAGTTATTATTGCTAGAGCTATAATAATTACACTTATTACACACAATATTATCAATATGACATGGATTATTACCTATATTATGCAGTTATTATCGCTAGAACTATAATAATTATACTTATTACTTTTATTATTATCAATATAGTATGCATTATTACCCATATTATACAATTATTACCGCCACAGCTATAATAATTACACTTATTACACCCAATGTTATCAATATACCATTCATTATTACCTATATTATGCAGTTATTATCGCTCGAACTATAATAATTATTCTTATTACTTTTATTATTATCAATATAGTATGCATTATTACCCATATTACGCAGTTATTATCGCTAGAAGTATAATAATTATACTTGTTACTTTTATTATTGTCAATATAACATGCATTAGTACCCATACTATGCAGTTATTATTGCTAGAGCTATAATAATTACACTTATTACCCACAATATTATCAATATGACATGGATTATTACCTATATTATGCAGTTATTATCGCTAGAGCTATAACAATTACAATTATTACACCCAATGTTATCAACAAAACATACATTATTACCTATATTATGCAGTTATTATCGCTCGAAGTATAATAATTATTCTTATTACTTTTATTATTATCAATATAGTATGCATTATTACCCATATTACGCAGTTATTATCGCTGGAAGTATAATAATTATACTTGTTACTTTTATTATTATCAATATAACATGCATTATTACCCATATTATGCGGTTATTATCGCTAGAGCTATAATAATTACACTTATGACACCCTATATTATCAATATAACATGCATTATTACCCATATTATGAAGTTATTATCGCTAGAGCTATTACAATTACAATTATTACACCCAATGTTATCAATATAACATTCATTATTACCTATATTATGCAGTTATTATCGCTCGAACTATAATAATTATTCTTATTACTTTTATTATTATCAATATAGTATGCATTATTACCCATATTATGCAGTTATTATCGCTACAGCTATAATAATTACACTTACTACACCGTATATTATCAATATAACATGCATTATTACCCATAATATGCAGTTATTATCGCTAGCACTATAATAATTATACTTATTACTTTTATCATTCTCAATATAATATGCATTATTACCCATATTATGCAGTTATTATCGCTACAGCTATAATAATTACACTTATTACACCGTATATTATCAATATAACATGCATTATTACCCATATTACGCAGTTATTATCGCTAGAAGTATAATAATTATACTTGTTACTTTTATTATTATCACTATAACATGCATTACTACCCATATTATGCAGTTATTATCGCTAGAGCTACAATAATTACACTTATTACTCCCAATATTATCAATATAATATGCATTATTACCCATATTATACAGTTATTATCGCTAGAGCTATAACAATCACAATTATTACACCCAATGTTATCAATAAAACATTCATTATTACCTATATTATGCAGTTATTATCGCTCGAACTATAATAATTATTCTTATTACTTTTATTATTATCAATATAGTATGCATTATTACCCATATTATGCAGTTATTGTCGCTACAGCTATAATAATTACACTTATTACACCGTATATTATCAATATAACATGCATTATTACCCATATTACGCAGTTATTATCGCTAGAAGTATAATAATTATACTTGTTACTTTTATTATTATCAATATAACATGCATTAGTACCCATACTATGCAGTTATTATTGCTAGAGCTATAATAATTACACTTATTACACACAATATTATCAATATGACATGGATTATTACCTATATTATGCAGTTATTATCGCTAGCACTATAATAATTATACTTATTACTTTTATCATTATCAATATAATATGCATTATTACCCATATTATGCAGTTATTATCGCTACAGCTATAATAATTACACTTATTACACCCTATATTATCAATATAACATGCATTATTACCCATATTACGCAGTTATTATCGCTAGAAGTATAATAATTATACTTGTTACTTTTATTATTATCACTATAACATGCATTATTACCCATATTATGCAGTTATTATCGCTAGAGCTACAATAATTACACTTATTACTCCCAATATTATCAATATAATATGCATTATTACCCATATTATACAGTTATTATCGCTAGAGCTATAACAATCACAATTATTACACCCAATGTTATCAATAAAACATTCATTATTACCTATATTATGCAGTTATTATCGCTCGAACTATAATAATTATTCTTATTACTTTTATTATTATCAATGTAGTATGCATTATTACCCATATTATGCAGTTATTATCGCTACAGCTATAATAATTACACTTATTACACCGTATATTATCAATATAACATGCATTATTACCCATATTACGCAGTTATTATCGCTAGAAGTATAATAATTATACTTGTTACTTTTATTATTATCAATATAACATGCATTATTACCCATATTACGCAGTTACTATCGCTAGAAGTATAATAATTATACTTGTTACTTTTATTATTATCAATACAACATGCATTAGTACCCATACTATGCAGTTATTATTGCTAGAGCCATAATAATTACACTTATTACACACAATATTATCAATATGACATGGATTATTACCTATATTATGCAGTTATTATCGCTAGAACTAATATAATTATACTTATTACTTTTATTATTATCAATATAGTATGCATTATTACCCATATTATGCAGTTATTATCGCTACAGCTATAATAATTACACTTATTACACCGTATATTATCAATATAACATGCATTATTACCCATATTACGCAGTTATTATCGCTAGAAGTATAATAATTATACTTGTTGCTTTTATTATTATCATATAACATGCATTATTACCCATATTATGCAGTTATTATTGCTAGAGCTATAATAATTGCACTTATTACACACAATATTATCAGTATGACATGGATTATTACCTATATTATGCAGTTAGGGTCGCTAGAACTATAATAATTATACTTATTACTTTTATTATTATCAATATAGTATGCATTATTACCCATATTATGCAATTATTACCGCCACAGCTATAATAATTACACTTATTACACCCAATGTTATCAATATACCATTCATTATTATTACCTATATTATGCAGTTATTATCGCTCGAACTATAATAGTTATTCTTATTACTTTTATTATTATCAATATAGCATGCATTATGACCCATAGTATACAGTTATTATCGCCAAAACTGTAATAACTATACTTATTACTTTTAATATTATCAATATAACATGCATTATTACCCATATTACGCAGTTATTATCGCTACAACTATAATAATTATACTTATAGCTTTTATTATTATCAATATAATATGCATTATTACCCATATTATGCAGTTATTATCGCTACAGCTATAATAATTACACTTATTACACCGCATATTATAAATATAACATGCATTATTACCCATATTACGCAGTTATTATCGCTAGACGTATAATAATTATACTTGTTACTTTTATTATTATCACTATAACATGCATTACTACCCATATTATGCAGTTATTATCGCTAGAGCTACAATAATTACACTTATTACTCCCAATATTATCAATATAATATGCATTATTACCCATATTATACAGTTATTATCGCTAGAGCTATAACAATCACAATTATTACACCCAATGTTATCAATAAAACATTCATTATTACCTATATTATGCAGTTATTATCGCTCGAACTATAATAATTATTCTTATTACTTTTATTATTATCAATATAGTATGCATTATTACCCATATTATGCAGTTATTATCGCTACAGCTATAATAATTACACTTATTACACCGTATATTATCAATATAACATGCATTATTACCCATATTACGCAGTTATTATCGCTAGAAGTATAATAATTATACTTGTTACTTTTATTATTATGAATATAACATGCATTATTACCCATATTATGCAGTTATTATCGCTAGAGCTACAATAATTACACTTATTACTCCCAATATTATCAATATAATATGCATTATTACCCATATTATACAGTTATTATCGCTAGAGCTATAACAATTACAATTATTACACCCAATGTTATCAATATAACATTCATTATTACCTATATTATGCAGTTATTATCGCTCGAAGTATAATAATTATTCTTATTACTTTTATTATTATCAGTATAGTATGCATTATTATCCATATTATGCAGTTATTATCGCAACAGCTATAATAATTACACTTATTACACCGTATATTATCAATATAACATGCATTATTACCCATATTATGCAGTTATTATCGCTAGAGCTACAATAATTACACTTATTACTCCTAATATTATCAATATAATATGCATTATTACCCATATTATACAGTTATTTTTGCTAGAGCTATAACAATTACAATTATTACACCCAATGTTATCAATATAACATTCATTATTACCTATATTATGCAGTTATTATCGCTCGAAGTATAATAATTATTCTTATTACTTTTATTATTATCAGTATAGTATGCATTATTACCCATATTATGCAGTTATTATCGCTACAGCTATAATAATTACACTTATTACACCGTATATTATCAATATAACATGCATTATTACCCATATTACGCAGTTATTATCGCTAGAAGTATAATAATTATACTTGTTACTTTTATTATTATGAATATAACATGCATTATTACCCATATTATGCAGTTATTATCGCTAGAGCTACAATAATTACACTTATTACTCCCAATATTATCAATATAATATGCATTATTACCCATATTATACAGTTATTATCGCTAGAGCTATAACAATTACAATTATTACACCCAATGTTATCAATATAACATTCATTATTACCTATATTATGCAGTTATTATCGCTCGAAGTATAATAATTATTCTTATTACTTTTATTATTATCAGTATAGTATGCATTATTATCCATATTATGCAGTTATTATCGCAACAGCTATAATAATTACACTTATTACACCGTATATTATCAATATAACATGCATTATTACCCATATTATGCAGTTATTATCGCTAGAGCTACAATAATTACACTTATTACTCCCAATATTATCAATATAATATGCATTATTACCCATATTATACAGTTATTATCGCTAGAGCTATAACAATTACAATTATTACACCCAATGTTATCAATATAACATTCGTTATTACCTATATTATGCAGTTATTGTCGCTCGAACTGTAATAATTATTCTTATTACTTTTATTATTATCAATATAACATGCATTATTACCCATATTACGCAGTTATTATCGCTAGAAGTATAATAATTATACTTGTTACTTTTATTATTATCACTATAACATGCATTATTACACATATTATGCGGTTATTATCGCTAGAGCTATAATAATTACACTTATGACACCCTATATTATCAATATAACATGCATTATTACCCATATTATGAAGTTATTATCGCTACAGCTATAATAATTACACTTATTACACCCAATGTTATGAATATAACATTCATTATTACCTATATTATGCAGTTATTATCTCTCGAACTGTAATAATTATTCTTATTACTTTTATTATTATCAATTTAACATGCATTATTACCCATATTATGCAGTTATTATTTGTAGAGCTATAAGAATTACAGTTATTGCACCCAATATTATCAATATAGTATGCATTATGTCCCATAGTATACAGTTATTATCGCCAGAACTGTAATAACTATACGTATTACTTTCATTGTTATCAATATAACATGCATTATTACCCATATTATGCAGTTATTATCGCTAGAGCTATAATAGTTACACTTATTACACCCAATATTATCAATATAACATGCATTATTACCCATATTATACAGTTATTATCGGTAGAACTATAATAATTATATATATTAATTTTATTATTATCAGTATAAAATGAATTATTACCCATATTATGCAGTTATTATCGCTGGAGCTATAATAATTACACTTATTACACCCTATATTATCAATATAACATGCATTATTACCCATATTAGGCAGTTATTATCGCTAGAAGTATAATAATTATACTTGTTACTTTTATTATTATCAATATGACATGCATTATTACCTATATTATGCAGTTATTATCGCTAGAACTATAATAACTATACGTATTACTTTTATTATTATCAATATAACATGCATTATTACCCATATTATGCAGTTATTATCGCTAGAGCTATAACAGTTACACTTATTACACCCAAAATTTCAATATAACATACATTATTACCCTTATTATACAGCTATTATCGCTAGAACTATAATAATTATTCTTACTACTTTTAGCATTATTAATATAACATGCATTATTACCCATATCATGCAGTTATTATCGCTAGAGCTATAATACTTACACTTATTACTTTTATTATAATCAATATAGTATGCATTATTACCCATATTATGCAGTTGTTATCGCTACAGCTATAATAATTGCAGTTATTACACCCAATATTATCAATATAACATGCATTATTACCCATATAATACAGTCATTATCGCTAGAACTATAATAATATTACTTATTACTCCCAATGTTATCAATATAAATTGCATTATTACCCATATCATACAGTTATTATCGCTAGAACTATCATAACTATACGTATTAGTTTATTATGTTCAGTATAACATGCATTATTACGCATATTATACAGTTATTATCGCTAGAGCTATAACAATTACACTTATTAATTTTATTATTATCAATATAGTATGCGTTATTACCCATATTATGCAGTTATTATCGCTAGAGCTATAATAATTACACTTATTACACCCTATATTATCAATATAACATGCATTATTACCCATATTATGCGGTTATTATCGCTAGAGCTATAATAATTACACTTATTACACCCCAGATTATCAATGTAACATGCATTATTACCCATATTATACAGTTATTATCGCTTGAACTATAATAATTATACTTATTGCTCCCAATGTTATCAATGTAATAACCATTATTACCCATATCATACAGTTATTATCGCTAGAACTATAATAATTATACGTATTTCTTTTATTATTATCAATATAACATGCATTATTACCCATATTATACAGATATTATCGCTAGAACTATAATAATTATACTTATTGCTCGCAATGTTATCAATATAATATGCATTATTACCCATATCATACAGTTATTATCGCTAGAACTATAATAATTATACTTATTACTTTTATTATTATTAATATAACATGCATTTTTAACCATATTATGCAGTTATTACCGCCACAGCTATAATAATTACACTTATTACACCCAATGTTATCAATATAACATTCGTTATTACCTATATTATGCAGTTATTATCGCTCGAACTGTAATAATTATTCTTATTACTTTTATTATTATCAATATAACATGCATTATTACCCATATTATGCAGTTATTATTTGTAGAGCTATAATAATTACAGTTATTACACCCAATATTATCAATATAGTATGCATTATGTCCCATAGTATACAGTTATTATCGCCAGAACTGTAATAACTATACGTATTACTTTTATTATTCTCAATATAACATGCATTATTATCCATATTATGCAGTTATAATCCCTAGAGCTACAATATTTACACTTATTACTCCCAATATTATCAATATAACATGCATTATTACCCATATTATACAGTTATTATCGCTAGAGCTATAACAATTACAATTATTACACCCAATGTTATCAATATAACATGCATTGTTACCCATATTATGCAGTTATTATCGCTAGAGCTATAATAATTACACTTATTACACCCCATATTATCAATATAACATGCATTATTACCCATACTATGCAGTTATTATCCCTAGAGCTACAATAATTACACTTATTACTCCCAATATTATCAGTATAATATGCATTATTACCCATATTATACAGTTATTATCGCTAGAGCTATACAATTACAATTATTACAACCAATGTTATCAATATAACATTCATTATTACCTATATTATGCAGTTATTCTCGCTCGAACTATAATAATTATTCTTATTACTTTTATTATTATCAATATACTATGCATTATTACCCATATTATGCAGTTATTATCGCTAGAGCTACAATAACTACACTTATTACTCCCATTATTATCAACATAATATGCATTATTACCCATATTATACAGTTATTATCGCTAGAGCTATAACAATTACAATTATTACACCCAATGTTATCAATATAACATTCATTATTACCTATATTATGCAGTTATTATCGCTCGAACTATAATAATTATTCTTATTACTTTTATTATTATCAATATAGTATGCATTATTACCCATATTATGCAGTTATTACCGCTAGAGCTATAATAATTACAGTTATTACTCAGAATATTATCAATATAATATGCATTATTACAGTATTATACAGTTATTATAGCTAGAACTATAATAATTATACATACTACTTTTATCATTATTAATATACCATGCATTATTACCCATATAATGCAGTTATTATTTGTAGAGCTATAATAATTACAGTTATTACACCCAATATTATCAATATAACATGCATTATTACCCATATTATGCAGTTATTATCGCTAGAGCTATAATAATTACACTTATTACTTTTATTATTATCAGTATAGTATGCGTTATTACCCATATTATGCAGTTATTATCGCTAGAGCTATAATAATTACACTTATTACACCGTATATTATCAATATAACATGCATTATTACCCATATTACGCAGTTATTATCGCTAGAAGTATAATAATTATACTTGTTACTTTTATTATTATCAATATAGTATTCATTATTGCCCATATTATGCAGTTATTACCGCTAGAGCTATAATAATTACAGTTGTTACTCATAATACTATCAATATTATATGCATTATTACCCTTATTATACAGCTATTATCGCTAGAACTATAATAATTATTCTTACTACTTTTATCATTATTAATATAACATGCATTATTACCCATATTATGCAGTTATTATTTGTAGAGCTATAATAATTACAGTCATTACTCCCAATATTATCAATATAGCATGCATTATGACCCATAGTATACGGTTATTATCGGCAGAACTGTAATAACTATACTTATTACGTTTATTATTATCAATATAACATGCATTATTACCCATATTCCGCAGTTATTATCGCTACAACTATAATAATTATACTTATAACATTTATTATTATCAATATAACATGCATTATTACCCATATTATGCAGTTATTATCGCTAGAGCTATAATAATTACACTTATTACTTTTATTATTATCAGTATAGTATGCGTTATTACCCATATTATGCAGTTATTATCGCTAGAGCTATAATAATTACACTTATTACACCCTATATTATCAATATAACATGCATTATTACCCATATTATGCGGTTATTATCGCTAGAGCTATAATAATTACACTTATTACACCCTAGATTATCAATATAACATGCATTATTACCCATATTATGTAGTTATTATCGCTGGAACTGTAATAATTATACTTATTACTCCCAATATTATCAATATAACATGCATTATTACCCATACTATGCAGTTATTATCCCTAGAGCTACAATAATTACACTTATTACTCCCAATATTATCAATATAATATGCATTATTACCCATATTATACAGTTATTATCGCTAGAGCTATAACAATTACAATTATTACAACCAATGTTATCAATATAACATTCATTATTACCTATATTATGCAGTTATTCTCGCTCGAACTATAATAATTATTCTTATTACTTTTATTATTATCAATATACTATGCATTATTACCCATATTATGCAGTTATTATCGCTACAGCTATAATAATTACACTTATTACACCGTATATTATCAATATAACATGCATTATTACCCATATTACGCAGTTATTATCGCTAGAAGTATAATAATTATACTTGTTACTTTTATTATTATCAATATAGTATTCATTATTGCCCATATTATGCAGTTATTACCGCTAGAGCTATAATAATTACAGTTGTTACTCATAATACTATCAATATTATATGCATTATTACCCTTATTATACAGCTATTATCGCTAGAACTATAATAATTATTCTTACTACTTTTATCATTATTAATATAACATGCATTATTACCCATATTATGCAGTTATTATTTGTAGAGCTATAATAATTACGGTCATTACTCCCAATATTATCAATATAGCATGCATTATGACCCATAGTATACGGTTATTATCGGCAGAACTGTAATAACTATACTTATTACGTTTATTATTATCAATATAACATGCATTATTACCCATATTCCGCAGTTATTATCGCTACAACTATAATAATTATACTTATAACATTTATTATTATCAATATAACATGCATTATTACCCATATTATGCAGTTATTATCGCTAGAGCTATAATAATTGCACTTATTACTCTTATTATTATCAGTATAGTGTGCGTTATTACCCATATTATGCAGTTATTATCGCTAGAGCTATAATAATTACACTTATTACACCCTATATTATCAATATAACATGCATTATTACCCATATTATGCGGTTATTATCGCTAGAGCTATAATAATTACACTTATTACACCCTAGATTATCAATATAACATGCATTATTACCCATATTATGTAGTTATTATCGCTGGAACTGTAATAATTATACTTATTACTCCCAATATTATCAATATAACATGCATTATTACCCATATTATGCAGTTATTATCGCTAGAGCTACAATAATTACACTTATTACTCCCATTATTATCAACATAATATGCATTATTACCCATATTATACAGTTATTATCGCTAGAGCTATAACAATTACAATTATTACACCCAATGTTATCAATATAACATTCATTATTACCTATATTATGCAGTTATTATCGCTCGAACTATAATAATTATTCTTATTACTTTTATTATTATCAATATAGTATGCATTATTACCCATATTATGCAGTTATTACCGCTAGAGCTATAATAATTACAGTTATTACTCAGAATATTATCAATATAATATGCATTATTACAGTATTATACAGTTATTATAGCTAGAACTATAATAATTATACATACTGCTTTTATCATTATTAATATACCATGCATTATTACCCATATAATGCAGTTATTATTTGTAGAGCTATAATAATTACAGTTATTACACCCAATATTATCAATATAACATGCATTATTACCCATATTATGCAGTTATTATCGCTAGAGCTATTATAATTACACTTATTACTTTTATTATTATCAGTATAGTATGCGTTATTACCCATATTATGCAGTTATTACCGCTAGAGCTATAATAATTACAGTTGTTACTCATAATACTATCAATATTATATGCATTATTACCCTTATTATACAGCTATTATCGCTAGAACTATAATAATTATTCTTACTACTTTTATCATTATTAATATAACATGCATTATTACCCATATTATGCAGTTATTATTTGTAGAGCTATAATAATTACAGTCATTACTCCCAATATTATCAATATAGCATGCATTATGACCCATAGTATACGGTTATTATCGGCAGAACTGTAATAACTATACTTATTACGTTTATTATTATCAATATAACATGCATTATTACCCATATTCCGCAGTTATTATCGCTACAACTATAATAATTATACTTATAACATTTATTATTATCAATATAACATGCATTATTACCCATATTATGCAGTTATTATCGCTAGAGCTATAATAATTACACTTATTACTTTTATTATTATCAGTATAGTATGCGTTATTACCCATATTATGCAGTTATTATCGCTAGAGCTATAATAGTTACACTTATTACACCCAATATTATCAATATAGCATGCATTATTACCCATATTATACAGTTATTATCGCTAGAACTATAATAATTATATTTATTAATTTTATTATTATCAGTATACAATGAATTATTACCCATATTATGCAGTTATTATCGCTAGAGCTATAATAATTACACTTATTACATCCTATATTATCAATATAACATGCATTATTACCCATATTATGCGGTTATTATCGCAAGAGCTATAATAATTACACTTATTACACCCTAGATTATCAATATAACGTGCATTATTACCCATATTATGTAGTTATTATCGCTGGAACTGTAATAGTTATACCTATTACTCCCAATATTATGAATATAACATGCATTATTACCCATATTATACAGTTATTATCGCTAGAACTATAATAATTATATTTATTACTTTTATTATTATCAATATAGTATGCGTTATTACCCATATTATGCAGTTATTATCGCTACAGCTATAATAATTACACTTATTACACCCCAGATTATCAATGTAACATGCATTATTACCCATATTATACAGTTATAATCGATTGAACTATAATAATTATACTTATTGCTCCCAATGTTATCAATGTAATAACCATTATTACCCATATCATACAGTTATTATCGCTAGAACTATAATAATTATACGTATTTCTTTTATTATTATCAATATAGTATGCATTATTACCCATATTATGCGGTTATTACCGCTAGAGCTATAATAATTACAGTTATTACTCAGAATATTATCAATATAATATGCATTATTACCGTATTATACAGTTATTATAGCTAGAACTATAATAATTATACACACTACTTTTATCATTATTAATATAACATGCATTATTACCCATATTATGCAGTTATTATCGCTAGAACTATAATAATTATATTTATTACTTTTATTATTATCAGTATAACATGAATTATTATCCATATTATGCAGTTATTATCGCTAGAGCTATAATAATTACACTTATTACTTTTATTATTATCAATATAGTATGCGTTATTACCCATATTATGCAGTTATTATCGCTACAGCTATAATAATTACACTTACTACACCGTATATTATCAATATAACATGCATTGTTACACATATTATGCAGTTATTATCGCTACAGCTATAGTAATTACACTTATTACACCCAATATTATCAATATAACACGCGTTATTACCTATATTATGCAGTTATTATCGCTAGAACTATAATAATTATACTTATTACTTTTATTATTATCAATATAGTATTCATTATTGCCCATATTATGCAGTTATTACCGCTAGAGCTATAATAATTACAGTTGTTACTCATAATATTATCAATATTATATGCATTATTACCCTTATTATACAGCTATTATCACTAGGACTATAATAATTATTCTTACTACTTTTATCATTATTAATATAACATGCATTATTACCCATATTATGCAGTTATTATTTGTAGAGCTATAATAATTACAGTCATTACTCCCAATATTATCAATATAGCATGCATTATGACCCATAGTATACGGTTATTATCGGCAGAACTGTAATAACTATACTTATTACGTTTATTATTATCAATATAACATGCATTATTACCCATATTCCGCAGTTATTATCGCTACAACTATAATAATTATACTTAAAACATTTATTATTATCAATATAACATGCATTATTACCCATATTATGCAGTTATTATCGCTAGGGCTATAATAATTACACTTATTACTTTTATTATTATCAGTATAGTATGCGTTATTACCCATATTATGCAGTTATTATCGCTAGAGCTATAATAATTGTAGTTATCACTCCCAATGTTCTCAATATAATATGCATTATTACCCATATCATACAGTTATTATCGCTAGAACTATAATAACTATACGTATTACTTTTATTATTATCAATATAACATGCATTATTACCCATATTATGCAGTTATTATCGCTAGAGCTATAATTGTTACACTTATTACACCCAAAATTTCAATATAACATACATTATTACCCAAATTATACAGTTATTATCGCTAGAACTATAATAATTATATTTATTACTTTTATTATTATCAGTATAACATGCATTATTACCCATATTATGCAGTTATTATCGCTAGAGCTATAATAATTACACTTATTACACCCTAGATTATCAATATAACATGCATTATTACCCATATTACGCAGTTATTATCGCTACAACTATAATAATTATACTTATAACATTTATTATTATCAATATAACATGCATTATTACCCATATTATGCAGTTATTATCTCTAGAGCTATAATAATTACACTTATTACTTTTATTATTATCAGTATAGTATGCGTTATTACCCATATTATGCAGTTATTATCGCTAGAGCTATAACAATTACAATTATTACACCCAATGTTATCAATATAACATTCATTATTACCTGTATATTATGCAGTTATTATCGCTCGAACTATAATAATTTTACTTATTACCCCCAATGTTATCAGTATAAATTGCATTATTACCCATATCATACAGTTATTATCGCTAGACCTATAATAGTTATATTTATTACTTTTATTACTATCAATACAACATGCATTATTACCCATATTATGCAGTTATTATCGCTAGAACTGTAATAATTATACTTATTACTCGCGATTTTATCAATATAATATGCTTTATTACCCAAGTATACAGTTATTATCGCTTGAACTATAATAATTATACTTATTACTCCCAAAGTTATCAATATAATAAGCATTATTACCCATATTATACTGTTATTATCGCCAGAAATATAATAATTATACTTATTACTCCCAATATTATCAATATAACATGCATTGTTACCCATATTATGCAGTTATTATCGCTAGAACTACAATAATTATATTTACTAATTTTATTATTATCAATATGACAAACATTATTACCCATATTATACAGTTATTATTGCCAGGCCTATAATAATTATACTTATTACTTTTATATTATCAATGTAACACGCATTATTACCCATATAATACAGTTATTATCGCTAGAGCTATAATAATTACGATTATTAATCCCAATATTATTAATATAACATGAATTATTATACATATTATACAGTTATTATCGCTAGAACTATAATAATGTACTTACTACTTTTATTAATATCAATATAGTATGCATTATTACCCATATTATGCAGTTATTATCGCTACAGCTATAATAATTACACTTATTACTCCCAATATTATCAATATAACATGCATTATTGCCCATATTATATAGTTATTATCGCTAGAACTATAATAATTATACTTACTACTTTTATTATTATCAATATAGTATGCATTATTACCCATATTATGCAGTTATTATTGCTAGAGCTATAATAATTACACTTATTACACCCAATATTATCAATATAACATGCATTAATACCCATATTGAACAGTTATTATCGCCAGACCTATAACAGTTATACTTATTACTTTTATTATTATCAATATAGTACGCATTATTACCCATATTAAGCAAGTTATTACCGCTGGAGCTATAATAATTACAGTTATTACTCAGAACATTATCAATATAATATGCATTATTACCCATATTATACAGTTATTAACGCTAGAACTATAATAATTATACTTATTACTTTTATTATTATCAATATAACATGCATTATTACCCATATTATGCAGTTATTATCGCTAGAGCTATAATAATTACACTTATTAATCCCAATATTGTCAATATAACATGCATTATTACCCATATTATACAGTTATTATCGCTAGAGCTTTAATAATTACACTTATTAATCCCAATACTATCAATAACACATGAATTATTATACATATTATGCGGTTATTATCGCTACAACTGTAATAATTGTACTTATTACTTTTATTATTATCAATATAACATGCATTATTACCCATATTATGCAGTTGTTATCGCTAGAACTATAATAATTATACTTCTTACTTTTATTATTATCTATATAGTATGCGTTATTACCCATATTATGCAGTTATTATCGCTATAGCTATAATAATTATACTTATTACTTTTATTATTATTAATATAACATGCATTTTTACCCATATTATGCAATTATTATCGCTACAGCTATAATAATTACACTTATTACTCCCAATGTTATCAATATAACATGCAATAATTACCCATATTATACTGTTATTATCGCCAGAAATATAATAATTATGCTTATTACTCCCAATATTATCAATATAACATGCATTACTCCTCATATTATACAGTTATTATCGCTTGAACTATAATAATTATACTTATTACTCGCAATGTTATCAATATAACATGCATTATTACCCATATTATGCAGTTATTATCGCTAGAGCTATAATGATTACACTTATTACTCCCAATATTATCAATGTAACATGCATTATTACCCATATTATACAGTTATTATCGCTAGAACTGTAATAATTATACTTACTACTTTTATTATTATCAATATAGTATGCATTATTACCCATATTATGCAGTTATTATCGCTAGAACTACAATAATTATACTTACTAATTTTATTATTATCAATATGACATACATTATTACCCATATTATACAGTTATTTTTGCCAGACCTATAATAATTATACTTATTACTTTTATTATTATCAATATAATATGTATTATTACCCATGGTATGCAGTTATTATCGCTACAGGTATAATAACTACACTTATTGCTCCCAATATTATCAATGTAACATGCATTATTACCCATATTATACAGTAATTATCGCTAGAACTATAATAATTTTACTTATTACTCCCATTGTTATCAATATAAATTGCATTATTACCCATATCATACAGTAATTATCGCTAGAACTATAATAACTGTAGCGTCCCGAAATACGAATCTTGCGGAAACGCTGGACTATGGCAGGAATAGTCTTATTGATACGAATTGAATTGTGTTTAATTATTTTTATTTTATCGTACGTTCGCACTTGTTGAGCGTGTTCTTTCGAATGACGAGAAAACGTGCTATTTCGTTGCACGCCTCGACACGTCGCCGATCTTCCTTTTTCTTTTCACCTCTCCCGGCGATCACGCGTCGCGACGAACCCTGGATCTAACCCGAGGTGTTATCGACCGCTTTTCCGTCGATAATTACAATATAATTTTTACTATTCCGTCAGAGGTCGACGCTTGGACCGAACATGCCGCCCCCCTTGAACTATGTATAGTTCAACAAGAATCTAATGTGATCGCAATGTGTAAATGTAGTTACTCTTATGCGGTGAATCAAGTGTGATTATATGTGTTCTAACCTATACTTAACATTATCTAAGGATATTGTTCGCTTAAACTTGTACTATTTACATGGGTTATAGCTATGTTATTTACAAAGGCAATGGCGCTGTACGTTTGGTACAGCGTTTATATTGTCCTTGGGCTGTTTTGACGGTGACCACACGTATGACTCCGTCGTCGCCTGGGTGGACTGCGGTGATTCGTCCGAGCGGAGGTGCATTGTCTTCTTTCAGAATAACCAGCGTGCCGATCGGTATGTCTGGAGCCTTTGCTGCGTGCCACTTCGTCCGCGCAATTCGCTCCTGCAAGTAGTCTTTAACCCATCGCTTCCAGAAATGACTTCGTATTTGTTGAATGTGTTGCCATGTCGATAGTTTACCGACTGGGAGAGCTGAACAGTCATAATCTGGCATACTCGTTAAATTTTCGCCGATAAGAAAATGACCAGGGGTTAGAGATTGAAAATCATTAGGATCAGGCGATAAAGGTGTAATTGGGCGTGAATTTAGAATTGCTTCTATCTGGGTGATCAAAGTTAAGAGTGCTTCGTACGAGAGTAATGTATCACCTATGACCCGTGTCAGGTGATATTTTGTGCGTCGAACGGCAGCCTCCAATAGCCCACCGAAATGGGGTGATCTTGGGGGGATCATGTGCCAATTTATACCGTCATTAGCTAATGCGGACGTGAGAGCGTTGTTTGTTTGCTGTGTTTTGAAGAAAGCGTACATCTCTTTTATTTCTCGCTTTGCACCTATGAAGCTTGTTGCGTTATCTGAATAGATATCGCTCGGTAGACCTCGTCGCGCGAAAAAGCGACGCAGAGCTGCCAAAACGGCGTCAATTGTTAAATCACCCACTAACTCAATATGTACCGCCTTTGTTGAGAAGCAAACGAAAATAGCTATGTATATTTTAATTTTGTTTCGATTACGATGAACCTTCTCCTTTATAAACAAAGGGCCACAAAAATCTAAACCAACTTGGTTGAAAGGCTTAGAAGGAACTACGCGACTGAGTGGTAAATCACCCATTTTGTATTCAACAATTGGCGGCTTGGCTCGAAAACATCTGACGCATTTATGAATGCGTCATCTTCTTATAAGACGTTTAGCGTTAGGAATCCAAAATCGTTGTCGTACCGCGTTGAGGGTGGCTAAAACCCCGGCGTGAAAGTGATTTACATGTTGCTCTAAAATAATTAGATTCGTGACATGATGTTGTCTCGGTAACAAAATTGGATGTCGCGCATTATACGGAATATTTGCCCGCGACAATCGTCCGCCTACCCTTAATACCCCATTTGCATCAATAAATGGATTTAAAGAACTGATACCCGCGTTCAAACGACCCGAACTATTTAGCGCATTGAATACCTGGAAATAACTTTCTTGCTGTATAGCTCGAATAATATACGTTTCTGCCCGAAGAATTTCGGAGGCCGATACCATACCCTTGTTGGCTTCCTTCTTTGAACTATTAAATCGAAAACGTAAAATGTAAGCAATGATGCGTTTAAGTTTAGGATAAGATGAATATTTCTCGAAGCCGTTCCAACTTACAACGCGCGAAGGCAATGCGATTGAAGGTCGTAATTCAGGTAACTCGATTGGTTCTAATCTGAGAACTGGCCAGTGCTCCTCAGCCCTTGTCAACCAGCTCGGTCCATGGAACCAAAATATATTATTTACTAGTTCCGTTGGAGATAAACCGCGAGATATTAGATCAGCTGGGTTGTTTGCTGACGATGCATGCCGCCACTCGATACCACTGGCAACATTTTGAATTTCGTTTACGCGATGTGCAACAAAGGTTTTGAGTGTATGAGGTGGTGTTCTTATCCAGTGCAATGTAATTGTTGAATCGGACCAGAAGATAATTCGATTAAATGAAATTCTTCGTAGTGAATTAGTTATTGTCTGATATAATTTCGCTAATAAATGCGCCGCGCATAGCTCTAAGCGTGGCAACGTGACAGTTTTTAGAGGCGCCACTCGTGATTTGGCAGAAAGTAGTTTTACAATTATGTTGCCGTGGTTATCGAATGAACGTACATAGAAACATGCGCCGTACGCTTGCTCGCTGGCGTCACAAAAACCGTGTAACTCCAATGATACATTCGCTTTACATGTAATTTGTCTAGAAAAAGTGACGTTACGTATCGAATTCAATTCCCTGCAGAATGTAAGCCAAAACGTATGTATGTCTGTTGGCACAGATTCGTCCCAACTTAATTGCAATTTCCAAAGCTTCTGCATTAGAATTTTTGCTCGTATTATAATAGGCCCGAGTAAACCCAAGGGATCAAACAACGAAGCGATTACCGACAATATTGATCTCTTTGTTACGCGCGTATTACATTTGATTTCCTTTACATCATATATTATAGTGTCGCGTTTTGCATTCCAACCGAAACCGAGAGTTTTTACGGTACCGTCCAGGTCCAGTCGTAAATGCGTGGCGTCTGTCTTGTCATCTAAAGAGTCGATTAACGTGGGTTCATTTGTTGCCCATTGTCTCAGCTTGAACTTTCCCTTGTCGCATAATGCAATGAGATCATCCCTAATTGCAATGGCCTCTTCTCGCGTGTTCGCGCCCGTCAACAGATCGTCGACATAAAAATCCTCTCGCAGCGCTCTCTCCCCGTGTGGAAAATCCTTTCCTTCGTCTAAGCTAAGTTGCAATAAAGTACGGGTAGCTAGAAAGGGCGCTGCGGAAGTACCGTATGTTACCGTATTTAAAGTGTAGGTTTTTATGGGTTCGCGATGAGATTTCCGCCACAATATTTGCTGATATTTGCGATCGTTAGGGTGTACAAGTACCTGACGGTACATTTTTTCTATGTCCGCGGTCAATACGTAATTATGGAATCTAAATCTAAGAAGAAGCGAGTATAAGCTATCTTGGATAGTTGGGCCGGTTAATAATATGTCGTTTAATGATACTCCGTTGGAAGTTTTCGCCGACGCATCAAAAACTACGCGAAGTTTAGTGGTCAGGCTAGATTGTTTTATTACTGCATGATGGGGTAAATAATAACCGCCATCTAAGTTTGTAGCTTTAGTTTCGGACATATGACCTAATCGAATGTATTCTTCAAGAAATTCCGTATATTTAATCTTTAATTGTGGTTCCTTAGTTAATTTCTGTTCTAATGATCGGAATCTTCGTAACGCGACAGAAAATGATTCTCCTAAATTCTTTGTGTCTTCTTTAAACGGCAATTTATCAATGTATCGACCGGTGATCGGATCGCGTGTAGTGTTTGCTACGAAGTGACTTTCAGCTTCGCGTTCTTCTTTAGACGAGATGGGAGCGTGAATAGGTTCTTCTAATTCCCAAAATTTCGCGATTTGTTCGTGAATACCTTCGCGTGCTATGTTGCATCGAGTAGTTTTAGTTATTTCATGATCGGGTATTCTTCCGCCAATTACCCAACCAAGCTTTGTTTTTTGTAACGTAATCGAATTATCTCTTAATTTAATCTGACCCACACATAACAGTTGTAAAAATAGTTCCGCGCCTATCAAACCGTCGATTTCCGCCGAGCGGTCAAACGAAGGATCCGCGAGTGGTAAATTTTTCGGAATTTTGAGCTCCCCCTTCGAGATTGTGCGCGATGGTAATACGTCAGTAATTTGTGGGAGAATTAAGAATGTAACATCGGCTTGAAATTGATTTATACGTGATTGAATTTTCGTTTTAATTGCGTGCTTTATTGTAGTCGTGTTTTTATTAATACCGATTACCGGAATGTTAATTTTTTCACGCGGTAAATTTAACCTGCGCGCGGCTTGCTCGGTTAAAAAATGTGACTGCGACCCGGAATCCAACAATACCCGACACGGTTGTAACTGACCCTCGTTATTTGTTATGTGAATTATGGCAGTGGACAATAATGTTTCCGATCCGACATTCGCACTTAGAGCTGACATGTTTAACTGACCCGAAGACTGACTATCGCTGTTTGTTTCTTTATGTAATAGAGTATGGTGATGCCCCTTGCATTGTTTGCACGAACTAGCACGACAATTTTTCGCTAGATGGTTTGGCCGAAGGCAATTTATACACAATCCTGCGCTCTTAACCATATCTAGCCGTTGATCGATCGCAACATTTGTTAATTTTGGGAAATTTGACGTGTAATGTTTTTCTTTGCATAGGTTGCATAAGATTTCAAAAGACGCATGCACAAAATTAGGGCTTCGCGACGTTTTCGAGGATCCGTATTGTTTATGTTCCGGACGCGTGTACGACGTGACCGTGTCTTTATTCGGCGTTGCGCGATTGTTTTCTAAAAGTTTTCGTCTGGTATGCAAAAATTCGAGAAGATTCTCCATTGTCGGTAAAACAGCTCCCTGCGTTTGCTCCTTCCATTTTAAACGCGTCCCCTCGTCGAGTTTCGATGTTACCGCGTAAATTGGAAAGGCCTCTAAGAATGGTATATTTAATGCTTGTAACGCCCGGTAGTGTTTTGTTACGCTGTCCACCAGCTCGCACAATGAAGCGACATTGTATCGATTGCAAGCGGGCAACGCAAAAAATGCTTGTATTCGATTGTTAATTACTATGGATGGATCGTTATAATATTTTTCAAGAATATTCCACGCTACCAAATAGTTCGCTGCAGTTGTTTCTAATGATTCTATTTTTTCGGCAGCTTTTCCAGTTAAACAAGATCTCAAGTAAATTAACTTTTGTGTGTCGCGAAAACCAGAATTGTCGTGCACAGCGGAACGAAATGCATCGGCAAATCCTGGCCACGCTTCGTATGAGCCGCTGAATTTAGGCAGATGCATTGTCGGTAATTTCACATGTATATCGGATGCAATTGTTAATGGAGATTGTGTTAAGGGTAGCGCGTTATTTGAAACGGAAGCTCGCCTAATATTTTCTCCCGGATTTAAATCATTTATATTCTGAGCGTTTATTACATCTTGCGGCGATTCGTCGCGACGAGGTCCCCCAACTGATTCTAATAAATGTTGTGCTTTAGCAACATGCGTGAGATACGCTTCTTCAATTTCACCGCGTTCGATCAGGCGTTGTTCGTATAATTCGTCCGTCGCGACGAGTTCCAACGCGTTTTGAATTAATTCAAATGACTCGAATTCGCGTTCTATTTTTGCCAGGCGTAAGCGTAATTGATGTACGCCTGTTTCGGATGTCGCGTCAAATTCATTAACGAATTTTATGAATGTTGTGAATTTTGCTTTAATCGCGCCACGTTTTCGTACTAATTCCGATTCGGTGTTTACAATACTCTCGTTCGCCATTGTTTAATTGAGATGAATAAATGGGAGGTAAAAGACAGCGATTTAACGAATATGACAGACTTACGCTTTGTTCAGCTTCCCCGGCAACGTGTTGTCCTACGGCGATGCGTGCGATGTCTGCTGCTTCTGCGACTCAGGAAATCTCGTTCTCGTCCAACAACGATTTCCGATGTTCCAAATTCCGACGTTGGTCGATCAGGGATGATGCACTGCTTCTGCAGTCGAATCGTTCCTTGCTGATGTCCAAAGGTGATGCGCTGCCTGCCCAGCCGAATCGTCCCTTGGTAGTTGCGTTTTTTCTGGATCCTGCTTCTCCACAGAGCTTGAATCCGGTTCGAAGGACCAAAATGTAGCGTCCCGAAATACGAATCTTGCGGAAACGCTGGACTATGGCAGGAATAGTCTTATTGATACGAATTGAATTGTGTTTAATTATTTTTATTTTATCGTACGTTCGCACTTGTTGAGCGTGTTCTTTCGAATGACGAGAAAACGTGCTATTTCGTTGCACGCCTCGACACGTCGCCGATCTTCCTTTTTCTTTTCACCTCTCCCGGCGATCACGCGTCGCGACGAACCCTGGATCTAACCCGAGGTGTTATCGACCGCTTTTCCGTCGATAATTACAATATAATTTTTACTATTCCGTCAGAGGTCGACGCTTGGACCGAACATGCCGCCCCCCTTGAACTATGTATAGTTCAACAAGAATCTAATGTGATCGCAATGTGTAAATGTAGTTACTCTTATGCGGTGAATCAAGTGTGATTATATGTGTTCTAACCTATACTTAACATTATCTAAGGATATTGTTCGCTTAAACTTGTACTATTTACATGGGTTATAGCTATGTTATTTACAAAGGCAATGGCGCTGTACGTTTGGTACAGCGTTTATATTGTCCTTGGGCTGTTTTGACGGTGACCACACGTATGACTCCGTCGTCGCCTGGGTGGACTGCGGTGATTCGTCCGAGCGGAGGTGCATTGTCTTCTTTCAGAATAACCAGCGTGCCGATCGGTATGTCTGGAGCCTTTGCTGCGTGCCACTTCGTCCGCGCAATTCGCTCCTGCAAGTAGTCTTTAACCCATCGCTTCCAGAAATGACTTCGTATTTGTTGAATGTGTTGCCATGTCGATAGTTTACCGACTGGGAGAGCTGAACAGTCATAATCTGGCATACTCGTTAAATTTTCGCCGATAAGAAAATGACCAGGGGTTAGAGATTGAAAATCATTAGGATCAGGCGATAAAGGTGTAATTGGGCGTGAATTTAGAATTGCTTCTATCTGGGTGATCAAAGTTAAGAGTGCTTCGTACGAGAGTAATGTATCACCTATGACCCGTGTCAGGTGATATTTTGTGCGTCGAACGGCAGCCTCCAATAGCCCACCGAAATGGGGTGATCTTGGGGGGATCATGTGCCAATTTATACCGTCATTAGCTAATGCGGACGTGAGAGCGTTGTTTGTTTGCTGTGTTTTGAAGAAAGCGTACATCTCTTTTATTTCTCGCTTTGCACCTATGAAGCTTGTTGCGTTATCTGAATAGATATCGCTCGGTAGACCTCGTCGCGCGAAAAAGCGACGCAGAGCTGCCAAAACGGCGTCAATTGTTAAATCACCCACTAACTCAATATGTACCGCCTTTGTTGAGAAGCAAACGAAAATAGCTATGTATATTTTAATTTTGTTTCGATTACGATGAACCTTCTCCTTTATAAACAAAGGGCCACAAAAATCTAAACCAACTTGGTTGAAAGGCTTAGAAGGAACTACGCGACTGAGTGGTAAATCACCCATTTTGTATTCAACAATTGGCGGCTTGGCTCGAAAACATCTGACGCATTTATGAATGCGTCATCTTCTTATAAGACGTTTAGCGTTAGGAATCCAAAATCGTTGTCGTACCGCGTTGAGGGTGGCTAAAACCCCGGCGTGAAAGTGATTTACATGTTGCTCTAAAATAATTAGATTCGTGACATGATGTTGTCTCGGTAACAAAATTGGATGTCGCGCATTATACGGAATATTTGCCCGCGACAATCGTCCGCCTACCCTTAATACCCCATTTGCATCAATAAATGGATTTAAAGAACTGATACCCGCGTTCAAACGACCCGAACTATTTAGCGCATTGAATACCTGGAAATAACTTTCTTGCTGTATAGCTCGAATAATATACGTTTCTGCCCGAAGAATTTCGGAGGCCGATACCATACCCTTGTTGGCTTCCTTCTTTGAACTATTAAATCGAAAACGTAAAATGTAAGCAATGATGCGTTTAAGTTTAGGATAAGATGAATATTTCTCGAAGCCGTTCCAACTTACAACGCGCGAAGGCAATGCGATTGAAGGTCGTAATTCAGGTAACTCGATTGGTTCTAATCTGAGAACTGGCCAGTGCTCCTCAGCCCTTGTCAACCAGCTCGGTCCATGGAACCAAAATATATTATTTACTAGTTCCGTTGGAGATAAACCGCGAGATATTAGATCAGCTGGGTTGTTTGCTGACGATGCATGCCGCCACTCGATACCACTGGCAACATTTTGAATTTCGTTTACGCGATGTGCAACAAAGGTTTTGAGTGTATGAGGTGGTGTTCTTATCCAGTGCAATGTAATTGTTGAATCGGACCAGAAGATAATTCGATTAAATGAAATTCTTCGTAGTGAATTAGTTATTGTCTGATATAATTTCGCTAATAAATGCGCCGCGCATAGCTCTAAGCGTGGCAACGTGACAGTTTTTAGAGGCGCCACTCGTGATTTGGCAGAAAGTAGTTTTACAATTATGTTGCCGTGGTTATCGAATGAACGTACATAGAAACATGCGCCGTACGCTTGCTCGCTGGCGTCACAAAAACCGTGTAACTCCAATGATACATTCGCTTTACATGTAATTTGTCTAGAAAAAGTGACGTTACGTATCGAATTCAATTCCCTGCAGAATGTAAGCCAAAACGTATGTATGTCTGTTGGCACAGATTCGTCCCAACTTAATTGCAATTTCCAAAGCTTCTGCATTAGAATTTTTGCTCGTATTATAATAGGCCCGAGTAAACCCAAGGGATCAAACAACGAAGCGATTACCGACAATATTGATCTCTTTGTTACGCGCGTATTACATTTGATTTCCTTTACATCATATATTATAGTGTCGCGTTTTGCATTCCAACCGAAACCGAGAGTTTTTACGGTACCGTCCAGGTCCAGTCGTAAATGCGTGGCGTCTGTCTTGTCATCTAAAGAGTCGATTAACGTGGGTTCATTTGTTGCCCATTGTCTCAGCTTGAACTTTCCCTTGTCGCATAATGCAATGAGATCATCCCTAATTGCAATGGCCTCTTCTCGCGTGTTCGCGCCCGTCAACAGATCGTCGACATAAAAATCCTCTCGCAGCGCTCTCTCCCCGTGTGGAAAATCCTTTCCTTCGTCTAAGCTAAGTTGCAATAAAGTACGGGTAGCTAGAAAGGGCGCTGCGGAAGTACCGTATGTTACCGTATTTAAAGTGTAGGTTTTTATGGGTTCGCGATGAGATTTCCGCCACAATATTTGCTGATATTTGCGATCGTTAGGGTGTACAAGTACCTGACGGTACATTTTTTCTATGTCCGCGGTCAATACGTAATTATGGAATCTAAATCTAAGAAGAAGCGAGTATAAGCTATCTTGGATAGTTGGGCCGGTTAATAATATGTCGTTTAATGATACTCCGTTGGAAGTTTTCGCCGACGCATCAAAAACTACGCGAAGTTTAGTGGTCAGGCTAGATTGTTTTATTACTGCATGATGGGGTAAATAATAACCGCCATCTAAGTTTGTAGCTTTAGTTTCGGACATATGACCTAATCGAATGTATTCTTCAAGAAATTCCGTATATTTAATCTTTAATTGTGGTTCCTTAGTTAATTTCTGTTCTAATGATCGGAATCTTCGTAACGCGACAGAAAATGATTCTCCTAAATTCTTTGTGTCTTCTTTAAACGGCAATTTATCAATGTATCGACCGGTGATCGGATCGCGTGTAGTGTTTGCTACGAAGTGACTTTCAGCTTCGCGTTCTTCTTTAGACGAGATGGGAGCGTGAATAGGTTCTTCTAATTCCCAAAATTTCGCGATTTGTTCGTGAATACCTTCGCGTGCTATGTTGCATCGAGTAGTTTTAGTTATTTCATGATCGGGTATTCTTCCGCCAATTACCCAACCAAGCTTTGTTTTTTGTAACGTAATCGAATTATCTCTTAATTTAATCTGACCCACACATAACAGTTGTAAAAATAGTTCCGCGCCTATCAAACCGTCGATTTCCGCCGAGCGGTCAAACGAAGGATCCGCGAGTGGTAAATTTTTCGGAATTTTGAGCTCCCCCTTCGAGATTGTGCGCGATGGTAATACGTCAGTAATTTGTGGGAGAATTAAGAATGTAACATCGGCTTGAAATTGATTTATACGTGATTGAATTTTCGTTTTAATTGCGTGCTTTATTGTAGTCGTGTTTTTATTAATACCGATTACCGGAATGTTAATTTTTTCACGCGGTAAATTTAACCTGCGCGCGGCTTGCTCGGTTAAAAAATGTGACTGCGACCCGGAATCCAACAATACCCGACACGGTTGTAACTGACCCTCGTTATTTGTTATGTGAATTATGGCAGTGGACAATAATGTTTCCGATCCGACATTCGCACTTAGAGCTGACATGTTTAACTGACCCGAAGACTGACTATCGCTGTTTGTTTCTTTATGTAATAGAGTATGGTGATGCCCCTTGCATTGTTTGCACGAACTAGCACGACAATTTTTCGCTAGATGGTTTGGCCGAAGGCAATTTATACACAATCCTGCGCTCTTAACCATATCTAGCCGTTGATCGATCGCAACATTTGTTAATTTTGGGAAATTTGACGTGTAATGTTTTTCTTTGCATAGGTTGCATAAGATTTCAAAAGACGCATGCACAAAATTAGGGCTTCGCGACGTTTTCGAGGATCCGTATTGTTTATGTTCCGGACGCGTGTACGACGTGACCGTGTCTTTATTCGGCGTTGCGCGATTGTTTTCTAAAAGTTTTCGTCTGGTATGCAAAAATTCGAGAAGATTCTCCATTGTCGGTAAAACAGCTCCCTGCGTTTGCTCCTTCCATTTTAAACGCGTCCCCTCGTCGAGTTTCGATGTTACCGCGTAAATTGGAAAGGCCTCTAAGAATGGTATATTTAATGCTTGTAACGCCCGGTAGTGTTTTGTTACGCTGTCCACCAGCTCGCACAATGAAGCGACATTGTATCGATTGCAAGCGGGCAACGCAAAAAATGCTTGTATTCGATTGTTAATTACTATGGATGGATCGTTATAATATTTTTCAAGAATATTCCACGCTACCAAATAGTTCGCTGCAGTTGTTTCTAATGATTCTATTTTTTCGGCAGCTTTTCCAGTTAAACAAGATCTCAAGTAAATTAACTTTTGTGTGTCGCGAAAACCAGAATTGTCGTGCACAGCGGAACGAAATGCATCGGCAAATCCTGGCCACGCTTCGTATGAGCCGCTGAATTTAGGCAGATGCATTGTCGGTAATTTCACATGTATATCGGATGCAATTGTTAATGGAGATTGTGTTAAGGGTAGCGCGTTATTTGAAACGGAAGCTCGCCTAATATTTTCTCCCGGATTTAAATCATTTATATTCTGAGCGTTTATTACATCTTGCGGCGATTCGTCGCGACGAGGTCCCCCAACTGATTCTAATAAATGTTGTGCTTTAGCAACATGCGTGAGATACGCTTCTTCAATTTCACCGCGTTCGATCAGGCGTTGTTCGTATAATTCGTCCGTCGCGACGAGTTCCAACGCGTTTTGAATTAATTCAAATGACTCGAATTCGCGTTCTATTTTTGCCAGGCGTAAGCGTAATTGATGTACGCCTGTTTCGGATGTCGCGTCAAATTCATTAACGAATTTTATGAATGTTGTGAATTTTGCTTTAATCGCGCCACGTTTTCGTACTAATTCCGATTCGGTGTTTACAATACTCTCGTTCGCCATTGTTTAATTGAGATGAATAAATGGGAGGTAAAAGACAGCGATTTAACGAATATGACAGACTTACGCTTTGTTCAGCTTCCCCGGCAACGTGTTGTCCTACGGCGATGCGTGCGATGTCTGCTGCTTCTGCGACTCAGGAAATCTCGTTCTCGTCCAACAACGATTTCCGATGTTCCAAATTCCGACGTTGGTCGATCAGGGATGATGCACTGCTTCTGCAGTCGAATCGTTCCTTGCTGATGTCCAAAGGTGATGCGCTGCCTGCCCAGCCGAATCGTCCCTTGGTAGTTGCGTTTTTTCTGGATCCTGCTTCTCCACAGAGCTTGAATCCGGTTCGAAGGACCAAAATGTAGCGTCCCGAAATACGAATCTTGCGGAAACGCTGGACTATGGCAGGAATAGTCTTATTGATACGAATTGAATTGTGTTTAATTATTTTTATTTTATCGTACGTTCGCACTTGTTGAGCGTGTTCTTTCGAATGACGAGAAAACGTGCTATTTCGTTGCACGCCTCGACACGTCGCCGATCTTCCTTTTTTTTTTCACCTCTCCCGGCGATCACGCGTCGCGACGAACCCTGGATCTAACCCGAGGTGTTATCGACCGCTTTTCCGTCGATAATTACAATATAATTTTTACTATTCCGTCAGAGGTCGACGCTTGGACCGAACAATAACTATACGTATTACTTTTATTATTATCAGCATAACATGCACTATTACCCATATAATGCAGTTATTATCGCTAGAACTATAATAATTATAATTATTACTTTTATTATTATCAATATAACATGCATTATTACCCATATTATGCAGTTATTATCGCTAGAGCTATAATAATTACACTTATTAATCCCAATATTGTCAATATAACATGCATTATTACCCATATTATACAGTTATTATCGCTAGAACTATAATAATTATACTTATTACTCCCAATGTTATCAATATAATAAGCATTATTACCCATATTATACTGTTATTATAGCCAGAAATATAATAATTATACTTATTACTCGCAATATTATCAATATAACATGCATTGCTACCCATATTATGCAGTTATTATCGCTAGAACTACAATAATTATACCTACTAATTTTATTATTATCAATATGACATACATTATTACCCATATTATACAGTTATTATTGCCAGACCTATAATAGTTATACTTATTACTTTTATTATTATCAATATAACATGCATTATTACCCATATTATGCAGTTATTATCGCTAGAACTATAATAATTATACTTATTACTTTTATTATTATCAATATCGTATGCATTATTACCCATATTATGCAGTTATTATCGCTACAGCTATAATAATTACACTTATTACTCCCAATATTATCAATATAACATGCATTATTACCCATATTATGCTATTATTATCGCTAGAACTACAATAATTATACTTACTAATTTTATTATTATCAATATGACATACATTATTACTCATATTATACAGTTATTATTGCCAGGCCTATAATAAATATACTTATTACTTTTATATTATCAATGTAACACGCATTATTACCCATATAATACAGTTATTATCGCTAGAGCGATAATAATTACACTTATTAATCCCAATATTATTAATATAACATGAATTATTATACATATTATACAGTTATTATCGCTAGAACTATAATAATGTACTTACTACTTTTATTAATATCAATATAGTATGCATTATTACCCATATTATGGAGTTATTATCGCTACAGCTATAATAATTACAGTTATTACTCCCAATATTATCAATATAACATGCATTATTACCCATATTATGCAATTATTATCGCTACAGCTATAATAATTACACTTATTACTCCCAATGTTATCAATATAACAATGCACTAATTACCCATATTATACTGTTATTATCGCCAGAAATATAATAATTATGCTTATTACCCCCAATATTATCAATATAACAGGCATTACTCCTCATATTATACAGTTATTATCGCTTAAACTATAATAATTATACTTATTACTCGCAATGTTATCAATATAATATGCATTATTACCCATATTAAACAGTTATTATCGCTAGAACTATAATAATTATACTTATTACTTTTATTATTATCAATATAACATGCATTATTACCCATATTATGCAGTTATTATCGCTAGAGCTATAATAACTACACTTATTAATCCCAATATTGTCAATATAACATGCATTATTACCCATATTATATAGTTATTATCGCTAGAACTATAATAATTATATTTACTACTTTTATTATTATCAATATAGTATGCATTATTACCCATATTATGCAGTTATTATTGCTAGAGCTGTAATAATTACACTTATTACACCCAATATTATCAATATAACATGCATTAATACCCATATTGTATAGTTATTATCGCCAGACCTATAACACTTATACTTATTACTTTTATTATTATCAATATAGTATGCATTATTACCCATATAAAGCAAGTTATTACCGCTAGAGCTATAATAATTACAGTTATTACTCAGAATATTATCAATATAATATGCATTATTACCCATGTTATACAGTTATTAACGCTAGAACTATAATAATTATACTTATTACTTTTATTATTATCAATATAACATGCATTATCACCCATATTATGCAGTTATTATCGCTAGAACTATAATAATTATACTTCTTACTCTTATTATTATCAATATAGTATGCGTTATTACCCATATTATACAGTTATTATCGCTTGAACTATAATAACTATACTTATTACTCCCAATGTTATCAATGTAATAACCATTATTACCCATATCATACAGTTAATATCGCTAGAACTAAAATAATTATACTTACTAATTTTATTATTATCAATATGACATACATTATTACACATATTATACAGTTATTATTGCCAGGCCTATAATAATTATACTTATTACTTTTATTATTATCAATATAACATGCATTATTACCCATATTATGCGGTTATTATCATTAGAGCTATAATAATTACACTTATTACACCCTATATTATCAATATAACATGCATTATTACCCATATTATGCAGTTATTATCGCTAGAACTATAATAATTATACTTCTTACTTTTATTATTATCAATATAGTATGCGTTATTACCCATATTACGCAGTTATTATCGCTACAACTATAATAATTATACTTATAACTTCTATTGTTATCAATATAACCTGCATTATTACCCATATAATACAGTTATTATCGCTAGAGCTATAATAATTACACTTATTAATCCCAATATTATCAATAACACATAAATTATTATACATATTATGCGGTTATTATCGCTACAACTGTAATAATTGTACTTATTACTTTTATTATTATCAATATAACATGCATTATTACCCATATTATGCAGTTATTATCGCTAGAACTATAATAATTATACTTCTTACTTTTATTATTATCAATATAGTATGCGTTATTACCCATATTATGCAGTTATTATCGCTAGACGTATAATAATTACACTTATTACACCCTATATTATCAATGTAACATGCATTATTACGCATATTACGCAGTTATTATCGCTAGAAATATAATAATTATACTTGTTACTATTATTTTTATCAATATAACATGCATTATTACCCATATTACGCAGTTATTATCGCTACAACTATAATAATTATACTTATAACTTCTATTGTTATCAATATAACCTGCATTTTTACCCATATTATGCAGTTATTATCGCTAGAACTACAATAATTATACTTACTAATTTTATTATTATTAATATAACATGCATTATTATCCATATTATACAGTTATTATCGCTAGAACTATAATAATTATACTTATTACTCGCGATTTTATCAATACAATATGCTTTATTACCCAAGTATACAGTTATTATCGCTTGAACTATAATAATTATACTTATTACTTTTATTATTATTAATATAACATGCATTTTTACCCATATTATGCAATTATTATCGCTACAGCTATAATAATAACACTTATTACTCCCGATATTATCAATGTAACATGCATTATTACCCATATTATACAGTTATTATCGCTAGAACTGTAATAATTACACTTCTTACTTTTATTATTACCAATATAGTATGCGTTATTACCCATATTATGCTGTTATTATCGCTAGAGCTATAATAATTACACTTATTACACCCTATATTATCAATATAACATGCATTATTACCCATATTATACAGTTATTATCGCTTGAACTATAATAATTATACTTATTACACCCAATGTTATCAATGTAATAACCATTATTACCCATATCATACAGTTATTATCGCTAGAACTATAATAACTATATATATTTCTTTTATTATTATCAACATAACATGTATTATTTCCCATATTATACAGATATTATCGCTAGAACTATAATAATTATACTTATTACTTTTATTATTATTAATATAACATGCATTATTACCCATATTATGCAGTTATTATTGCTAGAGCTATAATAATTACACTTATTACACCCAATATTATCAATATAACATGCATTATTACCTATATTATGCAGTTATTATCGCTAGAACTACAATAATTATACTTACTAATTTTATTATTATCCATATGACATACATTATTACGCGTATTATACAGTTGTTATTGCCAGACCTATAATAATTATACTTATTACTTTTATTATTATCAATATAATATGTATTATTACCCATGGTATGCAGTTATTATCGCTATAGCTATAATAACTACACTTATTACTCCCAATATTATCAATGTAACATGCATTAATACCCATATTATACAGTAATTATCGCTAGAACTACACTGCTCAAAAGAAATATGGCATAGAAAAATTTCAGGCAAAAATTGGCCAAATTTGACTGATGATAACTCCGTGAAAAATTATTTTATGATTATGCTCCTTTTTTTGTATTAAAGCTTGAAATCTCTACTGTAAGGCCGTATAGTTCGATTTTAGATTTACTTCATCCCTACCACAATAACACCGAAAATGTTGAGACGTGTTTGCTGTTTTGAAAATTACCAAGTTTGACGGAGTGCATGGATTTCCCAAATTTTTTTTTCATGATTGCCGTTTAGAGTTGCATAAAGTACAAACCTTTATCTTTCATTTCCAGTATGTGAAAGACCGCTGCCATTGTTTTTCGCAAAGATATAGCATTTTAAAGAAACAGTCCCATTTATGGCATATACCGCCGGCATTAGCATTATCCGATGTGCACCACGAGGATATTGCCGGGCGGTTTTTTCAAATTATAGGGCTTTGGAAAGAGCCGTTTTTTTGTATGTGTTTGCATGTGAGTATCGGTGTATGTGCGTATTTGATTTCTAATAACGCGCGATTCCACCGCGTTGTTGAATTACCGCTTGCAGGCGATTACTCATGTTAATGCAAGCCTTAATTTCTTCCTGTGGAATGTCATTCTAGACTTGATTTAAAATTTGCGACAAGTCTTGCAGACTATCAGATTGTCTTGCTAAATTACTATTGGGCTCAAATCTGAACTTACTGTAGGGTGTGGAAGCAATCGAATTGTATTGGGATGGCAAAATTCGAGAATGATTCTCAACGAGGATTCGCGACGATAATTCATACAGATACAGATACTCACACGCAAACACACACAAAAAAAGACTCTTTTCAGAGCCATATGATGTGCAAAATCCGTCCGGTAACCTCCTCGTGGTGCACATCGGGTAATACTAACGCCGTCCGTATATGCCATAAATGCACCTGTTTCTTGAAAATGCTGTATCTTTGCGAAAAAAAAATGGCAGCGGTCTTTCACATACTGGAAATGAAAGATAAAGGTTTATACTTTATGTAACTCTAAACGGCATCATGAAAAAAAAATTTGGGAAATCCATGCACTTCGTCAAACTTGGTAATTTTCAAAACAGCAAACACGCCTCAACATTTCCATTGTTATTGCGGTAGGGATGAAGTAAATCTAAAATGGAACTATACGGCCTTAAAGTAGAGATTTCAAGCTTTAATACAAAAAAAAGGAGCATAACCTTACAATAATTTTTAACGGGGTTATCATCAGTCAAATTTGGCCAATTTTTGCTCGAAATTTTTGTATGCCATATTTCTTTTGAGCAGTGTAGTTCTAGCGATAATAACTGCATAATATGGGTAATTATGCATGTTATATTGATAATAATAAAAGCAATACGTATAATTATTACAGTTCTAGCGATAATAACTGCATAATATTGGTAATAATGCATGTTATATTGATAACATTGCGAGTAATAAGTATAATTACTATATTTCTAGCGATAATAACTGTATAATATGGGTAATAATGCATGTTTTATTGATAATATTGGGAGTAATAAGTATAATTATTATAGCTGTAGCGATAATAACAGTAAAATATGGGTAATAATCCATGTTATATTGATAACATTGGGAGTAATAACTGTAATTATTATAGCTCTACAAATAATAACTGCATAATATGGGTAATAATGCATGTTATATTAATAACGATAAAAGTAATAAGTATAATTATTATAGTTCTAGCGATAATAACTGTATAATATGGGTAATAATGCATAAAATATTGATAATATTCTGAGTAATAACTGTAATTATTGTAGCTCTAGCGGTAATAACTGCATAATATGGGTAATAATGCATACTATACTGATAATAATAAAAGTAATAAGTATAATTATTATAGGTGTGGCAATAAGATCTGTATAATATGGGTAATAATGTATATTATATTATTAATAAAAGTATTAAGTATAATTATTGTAGTTCTACCGATAATAACTGTATAATATGGGTAATAATGCATGTTATATTGATAATATTGGGAGTAATAAGTATAACTATTATAGGCCTGGCGATAATAACTGTATAATATGGGTATTAATGCATGTTATATTAATAATAATAAAAGTAATACGTATAATTTTTATAGTTTTAACGATAATAACTGAATGATATGGGTAATAATGCATATTATAGTGATAACATTGCGAGTAATAAGTATAATTATTATAGTTCTAGCGATAATAACAGTATAATATGGGTAATAATGCATGTTATATTGATAATATTGGTAGTAATAACTGTAATTATTACAGCTCTTGCAATAATAACTGCATAATATGGGTAATAATGCATGTTATATGGATAATATTGGGAGTAATAACTGTAATTATTATAGCACTAGCAATAATAACTGCATAATATGGGCAACAATGCATGTTATATTAAGAATAGTAAAAGTAATAAGTATAATTATTACATTTCCAGCGATAATAACTGTATAATATGGGTAATACTGCATGTTATATTGATAATATTCTGAGTAATAACTGTAATTATTATGGCTCAAACGATCATAGCTGCATAATATGCGTAATAATGCATACTATATTGATAACAATAAAAGTAATAAGTATAATTATTACAGTTCTGGCGATAAAAACTGTATACTATGGGTCATAATGCATGCTACATTGATAATATTGGGAGTAATAAGTATAATTACTTCAGTTCTAGCGATAATAACAGTATAATATGGATAATATTGTATTTTATATTGATAATATTGCGAGTAATAAGCGTAATTATTATAGCTGTAGCGACAATAACTGCATAATATGGGTAATAATGCATACTATATTGCTATTAATAAAAGTAGTAAGTATAATTATTATAGTTCAAGCGATAATAACTGTATAATATGGGCAATAATGCTTATTATATTGATAACAATGGGAGTAATAAGTATAATTAATATAGTTCAAGCGATAATAACTGTATAATATGGGTAATAATGCATGTTATATTGATAATATAGGGTGTAATCAGTATAATTATTATAGGTCTGGCAATAATGACTGTATAATATGGGTAATAATGTATGTTATATTGATAATAATAAAAGCAATATGTATAATTATTACAGTTCTAGCGATAATAACTGCATTATATTGGTAACAATGCATGTTATATTGATAATATTGGGAGTAATAAGTATAATTATTATACTTCCAGCGATAATAACTGTATAATATGGGTAGTAATGCATGTTATATTGATAATACTGGGAGTAATAAGGATGATTATTGTAGTACTGGCAATAATAACTGCATAATATGGGTAATAATGCATGTTATATTGATAACAATAAAAGTTATAAGCATAATTATTATAGTCGTAGCGATAATAACTGCGTAATATGGGTAATAATGCATGTCATATTATTAATAAAAGTAGTAAGTATAATTATTATAGTTATAGCGGGAATAACTGTATAATATGGGTATTAATGCATGTTATATTAATAATAATAAAAGTACTAAGTATAATTATTATAGTTCAAGCGATAATAACTGTATAATATGGGCAATAATGCTTATTATATTGATAACATTGGGAGTAATAAGTATAATTATTACAGTTCTGGCGATAATAACTGTATACTATGGGTCATAATGCATGCTACATTGATAATATTGGGAGTAATAAGTATAATTACTTCAGTTCTAGCGATAATAACTGTATAATATGGATAATAATGTATTTTATATTGATAATATTGCGAGTAATAAGTGTAATTATTATAGCTGTAGCGATAATAACTGCATAATATGGGTAATACTGCATGTTATATTGATAATATTCTGAGTAATAACTGTAATTATTATGGCTCAAACGATCATAGCTGCATAATATGCGTAATAATGCATACTATATTGATAACAATAAAAGTAATAAGTATAATTATTACAGTTCTCCGGGGGCGGATGTCCACCGCAACCCGGCGCGTCCCCAGGTGGCGGATAGGGGAACGGCCCGTAGATATACGGGTTAGTTGCGAAATAAGCGCCGCTTGGCGACGAATAAGCAACCGCGGACCAAAGGGACTAGGGGAAGGAACCCCGAATTTAAACCAAACATGGTGAATTCTAAGATTAGGAAAACACCAGCCGGGGATTCGGGTACCTCGGCAACGGCACACAGGGGTGAGCAAGCGGGCCTCTGTGGGTCGTCATCAAGCAACCGCAGCACCACCGTGGTGGCTAACCTGGCCACGGTGGTGTCAACTGCTACAGGCAGCAAGCGCGTCAAGCAGCCACCAGCGACTGGAAACAACCGGCTGGTCCAAATGGCTGATAAAATCGAAGAGCAACAACTCGCACAAATGAGACAAGTCCTTGGAAAGATGCGAATTGCTGTGCTGCGGCAAAAGAACGTGTCAATGGACGTGAAGAATGGCCTCCAACATCTTCAGGAGTGCTTTGACGCCCTGCATCATAGCAGAGAATTGAGGAAAAAGGCTGCACTCACAGTTAGGCCTTGTATTCCATCGTCGCCGAATCAACGTCCCGTAACTGCAGCAGCGCCTGCTCACCCGTCTAAGACCACCGCGCGCAAGCGAGGACGGACGGCCATCTCAAGCTCTGAAGAAGAGCTCCAAAAGAGAAAGAAAGCCGAAAATGATGGCGAAACGTGGGCCACTGTCGTCCGCCGAAAGCGACGCACGGCCAGAGCGGTGCTGAACGGCCCCGCCGCTCCACAAGTCTCTGCCGTAGAACCCCGGCCAGAGATTCCTGGAAATGCGGGAAGCAAGAAGAAGAAGGCGAAGAAGAAGAAAAACCCACAACGCACTCGAAAGGATGCTGTTATTATCACGCCCTCCGCGGGTCAAACATATGCAGCTGTCCTGACGGCATTAAGGTCGAGCATACGACCCGAAGAACTGGGGGCGGAGATTCGCTCGGCGCGAAAAACGAAAGAAGGTTCGGTACTTTTGGAACTCGGCAGATGTACGAACCAATCGGCGCTCCAGAAAGCACTACAGGATGCTGTTGGAGAAGCAGGCCAGGCGAGGATCCTTGTAAGCCGCACACGAATCGAGATCCTTGACTTGGACTGTTTCACCACATCTGAAGAGGTGGAGGCTGCGGTTCGTCGCGAGATTGGCGACGAACTGTCTGGAACCGTCAAGGCTATTGTTTTTCCACCGAATGGCAGGGAGCAGCGAATAGCGGTTCTGGATGTAGACACCAAAACTGCTCAAACGCTAACCGAACGTGGCAGATTACGCGTCGGTTGGGTTAGCTGCCGAATACGTAAACGCGTTGAAGTGCAAAGGTGCTTCCGGTGTCTCGGCTACGGACACCGGAGGTCCGAATGCAAGGGTCCTGATAGAAGCGGCCTTTGCTGGAAGTGCGGTCAGGAGGGCCATAAGGCGGCAGTCTGCACTCAGAACCCGTTATGCTTTCTGTGCGCCGAGCGGAAGAACATCGCGGGGCTTGAGCACGTCCCTGGTTCGGGCGCCTGCACAATCTTCCGCGAGGTCCTTGATAGGAAGAAACGCGACACAAAACGATGACTACCATCCTTCAAGGAAACCTAAACGGAACTAGGGTCGCTGATGATATGCTCACCCAGCTCGTACACGAGCAAGCTGTGAGCGTCGCTATCATCACCGAACCCTATCAGGTGAAGGACTGGTGGCTCGTTGATGAGACCGGCACCGCTGCAATCTGGATCGTGGATCGATCAAGGATACAGGTCACCACCAGTGGAGCCGGTCGTGGGTACGTCTGGGCGAGGACCGAGCTCGCGATATTCGCTAGCTGCTACCTCTCCCCCAATGACACCGTTCAGGAATTTCGGAGGAAACTCGAAGCCCTTGAGGACGACCTCCGCGACATTCCAGGCGACTTAGTAGTCGCTGGAGACTTCAACGCGAGAGCCCGAGAGTGGGGCATGCCAGTCCCAAACACCAGAGGGATTCTGGTGCTGGAGATGGCTGCCCGCCTCGGACTGGTCGTCCTCAACAAGGGGACAACTCCGACATATCGAAGACTGGGCTTCGGGTTCTCCATCCCTGATATCACGATGGTGTCAGAAGGTTTGCTTCGCAAAGCCGTTGACTGGAGGGTGATGGAAGATTTCACTGGTAGTGACCACCAGTACATCACCTTCCAGCTCATCGACGAGGCGCGAGTGCAGCATGCTGCTAACGCTCGTCGACCGCTTGGTTGGAACGCAGCCAAGCTGGACGGCGATAAACTCGTCGCAGCACTGCAAGACGGCGCTCCAGGCATTCCGTCGTTGCCTGATGGCACGATGGAAGCGAGTACGGTGGAGGGGCTTGTGGATGCAACCATGGGCCTCCTTCATCGTGCTTGCGACGCCTCCATGCCGCGAAGACGCGCATGGACCGGTAGGAAACAGGCCTACTGGTGGAGTGACCAAATCGCCGAGCTCCGGAGGCACTGCCTAAAATGCCGCCGCAAGGCACAACGTGCCAGAACACGGCAGGCAAACGCGGACCTTGTAGCCGCTCTTGCGGTGGAGTACAAGGCCGCCAAAAAATCTTTGGGCAGGGCCATCCGAGAGAGTAAGATACGGTGCTGGCAACAGCTCTGCGACGAGGCGGAGCAGAATCCTTGGGGGAGAGGCTATAAGCTGGTAATGGGCAAGCTCCGTATGCCCAGACCGCTGATGAGCGAGTCCACGATGACACCTATCGTGGATGCCCTCTTTCCGACCCATCCCGAGCTGCAGGACAGCCCACCGATGGTGTCGGAGGAGGATGTCCCCGCGTTCACCGTGGATGAGCTCTCCAGGGCCGTAGGGCCCATGAAAACCCGCAAGGCCCCGGGCCCCGACGGCATACCGACAGAGGCGGTGAAGGTGGTAGCCAAGCATCACCCGAGTCTCTTGCTCGGTATGTACAACGGGTGCCTGAGGGCAGGAGTCTTTCCAGCCAGGTGGAAGTTGGCGCGCCTTGCCCTTATTAGTAAGGGCAAAGGCAACCCGGACTCTCCGTCGTCGTACCGTCCGCTGTGCATGCTAGACACGGCGGGTAAGGTGATGGAGAGAATGCTGAAACTGCGGCTTGAAGCAGCCGTGGAGCAATCCGGGGGTCTCTCCCACCGGCAGCACGGCTTCCGCAAGGGGCATTCGACGATCGGCGCGATAGACGAGGTGATCGGAGCAGTGCAGCAGGCAAACACCGCTTGCCATCAGGCACGTCCTGTTGTGCTCCTGGTCACTCTCGACGTCAGGAACGCGTTCAATTCGGCAAGGTGGAGCGACATGATCGAAGCTCTCGAGCGGTCCTTCAGAATTCCATCCTATCTCTTAGCAGTGCTGAGAAACTATCTGAAGGATCGCTGGTTGTCGTACGAGACGGTCCAAGGCCCGAGATTAAAGAAGGTAACCTCGGGGGTAGCTCAGGGTTCGGTCTTAGGGCCCGACCTCTGGAACGTCTTGTACGACAGCCTACTCCGCCTGGAGATGCCGGATGGCGCGTTCCTCGTCGCGTATGCCGACGACGTCGCCGTGGTCATCACTGCACGCAGTCCCGAGCTGACACAGCTGTTACTTAATCAAGTAATGCGTCGGGTCAGCGGGTGGATGGAGGATCACGGCCTTCAGTTGGCCCTAGCAAAGACTGAGATTGTGTTCCTCAGCAGAAAGAGAATCCCCACCCCCATGAACATGATGGTCGGGACTCACGAGGTGCAAACTCACAAATCGGTGAGGTACCTGGGGGTGATGCTGGATTCCCGGCTCACTTTCTGGGACCACATCCGCAGGGTCTGTGACAAGGCCATTGAAGCCACGGCGGCGTTGAGTCGACTAATGGCGAACGTCGGAGGCCCGAAGCCGTGCAAGCGGAGACTCCTGCTTACGTCCGTTCAGACAGCTCTGCTGTATGGGGCAGAAATCTGGGCGGACGCCTTGCGGGTGAAAAAATATAGGATGCGCATGTCTGCCGTCCAGCGCCGAGGTGCTTTGCGGATGACTTGCGCCTACCGCACAGTATCTGAGGATGCCGTGCTAGTCGTCGCTGGCAGTATTCCGGTCGACTTGCTCGCCCAGGAGCGAAGGGAGATTTACCTCCTTAGCTCTGAACTGGGCCGAGAAGCGGCAGCGGAGCAGGCCCGTGCCCGGACGATGGGGTGCTGGCAGCGACGATGGACCGACAGCACGAAGGGACGGTGGACTGCACGCCTTATAACGTGCCTAAGCTCCTGGTACTCGCGTCGCCACGGTGAGGTGAACTTTTACCTAACCCAGCTCCTCACAGGCCATGGATACTTTCGTCGGTATCTGTGGAGGATGGGGAAGGTGAGTTCGCCTCGCTGCCTGTACTGTGGTGGCGTGGAGAGCGACGATGCGCTCCACACGTTCTTCGTTTGCGACCATTTCGCAGAAGAGCGAGCAAGTGTGGAGCGCCGAATCAGAGTAGCGAGCATCACGCCCGAAAACATCGTAGGGGTGATGCTTGCCAGCCAGGACAGCTGGGACTTTGTAGCGCAATACGTCGAGGGCGTTCTGCGCCGCAAACGAGAAGAGGGGTGCCTTCAGATACCTTGAAGGCAAACGAAGTTTAGCATGCGATGCGCTCACGCGCTAGTAGCCCTGCCCCGGGGAGAAGTAATGCTGTGAGCGGTACCACCCCGGGGTACTAAGGGAGTAAAGTGGAGGGGTTTTAGTGGGTATACGCGTAAGCGCATTATTCGCTTACGCGGGAGTCCCACACTATCCAGGAGAGGATTAACCCAAGCGGTAGCCTCCCTGGGTGTGCGTAATGCATATCCCCTCCCACAAAAAAAAAAAAAAAATTATTACAGTTCTGGCGATAAAAACTGTATACTATGGGTCATAATGCATGCTACATTGATAATATTGGGAGTAATAAGTATAATTACTTCAGTTCTAGCGATAATAACAGTATAATATGGATAATAATGTATTTTATATTGATAATATTGCGAGTAATAAGTGTAATTATTATAGCTGTAGCGATAATAACTGCATAATATGGGTAATAATGCATGTTATATTCATAATATTGGGTCTAATAAGTGTAATTATTATAGCTCTGGCGATAGTAACTGCACAATATGGGTAATAATGTATGTTATATCAATAACAATAAAAGTAATAAGTATAATTATTATACTTCTGGCGATAATAACAGCGTAATATGGGTAATAATGCATACTATATTAATATTAATAAAAGTAGTAAGTATAATTATTATAGTTCTAGCGATAATAACTGTATACTATGGGTCATAATGCATGCTACATTGATAATATTGGGAGTAATAAGTATAATTACTTCAGTTCTAGCGATAATAACTGTATAATATGGATAATAATGTATTTTATATTGATAATATTGCGAGTAATAAGTGTAATTATTATAGCTGTAGCGATAATAACTGCATAATATGGGTAATAATGCATGTTATATTGATAATATTGGGTCTAATAAGTGTAATTATTATAGCTCTGGCGATAGTAACTGCACAATATGGGTAATAATGTATGTTATATCAATAATAATAAAAGTAATAAGTATAATTATTATACTTCTGGCGATAATAACAGCGTGATATGGGTAATAATGCATACTATATTAATATTAATAAAAGTAGTAAGTATAATTATTATAGTTCTAGCGATAATAACTGTATAATATGGGTAATAATGCATGTTATATGGATAATATAGGGTGTAATCAGTATAATTATTATAGGTCTGGCAATAATAACTGTATAATATGGGTAATAATGCGTGTTATATTGATAATAATAAAAGTAATAAGCATAATTATTATAGATCTGGCAATGATAACTGTATAATATGGGTTATAATGTATGTTATGTTGATAATAATAAAAGTAATGAGTATAATTATTACAGTTCTAGCGATAATAACTGCATAATATGGGTCATAATGCATGTTACATTGATAATATTGGGTGTAATAAGTGCAATTATTATAGCTCTAGCGATAAGGACTGCATAATATTGGTAATAATGCATGTCATATTGATAACATTGCGAGTAATAAGTATAATTATTATAGTTCTAGCGATAATAACTGTAAAATATGGGTAATTCTGCATGTTATATTGATAATATTCTGAGTAATAACTGTAATTATTATGGCTGAAACGATCATAGCTGCATAATATGCGTAATAATGCATACTATATTGATAACAATAAAAGTAATAAGTATAATTATTACAGTTCTGGCGATAAAAAGTGTATACTATGGGTCATAATGCATGCTACATTGATAATATTGGGAGTAATAAGTATAGTTACTTCAGTTCTAGCGATAATAACAGTATAATATGGATAATATTGTATTTTATATTGATAATATTGCGAGTAATAAGCGTAATTATTATAGCTGTAGCGATAATAACTGCATAATATGGGTAATAATGCATGTTATATTGATAGCATAGCGAGTAATAAGTGTAATTATTATAGTTCTAGCGATAATAACTGTATAATATGGGTAATAATGCATGCTATATTGATAATATTCTGAGTAATAACTATAACTATTATAGCTCAAGCGATAATAACTGCATAATATGGGTAGTAATGCATGTTATGTTGACAACAATAAAAGTAATAAGTATAATTATTATAGCTCTAGCGATAATAACTGCATGATATGGGTAATAATGCCTATTATATTGATAACATAGGGAGTAATAAGTATAATTATTATAGTTCTAGCGATAATAACTGTAAAATATGGGTCATAATGCATGTTATATTGATAATATTGGGAGTAATAAGTATAACTATTATAGGCCTGGCGATAATAACTGTATAATATGGGTATTAATGCATGTTATATTGATAATATTGGGAGTAATAAGTGTAATTATTATAGCTCTGGCGATAGTAACTGCATAATATGGGTAATAATGTATGTTATATCAATAATAATAAAAGTAATAAGTATAATTATTATAGTTCTCGCGATAATAACTGCATAATATGTGTAATAGTGCATGTTATACTGATAATAATAAAAGTAATAAGTATAATTATTATAGTTCTACCGATAATAACCGTATAATATGGGTAATAATGCATGTTATATTGATAATATTGGGAGTAATATGTGTAACAATTATAGCTGTAGCGATAATAACGGCATAATATGGGTAATAATGCACACTATATTGATATTAATAAAAGTAGTAATTATAATTATTATATTTCTAGCGATAATAATTGTATAATATGGATAATAATGCATGTTATATTGATAATATTGGGATTAACAAGTGTAATTATTATAGCTCTAGCGATAATAACTGTAATATATGGGTAATAATGCGTGTTACATTGATAATAATAAAAGTAATAAGTATAATTATTACAGTTCTAGCGATAATAACTGCATAATATGGGTAATAATGCATGTTATATTGATAACATTGCGAGTAATAAGTATAATTACTATTTTTCTAGCGATAATAACTGTATAATATGGGTAATGATGCATGTTATATTGATAATATTGGGAGTAATAAGTATAACTATTATAGGCCTCGCGATAATAACTGTATAATATGGGTATTAATGCATGTTATATTAATAATAATAAAAGTAATACGTATAATTTATATAGTTTTAACGATAATAACTGAATGATATGGGTAATAATGCATATTATATTGATAATATTGGGATTAATAAGTGTAATTATTATAGCTCTAGCGATAATAACTGTATTATATGGGTAATAATGCATGTTATATTGATAATATTGGGAGTAATAACTGTAATTATTATAGCACTAGCAATAATAACGGCATAATATGGGAAATAATGCATGTTATATTAATAATAGTAAAAGTAATAAGTATAATTATTACATTTCTAGCGATAATAACTGTATAATATGGGTAATAATGCATGTTATATTGATAACATTGCGAGTAATAAGTATAATTATTTTAGTTCTAGCGATAATAACTGTATAATATAGGTAATAATGCATGTTATATTGAAAATATTGGGAGTAATAACTGTAATTATTATAGCTCTAGCGATAGTGACTGTATAATATGGGTAATAATGCATATTGTATTGATAACATTGCCAGTAATAAGTATAATTATTATAGTTCTAGCCATAATAATTGTATGATACGGGTAATAATGCATATTACATTGATAACATTGCGAGTAATAAGTATAATTATTATAGTTCTATCGATAATAACTGTATAATATGGGTAATAATGCATGTTATATTGATAGCATAGCGAGTAATAGGTATAATTATTATAGTTCTAGCGATAATAACTGTATAATATGGGTAATAATGCATGCTATATTGATAATATTCTGAGTAATAACTATAACTATTATAGCTCAAGCGATAATAACTGCATAATATGGGTAATAATGCATGTTATGTTGACAACAATAAAAGTAATAAGTATAATTATTATAGCTCTAGCGATAATAACTGTATGATATGGGTAATAATGCCTATTATATTGATAACATAGGGAGTAATAAGTATAATTATTATAGTGCTAGCGATAATAACTGCATAATATTGGTAACAATGCATGTTATATTGATAATATTGGGAGTAATAAGTATAATTATTATACTTCCAGCGATAATAACTGTATAATATGGGTAGTAATGCATGTTATATTGATAATACTGGGAGTAATAAGGATGATTATTATAGTACTGGCAATAATAACTGCATAATATGGGTCATAATGCATGTTATATTGATAACAATAAAGGTTATAAGTATAATTATTATAGTTGTAGCGATAATAACTGCGTATTATGGGTAATAATGCATGTTATATTATTAATAAAAGTAGTAAGTATAAATATTATAGTTATATCGGGAATAACTATATAATATGGGTATTTATGCATGTTATATTAATAATAATAAAAGTACTAAGTATAATTATTATAGTTCAAGCGATAATAACTGTATAATATGGGCAATAATGCTTATTATATTGATAACATTGGGAGTAATAAGTATAATTATTACAGTTCTGGCGATAATAACTGTATACTATGGGTCATAATGCATGCTACATTGATAATATTGGGAGTAGTACGTATAATTACTTCAGTTCTAGCGATAATAACTGTATAATATGGGTAATAATGTATTTTATATTGATAATATTGCGAGTAATAAGTGTAATTATTATAGCTGTAGCGATAATAACTGCATAATATGGGTAATAATGCATGTTATATTGATAATGTTGGGTGTAATAAGTATAATCATTATAGTTCTAGCGATAATAACTGCATAATATGGGTAATAATGCATGTTATATTGATAGCATAGCGAGTAATAAGTGTAATTATTATAGTTCTAGCGATAATAACTGTATAATACGGGTAATAATGCATGCTATATTGATAATATTCTGAGTAATAACTATAACTATTATAGCTCAAGCGATAATAACTGCATAATATGGGTAGTAATGCATGTTATGTTGACAACAATAAAAGTAATAAGTATAATTATTATAGCTCTAGCGATAATAACTGCACGATATGGATAATACTGCCTATTATATTGATAACATAGGGAGTAATAAGTATAATTATTATAGTTCTAGCGATAATAACTGTAAAATATGGGTCATAATGCATGTTATATTGATAATATTGGGAGTAATAAGTATAACTATTATAGGCCTGGCGATAATAACTGTATAATATGGGTATTAATGCATGTTATGTTAAGAATGATAAAAGTAATACGTATAATTATTATAGTTCTAGCGATAGTAACTGTATAATATGGGTAATAATGCATGTTATATTGATAATATTGGGAGTAATAAGTGTAATTATTATAGCTCTGGCGATAGTAACTGCATAATATGGGTAATAATGTATGTTATATCAATAATAATAAAAGTAATAAGTATAATTATTATAGTTCTCGCGATAATAACGGCATAATATGGGTAATAATGCACACTATATTGATATAAATAAAAGTAGTAATTATAATTATTATATTTCTAGCGATAATAATTGTATAATATGGATAATAATGCATGTTATATTGATAATATTGGGATTAATAAGTGTAATTATTATAGCTCTAGCGATAATAACTGTAATATATGGGTAATAATGCGTGTTACATTGATAATAATAAAAGTAATAAGTATAATTATTACAGTTCTAGCGATAATAACTGCATAATATGGGTAATAATGCATGTTATATTGATAACATTGCGAGTAATAAGTATAATTACTATATTTCTAGCGATAATAACTGTATAATATGGGTATTAATGCATGTTATATTAATAATAATAAAAGTAATACGTATAATTTATATAGTTTTAACGATAATAACTGAATGATATGGGTAATAATGCATATTATATTGATAATATTGGGATTAATAAGTGTAATTATTATAGCTCTAGGGATAATAACTGTATTATATGGGTAATAATGCATGTTATATTGATAATATTGGGAGTAATACGTATAACTATTATAGGCCTGGCGATAATAACTGTATAATATGGGTATTAATGCATGTTATATTAATAATAATAAAAGTAATACGTATAATTTTTATAGTTTGAACGATAATAACTGAATGATATGGGTAATAATGCATATTATATTGATAACATTGCGAGTAATAAGTATAATTATTGTAGTTCTAGCGATAATAACTGTATAATATGGGTAATAATGCATGTTATATTGAAAATATTGGGAGTAATAAGTATAATTATTATATTTCTGGCGATAATAACAGTAAAATATGGGTAATAATGCATGTTATATTGATAACATTGCGACTAATAAGTATAATTACTATATTTCTAGCGATAATAACTGTATAATGTGGGTAATAATGCATGTTATATTGATAACGTTGGGAGTAATAAGTGTAATTATTATAGCTCTAGCGATAGTAACTGCATAATATGGGTAATAATGTATGTTATATTAATAGTAATGAAAGTAGTAAGTATAATTATTATATCATGGCGATAATAACAGTATAATATGGATAATAATGCATGTTATATTGATAACATTGCGAGTAATAAGTATAATTACTATGTTTCTAGCGATAATAACTGTATAATATGGGTAATAATGCATGTTATATTGATAATATTCGGAGTAATAACTATAACTATTATAGGCCTGGCGATAATAACTGTATAATATGGGTATAAATGCATGTTATATTAATAATAATAAAAGTAATACGTATAATTTTTATAGTTTTAACGATAACAACTGAATGATATGGGTAATAATGCATATTATATTGATAACATTGCGAGTAATAAGTATAATTATTATAGTTCTAGCGATAATAACTGTATAATATGGGTAATAATGCATGTTATATTGAAAATATTGGGAGTAATAAGTATAATTATTATATTTCTGGCGATAATAACAGTAAAATATGGGTAATAATGCATGTTATATTGATAACATTGCGACTAATAAGTATAATTACTATATTTCTAGCGATAATAACAGTATAATATGGATAATATTGTATTTTATATTGATAATATTGCGAGTAATAAGCGTAATTATTATAGCTGTAGCGATAATAACTGCATAATATGGGTAATAATGCATGTTATATTGATAATATAGGGTGGAATCAGTATAATTATTATAGGTCTGGCAATAATGACTGTATAATATGGGTAATAATGTATGTTATATTGATAATAATAAAAGCAATATGTATAATTATTACAGTTCTAGCGATAATAACTGCATAATATGGGTAATAATGCATGTTATATTGATAATATTGGGTGTAATAAATGTAATTATTATAGCTCTGGCGATAGTAACTGCATAATATGGGTAATAATGCATGTTATATTGATAACATTGCGAGTAATAAGTATAATTACTATATTTCTAGCGATAATAACTGTATAATATGGGTAATAATGCATGTTATATGGATAATATTGGGAGTAATAACTGTAATTATTATAGCTCTAGCAATAATAACTGCATAATATGGATAATAATGCATACTATATTGCTAATATTGGGAGTAATAAGTGTAATTATTATAGCTCTAGCGATAGTAACTGTATAATATGGGTAATAATGCATATTGTATTGATAACATTGCCAGTAATAAGTATAATTATTATAGTTCTAGCCATAATAATTGTATGATACGCGTAATAATGCATATTACATTGATAACATTGCGAGTAATAAGTATAATTATTATAGTTCTATCGATAATAACTGTATAATATGAGTAATAATGCATGTTACATTGATAATATTGGGAGTAATAAGTGTAATTATTATAGCTCTGGCGATAGTAACTGCATAATATGGGTAATAATGTATGTTATATGAACAATAATAAAAGTAATAAGTATAATTATTATAGGTGTGGCAATAATAACTGTATAATATGGGTAATAATGTATATTATATTATTAATAAAAGTAATAAGTATAATAATTATAGTTCTACCGATACTAACTGTATTATATGGGTAATAATGCATGTTATATTGATAATATTGGGAGTAATAACTGTAATTATTATAGCACTAGCAATAATAACTGCATAATATGGATAATAATGCATGTTATATTAATATCAGTAAACGTAATAAGTATAATTATTACATTTCTAGCGATAATAACTGTATAATATGTGTAATAATGCATGTTATATTGATAATATTGGGAGTAATAAGTATAATTATTATATTCCTGGCGATAATAACAGTATAATATGGGTAATAATGCATGTTATATTGATAACGTTGGGAGTAATAAGTGTAATTATTATAGCTGTCGCGATAATAACTGCATTATATGGGTAATAATGTATGTTATATTAATAATAATGAAAGTAGTAAGTATAATTATTACAGTTCTAGCGATAATAACTGCATATTATTTGTAATAATGCATGTTATATTGATAATATTGGGAGTAATAAGTATAATTATTATATTATGGCGATAATAACAGTATAATATGGATAATAATGCATGTTATATCGATAGCATTGCGAGTAATAAGTGTAATTATTATAGCTGTAGCGATAATAACGGCATAATATGGGTAATAATGCATGTTATATTGACACTATTCTGAGTAATAGCTGTAATTATTATAGCTCAAGCGATAATAACTGCATAATATGGGTAATAATGCATGTTATATTAATAATAATAAAATTAATAAGTATTATTATTATAGGTCTGGCAATAATAACTGTAAAATATGGGTCATAATGCATGTTATATCGATAATATAGGGAGCAATAAGTATAATTATTATAGTTCCAGCAATAATAATAATAGTCTAATATGGGTAATAATGTATGTCATATTGATAATAATAAAAGTAATAAGTATAATTATTGTAGTTCTAGCGATAATAAGTGCATAATATCGGTAAAAATGCATGTTGTATTAATAATAATAAAAGTAATAAGTATAATTATTATAGTTCTAGCGATAATAACTGTATAATACGGGTAATAATGCATGCTATATTGATAATATTCGGAGTAATAACTGTAATTATTATGGCTCAAGCGATAATAACTGCATAATATGGGTAATAATGCATGTTATATTGATAATATTGGGTGTAATAAGTGTAATTATTATATCTCTAGCGATAATAACTGTATAATATGAGTAATAATGCATGTTATATTGATAATATTGGGAGTAATAAGTGTAATTATTATAGCTCTGGCGATAGTAACTGCATAATATGGGTAATAATGTATGTTATATGAACAATAATAAAAGTAATAAGTATAATTATTATAGGTGTGGCAATAATAACTGTATAATATGGGTAATAATGTATATTATATTATTAATAAAAGTAATAAGTATAATAATTATAGTTCTACCGATACTAACTGAATGATATGGGTAATAATGCATATTATATTGATAATATTGGGATTAATAAGTGTAATTATTATAGCTCTAGGGATAATAACTGTATTATATGGGTAATAATGCATGTTATATTGATAATATTGGGAGTAATACGTATAACTATTATAGGCCTGGCGATAATAACTGTATAATATGGGTATTAATGCATGTTATATTAATAATAATAAAAGTAATACGTATAATTTTTATAGTTTGAACGATAATAACTGAATGATATGGGTAATAATGCATATTATATTGATAACATTGCGAGTAATAAGTATAATTATTGTAGTTCTAGCGATAATAACTGTATAATATGGGTAATAATGCATGTTATATTGAAAATATTGGGAGTAATAAGTATAATTATTATATTTCTGGCGATAATAACAGTAAAATATGGGTAATAATGCATGTTATATTGATAACATTGCGACTAATAAGTATAATTACTATATTTCTAGCGATAATAACTGTATAATGTGGGTAATAATGCATGTTATATTGATAACGTTGGGAGTAATAAGTGTAATTATTATAGCTCTAGCGATAGTAACTGCATAATATGGGTAATAATGTATGTTATATTAATAGTAATGAAAGTAGTAAGTATAATTATTATATCATGGCGATAATAACAGTATAATATGGATAATAATGCATGTTATATTGATAACATTGCGAGTAATAAGTATAATTACTATGTTTCTAGCGATAATAACTGTATAATATGGGTAATAATGCATGTTATATTGATAATATTCGGAGTAATAACTATAACTATTATAGGCCTGGCGATAATAACTGTATAATATGGGTATAAATGCATGTTATATTAATAATAATAAAAGTAATACGTATAATTTTTATAGTTTTAACGATAACAACTGAATGATATGGGTAATAATGCATATTATATTGATAACATTGCGAGTAATAAGTATAATTATTATAGTTCTAGCGATAATAACTGTATAATATGGGTAATAATGCATGTTATATTGAAAATATTGGGAGTAATAAGTATAATTATTATATTTCTGGCGATAATAACAGTAAAATATGGGTAATAATGCATGTTATATTGATAACATTGCGACTAATAAGTATAATTACTATATTTCTAGCGATAATAACAGTATAATATGGATAATATTGTATTTTATATTGATAATATTGCGAGTAATAAGCGTAATTATTATAGCTGTAGCGATAATAACTGCATAATATGGGTAATAATGCATGTTATATTGATAATATAGGGTGGAATCAGTATAATTATTATAGGTCTGGCAATAATGACTGTATAATATGGGTAATAATGTATGTTATATTGATAATAATAAAAGCAATATGTATAATTATTACAGTTCTAGCGATAATAACTGCATAATATGGGTAATAATGCATGTTATATTGATAATATTGGGTGTAATAAATGTAATTATTATAGCTCTGGCGATAGTAACTGCATAATATGGGTAATAATGCATGTTATATTGATAACATTGCGAGTAATAAGTATAATTACTATATTTCTAGCGATAATAACTGTATAATATGGGTAATAATGCATGTTATATGGATAATATTGGGAGTAATAACTGTAATTATTATAGCTCTAGCAATAATAACTGCATAATATGGATAATAATGCATACTATATTGCTAATATTGGGAGTAATAAGTGTAATTATTATAGCTCTAGCGATAGTAACTGTATAATATGGGTAATAATGCATATTGTATTGATAACATTGCCAGTAATAAGTATAATTATTATAGTTCTAGCCATAATAATTGTATGATACGCGTAATAATGCATATTACATTGATAACATTGCGAGTAATAAGTATAATTATTATAGTTCTATCGATAATAACTGTATAATATGAGTAATAATGCATGTTACATTGATAATATTGGGAGTAATAAGTGTAATTATTATAGCTCTGGCGATAGTAACTGCATAATATGGGTAATAATGTATGTTATATGAACAATAATAAAAGTAATAAGTATAATTATTATAGGTGTGGCAATAATAACTGTATAATATGGGTAATAATGTATATTATATTATTAATAAAAGTAATAAGTATAATAATTATAGTTCTACCGATACTAACTGTATTATATGGGTAATAATGCATGTTATATTGATAATATTGGGAGTAATAAGCGTAATTATTATAGCTGTAGCGATAATAACTGCATAATATGGGTAATAATGCATGTTATATTGATAATATAGGGTGGAATCAGTATAATTATTATAGGTCTGGCAATAATGACTGTATAATATGGGTAATAATGTATGTTATATTGATAATAATAAAAGCAATATGTATAATTATTACAGTTCTAGCGATAATAACTGCATAATATGGGTAATAATGCATGTTATATTGATAATATTGGGTGTAATAAATGTAATTATTATAGCTCTGGCGATAGTAACTGCATAATATGGGTAATAATGCATGTTATATTGATAACATTGCGAGTAATAAGTATAATTACTATATTTCTAGCGATAATAACTGTATAATATGGGTAATAATGCATGTTATATGGATAATATTGGGAGTAATAACTGTAATTATTATAGCTCTAGCGATAGTAACTGCATAATATGGGTAATAATGTATGTTATATTAATAGTAATGAAAGTAGTAAGTATAATTATTATATCATGGCGATAATAACAGTATAATATGGATAATAATGCATGTTATATTGATAACATTGCGAGTAATAAGTATAATTACTATGTTTCTAGCGATAATAACTGTATAATATGGGTAATAATGCATGTTATATTGATAATATTCGGAGTAATAACTATAACTATTATAGGCCTGGCGATAATAACTGTATAATATGGGTATAAATGCATGTTATATTAATAATAATAAAAGTAATACGTATAATTTTTATAGTTTTAACGATAACAACTGAATGATATGGGTAATAATGCATATTATATTGATAACATTGCGAGTAATAAGTATAATTATTATAGTTCTAGCGATAATAACTGTATAATATGGGTAATAATGCATGTTATATTGAAAATATTGGGAGTAATAAGTATAATTATTATATTTCTGGCGATAATAACAGTAAAATATGGGTAATAATGCATGTTATATTGATAACATTGCGACTAATAAGTATAATTACTATATTTCTAGCGATAATAACAGTATAATATGGATAATATTGTATTTTATATTGATAATATTGCGAGTAATAAGCGTAATTATTATAGCTGTAGCGATAATAACTGCATAATATGGGTAATAATGCATGTTATATTGATAATATAGGGTGGAATCAGTATAATTATTATAGGTCTGGCAATAATGACTGTATAATATGGGTAATAATGTATGTTATATTGATAATAATAAAAGCAATATGTATAATTATTACAGTTCTAGCGATAATAACTGCATAATATGGGTAATAATGCATGTTATATTGATAATATTGGGTGTAATAAATGTAATTATTATAGCTCTGGCGATAGTAACTGCATAATATGGGTAATAATGCATGTTATATTGATAACATTGCGAGTAATAAGTATAATTACTATATTTCTAGCGATAATAACTGTATAATATGGGTAATAATGCATGTTATATGGATAATATTGGGAGTAATAACTGTAATTATTATAGCTCTAGCAATAATAACTGCATAATATGGATAATAATGCATACTATATTGCTAATATTGGGAGTAATAAGTGTAATTATTATAGCTCTAGCGATAGTAACTGTATAATATGGGTAATAATGCATATTGTATTGATAACATTGCCAGTAATAAGTATAATTATTATAGTTCTAGCCATAATAATTGTATGATACGCGTAATAATGCATATTACATTGATAACATTGCGAGTAATAAGTATAATTATTATAGTTCTATCGATAATAACTGTATAATATGAGTAATAATGCATGTTACATTGATAATATTGGGAGTAATAAGTGTAATTATTATAGCTCTGGCGATAGTAACTGCATAATATGGGTAATAATGTATGTTATATGAACAATAATAAAAGTAATAAGTATAATTATTATAGGTGTGGCAATAATAACTGTATAATATGGGTAATAATGTATATTATATTATTAATAAAAGTAATAAGTATAATAATTATAGTTCTACCGATACTAACTGTATTATATGGGTAATAATGCATGTTATATTGATAATATTGGGAGTAATAACTGTAATTATTATAGCACTAGCAATAATAACTGCATAATATGGATAATAATGCATGTTATATTAATATCAGTAAACGTAATAAGTATAATTATTACATTTCTAGCGATAATAACTGTATAATATGTGTAATAATGCATGTTATATTGATAATATTGGGAGTAATAAGTATAATTATTATATTCCTGGCGATAATAACAGTATAATATGGGTAATAATGCATGTTATATTGATAACGTTGGGAGTAATAAGTGTAATTATTATAGCTGTCGCGATAATAACTGCATTATATGGGTAATAATGTATGTTATATTAATAATAATGAAAGTAGTAAGTATAATTATTACAGTTCTAGCGATAATAACTGCATATTATTTGTAATAATGCATGTTATATTGATAATATTGGGAGTAATAAGTATAATTATTATATTATGGCGATAATAACAGTATAATATGGATAATAATGCATGTTATATCGATAGCATTGCGAGTAATAAGTGTAATTATTATAGCTGTAGCGATAATAACGGCATAATATGGGTAATAATGCATGTTATATTGACACTATTCTGAGTAATAGCTGTAATTATTATAGCTCAAGCGATAATAACTGCATAATATGGGTAATAATGCATGTTATATTAATAATAATAAAATTAATAAGTATTATTATTATAGGTCTGGCAATAATAACTGTAAAATATGGGTCATAATGCATGTTATATCGATAATATAGGGAGCAATAAGTATAATTATTATAGTTCCAGCAATAATAATAATAGTCTAATATGGGTAATAATGTATGTCATATTGATAATAATAAAAGTAATAAGTATAATTATTGTAGTTCTAGCGATAATAAGTGCATAATATCGGTAAAAATGCATGTTGTATTAATAATAATAAAAGTAATAAGTATAATTATTATAGTTCTAGCGATAATAACTGTATAATACGGGTAATAATGCATGCTATATTGATAATATTCGGAGTAATAACTGTAATTATTATGGCTCAAGCGATAATAACTGCATAATATGGGTAATAATGCATGTTATATTGATAATATTGGGTGTAATAAGTGTAATTATTATAGCTCTAGCGATAATAACTGTATAATATGAGTAATAATGCATGTTATATTGATAATATTGGGAGTAATAAGTGTAATTATTATAGCTCTGGCGATAGTAACTGCATAATATGGGTAATAATGTATGTTATATGAACAATAATAAAAGTAATAAGTATAATTATTATAGGTGTGGCAATAATAACTGTATAATATGGGTAATAATGTATATTATATTATTAATAAAAGTAATAATTATAATAATTATAGTTCTACCGATACTAACTGTATTATATGGGTAATAATGCATGTTATATTGATAATATTGGGAGTAATAACTGTAATTATTATAGCACTAGCAATAATAACTGCATAATATGGATAATAATGCATGTTATATTAATATCAGTAAACGTAATAAGTATAATTATTACATTTCTAGCGATAATAACTGTATAATATGTGTAATAATGCATGTTATATTGATAATATTGGGAGTAATAAGTATAATTATTATATTCCTGGCGATAATAACAGTATAATATGGGTAATAATGCATGTTATATTGATAACGTTGGGAGTAATAAGTGTAATTATTATAGCTGTCGCGATAATAACTGCATTATATGGGTAATAATGTATGTTATATTAATAATAATGAAAGTAGTAAGTATAATTATTACAGTTCTAGCGATAATAACTGCATATTATTTGTAATAATGCATGTTATATTGATAATATTGGGAGTAATAAGTATAATTATTATATTATGGCGATAATAACAGTATAATATGGATAATAATGCATGTTATATCGATAGCATTGCGAGTAATAAGTGTAATTATTATAGCTGTAGCGATAATAACGGCATAATATGGGTAATAATGCATGTTATATTGACACTATTCTGAGTAATAGCTGTAATTATTATAGCTCAAGCGATAATAACTGCATAATATGGGTAATAATGCATGTTATATTAATAATAATAAAATTAATAAGTATTATTATTATAGGTCTGGCAATAATAACTGTAAAATATGGGTCATAATGCATGTTATATCGATAATATAGGGAGCAATAAGTATAATTATTATAGTTCCAGCAATAATAATAATAGTCTAATATGGGTAATAATGTATGTCATATTGATAATAATAAAAGTAATAAGTATAATTATTGTAGTTCTAGCGATAATAAGTGCATAATATCGGTAAAAATGCATGTTGTATTAATAATAATAAAAGTAATATGTATAATTATTATAGTTCTAGCGATAATAACTGTATAATACGGGTAATAATGCATGCTATATTGATAATATTCGGAGTAATAACTGTAATTATTATGGCTCAAGCGATAATAACTGCATAATATGGGTAATAATGCATGTTATATTGATAATATTGGGTGTAATAAGTGTAATTATTATAGCTCTAGCGATAATAACTGCATAATATGGGTAATAATGCATGTTATATTGATAACAATAAAAGTTATAAGTATAATTATTATAGTTGTAGCGATAATAACTGCATAATATGGGTAATAATGCATGTTATATTGATAATAATAAAAGTAATAAGTATAATTATTGTAGTTCTAGAGATAATAACTTCATAATATGGGTAGTAATGCATGTTATATTGATAATATTGGGAGTAATAAGTATAATTATTATATTTCTGGCGACAATAACAGTATAGTATGGGTAATAAAGGATGTCATATTGATAATAATAGAAGTAATAAGTATAATTATTGTAGTTCTAGCGATAATAACTGCATAATATGGGTAATAATGCATGTTATATTGATAATAATAGAAGTAATAAGTATAATTATTGTAGTTCTAGAGATAATAACTTCATAATACGGGTAGTAATGCATGTTATATTGATAATATTGGGAGTAATAAGTATAATTATTATATTTCTGGCGACAATAACAGTATAGTATGGGTAATAAAGTATGTCATATTGATAATAATAGAAGTAATAAGTATAATTATTGTAGTTCTAGCGATAATAACTGCATAATATGGGTAATAATGCATGTTATATTATTAATAAAAGTAATAAGCATAATTATTATAGTTCTAGCGATAATAACTGTATTATATGGGTAATAGTGCATGTTATATTGATAACGTTGGGAGTAATAAGTGTAATTATTATAGCTGTCGCGATAATAACTGCATTATATGGGTAATAATGTATGTTATATTAATAATAATGAAAGTAGTAAGTATAATTATTACAGTTCTAGCGATAATAACTGCATATTATTTGTAATAATGCATGTTATATTGATAATATTGGGAGTAATAAGTATAATTATTATATTATGGCGATAATAACAGTATAATATGGATAATAATGCATGTTATATCGATAACATTGCGAGTAATAAGTGTAATTATTATAGCTGTAGCGATAATAACGGCATAATATGGGTAATAATGCATGTTATATTGATAATATTGGGTCTAATAAGTGTAATTATTATAGCTCTAGCGATAATAACTGCATAATATGGGTAATAATGCATGTTATATTGATAACAATAAAAGTAATAAGTATAATTATTATAGCTCTAGCGATAATAACTGTATAATATGGGTAATAATGCATGTTATATTGACACTATTCTGAGTAATAACTGTAATTATTATAGCTCAAGCGATAATAACTGCATAATATGGGTAATAATGCATGTTATATTAATAATAATAAAATTAATAAGTATTATTATTATAGGTCTGGCAATAATAACTGTAAAATATGGGTCATAATGCATGTTATATCGATAATATAGGGAGCAATAAGTATAATTATTATAGTTCCAGCAATAATAATAATAGTCTAATATGGGTAATAATGTATGTCATATTGATAAGAATAAAAGTAATAAGTATAATTATTGTAGTTCTAGCGATAATAAGTGCATAATATCGGTAAAAATGCATGTTGTATTAATAATAATAAAAGTAATAAGTATAATTATTATAGTTCTAGCGATAATAACTGTATAATACGGGTAATAATGCATGCTATATTGATAATATTCGGAGTAATAACTGTAATTATTATGGCTCAAGCGATAATAACTGCATAATATGGGTAATAATGCATGTTATATTGATAATATTGGGTGTAATAAGTGTAATTATTATAGCTCTAGCGATAATAACTGCATAATATGGGTAATAATGCATGTTATATTGATAACAATAAAAGTTATAAGTATAATTATTATAGTTGTAGCGATAATAACTGCATAATATGGGCAATAATGCATGTTATATTGATAATAATAAAAGTAATAAGTATAATTATTGTAGTTCTAGAGATAATAACTTCATAATATGGGTAGTAATGCATGTTATATTGATAATATTGGGAGTAATAAGTATAATTATTATATTTCTGGCGACAATAACAGTATAGTATGGGTAATAAAGGATGTCATATTGATAATAATAGAAGTAATAAGTATAATTATTGTAGTTCTAGCGATAATAACTGCATAATATGGGTAATAATGCATGTTATATTGATAATAATAAAAGTAATAAGTATAATTATTGTAGTTCTAGAGATAATAACTTCATAATACGGGTAGTAATGCATGTTATATTGATAATATTGGGAGTAATAAGTATAATTATTATATTTCTGGCGACAATAACAGTATAGTATGGGTAATAAAGTATGTCATATTGATAATAATAGAAGTAATAAGTATAATTATTGTAGTTCTAGCGATAATAACTGCATAATATGGGTAATAATGCATGTTATATTATTAATAAAAGTAATAAGCATAATTATTATAGTTCTAGCGATAATAACTGTATTATATGGGTAATAGTGCATGTTATATTGATAATATTGGGAGTAATAAGTGTAATTATTATAGCTCTAGCGATAATAACTGAATAATATGGGTAATAATGCATGTTATATTGATAACAATAAAAGTAATAAGTATAATTATTATAGTACTAGCGATAATAACTGCATAATATGGGTAATAATGCATGTTATATCGATAACATAGCGAGCAATAAGTATAATTATTATAGTTCTAGCGATAATAACTGTATAATATGGGTAATAATGCATGTTATATTGATAATATTCTGAGTAATAACTGTAATTATTATAGATCAAGCGATAATAACTGCATAATATGGGTAATAATGCATGTTATATTAATAATAATAAAATTAATAAGTATAATTATTATAGGTCTGGCAATAATAACTGTATAACATGGGTAATAATGCATGGTACGTTGACAATCATAAAAGTAATTAGTATAATTATTATAGTTCTAGCGATAATAACTGTATGATATGGTTAATAATGCATGTTATATTGATAATATTGGAAGTAATAAGTATAACCATTATAGGTCTGGCGATAATAACTGTATAATATGGGTATTAGTGCATGTTATATTAATAATAATAAAAGTACTAAGTATAATTATTCACGTTCTAGCGATATTAACTGTTTAATATGGGTAATAATGCATATTATATAGATAACATTGCGAGTAATAAGTATAATTATTATAGTTCTAGCGATAATAACTGTAAAATATGGGTCATAATGCATGTTATATTGATAATATTGGGAGTAATAAGTGTAATTATTATAGCTGTAGCGATAATAACTGCATAATATGGGTAATAATGCATGTTATATTGATAACATTCTGAGTAATAACTGTAATTATTATAGCTCTAGCGATAATACCTGCATAATATGGGTAATAATGCATGTTATATTGATAACATAGCGAGCAATAAGTATAATTATTACAGTTCTAGCGATAATAACTGCATAAAATGGGTAATAATGCATGTTATATTGATAATATTGGGAGTAATAGGTATAATTATTATATTTCTGGCGATAATAACAGTATAACATGCATTATTACCCATATTATACTGTTATTATCGCCAGAAATGTAATAATTATACTTATTACTCCCAATATTACCAATATAACATGCATTACACATATAATATTATACAGTTATTATCGCTAGAACTGTAATAATTATACTTATTACTCCCAATATTATCAATATAACATGCATTATTACCCATATTATGCAGTTATTATTGCTAGAGCTATAATAATTACACTTATTACACCCAATATTATCAATATAACATGCATTATTACCTATATTATGCAGTTATTATCGCTAGAACTATAATAATTATACTTATTACTTTTATTATTATCAATATAGTATGCATTATTACCCATATTAAGCAAGTTATTACCGCTAGAACTGTAATAATTATTCTTATTACTCCCAATATTATCAATATAACATGCATTATTACAGATATTATGCAGTTATTATTGCTAGAGCTATAATAATTACACTTATTACAAACAATATTATCAATATAACATGCATTATTACCTATATTATGCAGTTATTATCGCTAGAACTATAATAATTGTACTTATTGCTTTTATTATTATCAATATAGTATGCATTATTACCCACATTAAGCAAGTTATTACCGCTAGAGCTATAATAATTACAGTTATTACTCAGAATGTTATCAATATTATATGCATTATTACCCATATTATACAGTTATTATCGCTAGGGCTATAATAATTACACTTATTACTCCCAATATTATCAATACAACATGCATTATTACCCATATTATACAGTTATTATCGCCAGAACTACAATACTTATACTTATCACTTTTATAATTATCAATATAACATACATCATTATCCATATTATGCAGTTATTATCGCTAGAACTGTCATAATTATACTTACTACTTTTATTATTATCAATATAACATACATTATTACCATATTATACAGTTATTATTGCCAGACCTATAATAATTATACTTATTACTTTTATTATTATCAATGTAACACGCATTATTACCCATGTAATACAGTTATTATCGCTAGAGGTATAATAATTACACTTATTAATCCCAATATTTTCGATATAACATGCATTATTATCCATATTATACAATTATTATCGCTAGAACTATAATAATTATACTTACTACTTTTATTGTTATCAATATAACATGCATTATTACCCATATTATGCAGTTATTATCGCTAGAGCTATAATAATTACAGTTATTACTCCCAATATTATCAATATGACATGCACTATTACCCATATAATACAGTTATTATCGCTAGAACTATAATAATTATGCTTATTACTTTTATTAATAATATAACATGCATTATTACCCATATTATGCAGTTATTATCGCTAGAACTACAATAATTATACTTATTATTTCTATTATTATCAATATGACATACTTTATTACCCATACTATACTGTTATTGTCGCCAGAAATATAATAATTATACTTATTACTCCCAATATTATCAATATAACATGCATTACTACCCATATTATGAAGTTATTATCTGTAGAACTACAATAATTATACTTATTACTTTTATTATTATCAATATAACATGCATTATTACCCATATTATGCAGTTATTATCGCTAGAACTACAATAATTATACTTATTACTTCTATTATTATCAATATGACATCCTTTATTACCCATACTATACTGTTATTGTCGCCAGAAATATAATAATTATACTTATTACTCCCAATATTATCAATATAACATGCATTACTACCCATATTATGAAGTTATTATCTCTAGAACTACAATAATTATACTTATTACTTTTATTATTATCAATATAACATGCATTATTACCCATATTATGCAGTTATTATCGCTACAACTATAATAATTATACTTATAACTTTTATTGTTATCAATATAACATGCATTATTACCCATATTATGCAGTTATTATCGCTAGAGCTATAATAATTACACTTATTACACCCAATATTATCAATATAACATGCATTATTACCCATATTATGCAGTTATTATCGCTTGAGCCATAATAATTACAGTTATTACTCCGAATATTATCAATATAGCATGCATTATTACCCGTATTATACAGTTATTATCGCTAGAACTATAATAATTATACTTATTACTTTTATTATTATTAATACAACATGCATTTTTACCGATATTATGCACTTATTATCGCTAGAACTACAATAATTATACTTATTACTTTTATTATTATCAATATGACATACATTATTACCCATATTAGACTATTATTATTATTGCTGGAACTATAATAATTATACTTATTGCTCCCTATATTATCGATATAACATGCATTATGACCCATATTTTACAGTTATTATTGCCAGACCTATAATAATTATAGTTATTAATTTTATTATTATTAATATAACATGCATTATTACCCATATTATGCAGTTATTATCGCTTGAGCTATCATAATTACAGTTATTACTCAGAATATTATCAATATAACATGCATTATTACCCATATTATACAGTTATTATCGCTAGAACTATATTCATTATACTTACTACTTTTATTATTATCAATATAGTATGCATTATTACCCATATTATGCAGTTATAATCGCTACAGCTATAATAATTACACTTATTACTCCCAATATTATCAATATAACATGCATTATTACCCATATTATACAGTTATTATCGCTAGAACTATAATAATTATACTTATTACTCGCTATGTTATCAATATAATAGGCATTATTACCCATATCATACAGTCATTATCGCTAGAACTATAATAATTATACTTATTACTTTTATGCTTGTCAACATAACATGCATTATTACCCATATTATGCAGTTATAATCGCTTGAGCTATAATAATTACAGTCATTACTCAGAATATTATGAATATAACATGCATTATTACCCATATTATGCAGTTATTATCGCTAGAGCTATAATAATTACACTTATTACACCCAATATTATCAATATAACATGTATTATTACCCATATTATGCAGTTATTATCGCTTGAGCCATAATAATTACAGTTATTACTCCGAATATTATCAATATAACATGCATTATGACCCATATTATGCAGTTATTATCGCTAGAACTGTAATAATTATACTTATTACTTTTATTATTATCAACATAACATACATTATAACCCATATTATACAGTTATTATTGCCAGACCTGTAATAACTATACTTATTACTTTTATTATTATCAATATAACACGCATTATTACCCATATTGTGCAGTTATTATCGCGAGAGCTATAATAATTACACATATTAATCCCAATATTATCGATATAACATGCATTATTATCCATATTATACAATTATTATCGCTAGAACTATAATAATTATACTTACTTCTTTTATTAATAGCAATATAGTATGCATTATTACCCATATTATGCAGTTATTATCGCTACAGCTATAATAATTACACTTATTACTACCAATATTATCAATATAACATGCATTATTACCCACATTATACAGTTATTATCGCTAGAACTATAATAATTATACTTATTACTCGCTATGGTATCAATATAACATGCATTATTACCCATACTATGCAGTTATTATCGCTAGAACTATAATAAGTATACTTATTACTTTTATTGTTATCAATATAACATGCATTATTACCCATATTATGCAGTTATTATCGCTAGAGCTATAATAATTACACTTATTACACCCAATATTATCAATATAACATGCATCATTACCCATATTATACAGTTATTATCGCTAGAACTATAATAATTATACTTATTACTCGCTATGTTATCAATATAGCATGCATTATTACCCATACTATGCAGTTATTATCGCTAGAACTATAATAAATATACTTATTATTTTTATTGTTATCAATATAACATGCATTATTACCCATATTATGCAGTTATTATCGCTAGAGCTATAATAATTACACTTATTACACCCAATATTATTGTTTCTTGACCACGGTATCCAACGAGTTTTCTCCAGTTGGCTAAGTGGTCAGTAATTAGCTGATTCTCTCCAATAAGAGGAGACGGAGCACAGGCGGTTGCAGGACAAAGTCATGAAAAGTTGGTAGATAATAAAAAACACTCAGTCGACAGTTTACACAATTATTTAATTCACGATTAACACTCACGACGGACACTGGACGACGATAACGAGAACAATAACTTGGATGATAAATCTGACTTGAGTCGGTTGAAAGATCGGATGAAAACAGCTAACGCGGTGACTATGCAAGGTTCACACGGTTAATGCCAGTTTAAAGTCAACCGGTAATTCGGATTGAACCTTTATTCCGGTTGATGGCGTGGCGGTTGGACTAATCCCGTGTGGGAGGGATTAGACGTGCCTGGGTTTATTATTCTTATGTCGGAACATACCGCCCGCCTCGGATCTTATGGATCCGACCAATCATCTTACAACAAGACTAGAATTAGAAAACATACAAAACTATAGTTAACGTAAATAAGGATACCGCCCGCCATACGAAATATTTACAATCTTAAAATCTACAATATTTACAGACTTAAATCTAAAACGCCGCCCGCCATACGCATGGTTACAATATTATGGTATTTATAAGGGATTAACACACTGTCGATTTCTCATGGGTGTTGATGTCGACGGGTAAGAAGCAGAGTTTCGTAATAGGTCGCCGATATTCACTTTGTGCCGTCTTCACGGTAACGACGCGAGTGATGCCGTCGGACCCGGGATGGCAATGTGTTATTCGTCCGAGTTCCCATTTACAGGGAGGCGCGAGGGGGTTTCGAATTAAAACGATACGTCCAGGTTTCGCAAGGTCGGTTCTAGTACGCCATTTCGGTCGCTGTTGTAGCGTGTGTAAATAGTCCGTAGACCAAGCTTGCCAAAAGCTCTCGTTCATTTGTTTTATTAGTTGCCATCGTGACAATCGTGTTTCGCGGACATCTAATAACGTCGGTGATGGTATGGCATTCAGAGCGGAGCCGATGAGGAAGTGACCAGGTGTTAATGAAGTGTAATCATCATAATTATCGGATACCGGAGCGATCGGACGTGAATTTAAGCATGCTTCGACTTGGCAAAGCAGTGTTGTAAATTCTTCGAAGGTTAACGTATGTGCACCTATAATACGTTTGAGATGGTATTTCACGCTTCTAACACCAGCTTCCCACAGCCCTCCAAAGTGAGGGGCGGAGGGAGGAATAAAATTCCAGGTGACATGCTCACTGACCAATTTATTACGGAAATCTGGATTACGTGTCGCAACTTTAAACATTTGGTTCAGTTCCTTTTCAGCTCCGTGGAAATTTGTACCATTGTCAGAATATACATTGGTTGGTACACCTCGACGGGAACAAAAGCGCTCGAATGCAGCTAGGAATGCTGCTGTTGAATAATTGCTAACTAACTCTAGATGAATCGCGCGGGTGGTTAGGCATATAAACAACGCAATATATGTCTTACTCGATTTGTGTCCGCGTCCGGAGGCTAAACGGACGAGGACAGGACCAGCGTAATCCACGCCACAATGAAGGAATGCGCGTTCGACTTTGTTTACTCGCGGAAAAGGAAGATTTCCCATTAGTTCGGTAGCGGTACTTGCGCGTTCACGAGCACAAACCACACAGCGGTACAGTACAGAGCGGATAAGCTGGCGAGCGCGGAGGAGCCAAAACTGTTGGCGTAGGACAGCAAGCGTGAGCTGGGATCCGCCATGAAGCGTGCGGAGATGTGTAAAATGGATAAGAAGTTTGACAAGCGGATGAGAACCAAGAACTATTGGATTTTTGGAATCTTCAGGTAATGTCGATTTATTTAATCGTCCCCCAACACGAATTAATCCGTCGGCGTCAATATATACATTCAGCGATACAAGCGCGCTGTTGCGCGGAAGCGACTGGGCGTTTTGTAAACATTGCAATTCATTCAAGAATAGGCTACGCTGAATGTATTTCAACCAAAATAGACGGGCTTGTTGTATTTCACTTGGACTTAATACACCACTATCACCTTTGTCATGAATGGAATCACGTGAGGTGTTCGTAAGCTTTGGGAGAGAAGGCAATCGCCTTAATCTGTTGATAAATCTGAATATGTATGCAGTGACTCGTAGTAATCTTGTCCAATTGGAATATCGGTCGGCAAGATCCCAAGTTGGTACGGGGGTTGCCATATTTACAGGGAGAGAACGCTCTTCCATCGAAGTGGACGCGATCACTGAGGCATCATACGGCCAGTCAGCTGACGAAAGTCTAAGCCACAACGGACCAGTCCACCAAATAGATTGGGAACCTAATTGATCGCAATTTAATCCTAGAGATGCACAATCCGCTGGGTTATCACCGGTAGGCACGTGGTGCCATTTTACATGCGGTATATTGGTTTGGATCTCAGCAACCCTATTAGCGACAAATGTTTTCCACCGGGATGGGTGTTGAGAAACCCAGGCTAAAACTATTGTAGAGTCTGTCCAACAATAGCTCGTCACTGATTGAAGGGCAAGCGTCGACTTGACAAACATAAGAAGACGAGATAACAACACAGCAGCACATAATTCAAGTCGAGGAATACTTATAGATTTGAGCGGTGCAACTTTAGATTTTGCAGTTAAAAGCGAAATTGTGACGTCTCCGGATAGTGTTGTGATTTTTAAATAAACAACGGCGGCATAAGCAGAAGATGAGGCATCTGCGAAACCGTGTAATTCGCATGATTTCACGTGCAACCCGTAATGTACCCATCGTGGTAGTGAAAGTTGACGTAAACACGGGAGTTGTTTATAGTACGAAGTCCATTCATCAAGGATCGCGTTTGGAATGTTTACGTCCCAATCACACTTAAGGTGCCACAACCGTTGCATGAAGATCTTCGCTTTAATAACCACAGGAGTGACCCAACCCAACGGATCAAAAAGTTTTGCTATAGTGGACAAAATGGTGCGCTTCGTGTTAGGCACGGTTTCCTCAATAATGATATTGAATTGGAAAGAGTCGAGATTAGGGTTCCACGACACTCCTAGTACTTTTAACTCAGGTTGCAGAGGTTTATTTGGTTGCAATGTTTTATTGCTGGTGACGCTGAGGTCATTTGGATTAAGGTCGGATAATAGTGTAGGAGCGTTACTCGCCCATTTGTGAAGGGTGAATCCTGCACGACTCAGGAGCGAAATCAATTGATCTCGAGTTTGCCGAGCGAGGTCGACATCGTCTGCACCAAAAACACAGTCATCAACATAAATTTGATTCTGTAAGACAGGCATTGCCAATGGATAATGATTTCCGTCATCCTTTGCAAGCTGTCGAAGGACGCGAAGTGCGAGGTAAGGAGCGGGAGCAGTCCCATACGTAACAGTGCGAAGACTAAAGTGACGGAAAGGTTCTTGCGGAGATGCACGCCAAACTATGCGTTGGTAATCAATGTCGCGTTTGTCAACAAGGATTTGGCGGTACATTTTTTCAATGTCTGCGAGGAAAACATAGCGATGTAATCGCCATTGCAATATGACTGCGGGCAAGTCTAACTGTAATTTTTGACCGGTAAACAAGTGATCATTGAGAGAGGTACCGTTAGAGGTTTTACTAGATGCGTTAAACACAACACGAAGACGTGTAGTAACACTGGATTCCTTAATTACAGCGTGATGTGGAATATAAACAATTTGATGGGAGACAGAGCTGGGTTCAGGAACTTCGACCATGTGATTCAAGGATTCATATTCGCGCATAAATTTTGCATATTCGTGAGCTAGTTCAGGATTAGCTTGCAATCGTTTTTCTTGCCGGCACCACAAGAGTTTTGCAGTAGGAAGAGATGCGCCAATATTGATTGGAGGCCCTTGTACGAAAGGTAACCTAACACAGTACCGTCCTTCTTCGGTACGCATGTGTGTCTGTTCAAAATGTTTTTCACATTCCTGATCCGCAGGAGTTAACTGCGGAGGCATCGGAATCTGTTCAAGCTCCCAAAACTTACGGAGTGCACTATCCAATGACTCGATAGGCATACAGTGATGCATAGTCAAACGAGAGGAAGAATTTTCACCGTTTGCGGGAAGAGGACCGGACAGGATCCAGCCTAATACTGTATTTTGCGCGACTGGTTCGTTGGGAGCGCCTCTTCGAATGCCATCAATTAACATCCGTCCGTAAAGATCCGCGCCAATGATCATTTCAATGGGATCTGATGAGAAGGGAGTGTCATCCGCGAGATCAAGACCGGTTAAATGTGCGAGTTTGAAATTGCCGTTTATTGGCGGCGGTAAATAAGTCGTTAACTTGTTTACTATTAACGCGGTCATGGAATATGCTGGTCCTGCTCGTTTACATGGTGTTAGCCGGACCATCGTGGACGCTTTGCACGTGGTTTCGTTATCACCTACGCCGGTAATGGAAATAGAGACGCGATCGCGCGGCGTTTTTAGGCGTTGGGCTAAATTTTCGGTGATCAAGGACGCGACAGACCCCTGATCAAGGAGGACCCGAATTTGTTGAGTTCGGCCGTTAGAAGAGTGTATGTTGACTCTCGCGGTGGCTAAGAGGACACGCAAAGGTGCTGTTGTGGTTCACGTAACAGACAACGACGGTACATTTGTTGACGTATTCACTTCGTTATTGTTTGCGGAAACGGTTGAAACATCGGTCGCGAGGGGATTTGAAACGACGTTCGCGTTATTAAAATGTAACAATGTATGATGTCGCTTGCGACATTTCTGACACGAATAAATACTCTTACACTCTCTCTGTTGATGTTGCGTACTAAGGCAGTTGATGCAACGCTTTCCTTTTTTAATGTAGTCAATGCGCTGGGATACCGTTTTTTCACGAAAGACCGGACATTGGTTAAGGCCGTGGTTCGCGCGACACAATGGGCAATTCGGACTATTGGACATTGTCGCATGCGATGGATAATGTTGCGCTGAGTTTTGTTTAACAACTATCTTCCCGGTTGAGGATCCGGTTTTCGGAACGAGAATCGCTTCGAGAGATCGAATTCGCGATTCAAGAAAGGTATCGAGATCATCAAAACGGGGAAATTCGGTCGATGTTCCTAATTGCAGTTCCCAAGCACGACGGGAATTTCGGTCGAGGCAATTGACTATCAAACAAACTAAGATCTCGTTCCACTGGTCAACGGCGCAGCCTAACTTTTTTAACGCTTGAATGGCCATATTCGAACGGTCCCGGATATCGTTTAGCGCGGATTTTGACTCAACGTTAGTACTCGGTAAATTTAGCAACGCTTGGACATGCACCGTGATGAGCCGACGTTTATTTTCATAACGGCGAACAAGAAGGTTCCACGCGATTTGAAAGTTACTATCGGTTACAGCGAGATTACGAATGATATCGAGCGGTTTGTTATTGACGCAAGAAAACAAATACTGTAATTTGGATACTTCTGATATCGCCTTGTTACCCACGATCATGGCTTGAAAGCGGTCGCGGAAACTCTCCCACTCGTCGAGGGCCCCGGAGAACGTAGGAAGATGCAGCTGAGGTAAACGCTCCACGGATGCTGCCTGCTGTTGGATGTTCTGATCCGGTTCGGCTTCTCCAGTGGGACGCTCCTGCCTTAGTTTCTCCTCGAGATGGTTAAGGATTTCCGCCATGAAATCGGAGGTGGATAAATATGCCTCGTGGGTCAGCATAAACTGCTGCGACAAGAAATATTCGTATTTCTTGTGATGATCGGGGGTGGCAATCGCCACGATTTGGCGATGAAGGCTTTGTGTTTCCTTGAACGCGTTCTCCAATTTGGCAATACGGTTGCGCACCGTTGCAATCGTGTAGTTGGTCTTGCCAATCTTTTTAAAATTGTCCAGTGCGCGAAGGACGAAATACATCGCGTGTTGTTGTTGGTTTATAAGACTTTCTATTTCACTCATTTCGAACACACACGACAGAGTTTGTTTATCACACGTCGTCCCCAACGGTTGGCCTCGAGGTCGAAATCGTTTCTAACGGTAACTACTGGCTGCAGTTTTGAATTTTTCGCACTGATTTTTGCTCCGATCCGGCTCGAAGGACCAATGTTTCTTGACCACGGTATCCAACGAGTTTTCTCCAGTTGGCTAAGTGGTCAGTAATTAGCTGATTCTCTCCTATAAGAGGAGACGGAGCACAGGCGGTTGCAGGACAATGTCATGAAAAGTTGGTAGATAATAAAAAACACTCAGTCGACAGTTTACACAATTATTTAATTCACGATTAACACTCACGACGGACACTGGACGACGATAACGAGAACAATAACTTGGATGATAAATCTGACTTGAGTCGGTTGAAAGATCGGATGAAAACAGCTCACGCGGTGACTATGCAAGGTTCACACGGTTAATGCCAGTTTAAAGTCAACCGGTAATTCGGATTGAACCTTTATTCCGGTTGATGGCGTGGCGGTTGGACTAATCCCGCGTGGGAGGGATTAGACGTGCCTGGGTTTATTATACTTATGTCGGAACAATTATCAATATAACATGCATCACTACCCATATTATACAGTTATTATCGCCAGAACTGTAATAATTATACTTATTACTCGCTATGTTATCAATATAACATGCATTATTACCCATATTATGCAGTTATTATCGCTAGAGCTATAATAATTACAGTTATTACTCCCAATATTATCAATATAACATGCATTATTACCCACATAATACAGTTATTATCGCTAGAACTATAATAATTATACGTATTACTTTTATTAATAATATAGCATGCATTATTACCCATATTATACAGTTATTATCGCTAGAACTACAACAATTATACTTATTACTTTTATTATTATCAATATGACATACATTATTACCCATATTATACTGTTATTATCGCTAAAACTATACTAATTATTCATATTACTTGCAATATTATCAATATAGCATGCATTATTACCCATATTATGCAATTATTATCGCTAGAACTACAATAAGTATTCTTATTACTTTTATTATTATCAATATGACATACTTTATTACCCATACTATACTATTAATATCGCCAGAAATATAATAATTATACTTATTACTCCCAATATTATCAATATAACATGCATTATTACCCATATTATATAGTTATTATCGCTAGAACTATAATAATTATACTTACTACTTTTATTAATATCAATATAGTATGCATTATTACCCATATTATGCAGTTATTATTGCAACAGCTATAATAATTACACTTATTAATCCCAATATTGTCAATATAACATGCACTATAACGCATATTATACAGTTATTATCGCTAGAACTATAATAATTATACGTATTACTTTTATTATTATCAATATAACATGCATTATTACCCATGTTATACAGTTATCATCGCTTGAACTATAATAATTATACTTATTACTTCTATTATTATTAATATAACATGCATTATTACCCATATAATACAGTTATTATCGCTAGAACTATAATAATTATACTTGTTACTGTTATTATTATCAACATAACAGGCATTATTACCCATATTATGCAGTTATTATTGCTAGAGCTATAATAATTACACTTATTACACCCTATATTATCAATATACCATGCATTTTTACCAATATTATGTAGTTATTATCGCTAGAACTACAATAATTATACTTATTACTTTTATTATTATTAATATAACATGCATTATTACCCATATTATACAGTTATTATCGCTTGAACTATAGTAATTACACTTATTACTCGCAATGTTATCAATATAACATGCATTATTACCCATATTATACTGTTATTATCGCCAGCAATATAATAATTATACTTATTACTCCGAATATTATCAATATAACATGCATTATTACCCATATTATACAGTTATTATCGCTAGAACTATAATAATTATACTTATTACTTTTATTAATAATATAACATGCATTATTACCCATATTATGCAGTTATTATCGCTAGAACTACAATAATTATTCTTATTACTTTTATTATTATCAATATGACATACTTTATTACCCATACTATACTGTTAATATCGCCAGAAATATAATAATTATACTTATTACTCCCAATATTATCAATATAACATGCATTACTACCCATATTATGCAGTTACTATCGCTGGAACTACAATAATTATACTTATTACTTTTATTAATAATATAACATGCATTATTACCCATATTATGCAGTTATTATCGCCAGTCCTATAGTAGTTATACTTCATTCTTTTACTATCATCAATATAACATGCATTATTACCCATATTATGCAGTTATTATCTCTAGAACTAGAATAATTATACTTATTACTTTTATTAATATCAATATAGTATGCATTATTACCCACATTATGCAGTTATTATCGCTACAGCTATAATAATTACACTTATTACTCCCAATATTATCAAGATAACGTGCATTATTACCCATATTATACAGTTATTATCGCTAGAACTATAATAATTATACTTATTACTCCCAATGTTATCAATATAATATGCGTTGTTACCCATATTATACTGTTATTGTCGCTAGAAATATAATAATTATACTTATTATTCCCAATATTATCAATATAACATGCATTATTACCCATATTATGCAGTTATTATCGCCAGACCAATAATAGTTATACTTATTACTTTTATTATTATCAATATAACATGCATTATTACCCATATTATGCAGTTATAATCGCTTGAACTATAATAATTATACTTATTACTTTTATTATTATTAATATAACATGCATTATTACCAATATAATACAGTTATTATCGCTAAAACTATAATAATTATACTTGTTACTGTTATTATTAACAACATAACATGTATTATTACCCATATTATACAGTTATTATCGCTTGAACTATATTAATTATACTTATTACTCCCAATGTTATCAATATAATAAGCATTATTGCCCATATTATACTGTTATTATCGCCAGAAATATAATAATTATACTTATTACTCCCAATATTATCAATATAACATGAATTGTTACCAATATTATGCAGTTATTATTGCTAGAACTATAATAATTACAGTTATTACTCCCAATATTTTCAATATAACATGCATTATTACCCATATTACGCAGTTATTATCGCTAGAAGTATAATAATTATACTTGTTACTTATATTATTATCAACATAACATGCATTATTACCCATATTATGCAGTTATTATCGCTAGAGCTATAATAATTACAGTTATTACTCCCAATATTATCAATATAACATGCATTATTACCCATATAATACAGTTATTATCGCTGGAACTATAATAATTATACTTATTACTTTTATTAATAATATAACATGCATTATTACCCATATTACGCAGTTATTATCGCTACAACTATAATAATTATACTTATAACTTGCATTGTTATCAATATAACATGCATTATTACCCATATTATGCAGTTATTATCGCCAGTACTATAATAATTATCCGTATTACTCCGAATATTATCAATATAACATGCATTATTACCCATATTATAAAGTTATTATCGCCAGACCTATAATGGTTATACTTATTACTCCCAATATTATCAATATAACATGCATTATTACCCATATCATACAGTTATTATCGCTAGAACTATAATAATTATACTAATTACTTTTATGATTGTCAACGTACCATGCATTATTACCCATATTATACAGTTATTATTGCCAGACCTATAATAATTATACTTATTAATTTTATTATTATTAATATAACATATATTATTACCCATATTATGCAGTTATTATCGCCTGAGCTATAATAATTACAGTTATTACTCAGAATATTATGAATATAACATGCATTATTACCCATATTATACAGTTATTATCGCTAGAACTATAATAATTATACTTATTACTCGCTATGTTATCAATATAATAGGCATTATTACCCATATCATACAGTTATTATCGCTAGAACTATAATAATTATACTTATTACTTTTATTGTTGTCAACATAACATGCATTATTACCCATATTATGCAGTTATTATCGCTTGAGCTATAATAATTACAGTTATTACTCAGAATATTATGAATATAACATGCATTATTACCCATATTATACAGTTATTATCGCTAGAACTATAATAATTATACTTATTACTCTCTATGTTATCAATATAACATGCATTATTACCCATATTACGCAGTTATTATCGCTAGAAGTATAATAATTATACTTGTTACTGATATTATTATCAACATAACATGCATTATTACCCATATTATGCAGTTATTATCGCTAGAGCTATAATAATTACAGTTATTACTCCCAATATTATCAATATAACATGCATTATTACCCATATTATACAGTTATTATCGCTAGAACTATAATAGTTTTACTTATTACTCGCAATGTTATCAATATAACATGCATTATTACCCATATTATACAGTTATTATTGCTAGAGCTATAATAATTACAGTTATCACTCCCAATATTATCAATATAACATGCATTGTTACCCATATTATACAGTTATTATCGCTAGATCTATAATAATTATACTTATTACTCGCAATGTTATCAATATAATATGCATTATTACCCATATCATACAGTTATTATCGCTAGAACTATAATAATTATACTTATTACTGCCAATGTTATCAATATAATATGCGTTGTTACCCATACTATACTGTTATTATCGCCAGAAATATAGTAATTATACTTATTACTCCCAATATTATCAATATAACATGCATTATTACCCATATTATGCAGTTATTATCGCCAGTCCTATAGTAGTTATACTTCATTCTTTTACTATCATCAATATAACATGCATTATTACCCATATTATGCAGTTATTATCTCTAGAACTAGAATAATTATACTTATTACTTTTATTAATATCAATATAGTATGCATTATTACCCATATTATGCAGTTATTATCGCTACAGCTATAATAATTACACTTATTACTCCCAATATTATCAAGATAACGTGCATTATTACCCATATTATACAGTTATTATCGCTAGAACTATAATAATTATACTTATTACTCCCAATGTTATCAATATAATATGCGTTGTTACCCATATTATACTGTTATTGTCGCTAGAAATATAATAATTATACTTATTATTCCCAATATTATCAATATAACATGCATTATTACCCATATTATGCAGTTATTATCGCCAGACCAATAATAGTTATACTTATTACTTTTATTATTATCAATATAACTTGCATTATTACCCATATTATACAGTTATTATCGCCAAACCAATAATAGTTATACTTATTACTTTTATTATTATCAATATAACGTGCATTATTACCCATATTATGCAGTTATAATCGCTTGAACTGTAATAATTATACTTATTACTTTCATTATTATTAATATAACATGCATTATTACCCATATAATACAGTTATTATCGCTAGAACTATAATAATTATACTTATTACTATTATTAATAATATAACATGCATTATTACCCATATTATGCAGTTATTATCACTAGAACTACACTAATTATACTTATTACTTTTATTATTATCAATATGACATACTTTATTACCCATACTATACTGTTATTATCGCCAGAAATATAGTAATTATACTTATTACTCCCAATATTATCAATATAACATGCATTATTACCCATATTATGCAGTTATTATCTCTAGAACTAGAATAATTATACTTATTACTTTTATTAATATCAATATAGTATGCATTATTACCCATATTAATGCAATTATTATCGCTACAGCTATAATAATTACACTTATTACTCCCAATATTATCAAGATAACGTGCATTATTACCCATATTATACAGTTATTATCTCTAGAACTATAATAATTATACTTATTACTCCCAATATTATCAATATAACATGCCTTATTACCCATATTATACAGTTATTATCGCTAGAACTATAATAATTATACTTATTACTCGCAACGTTATCAATATAATATGCATTATTACCCATATCATACAGTTATTATCGCTAGAACTATAATAATTATACTTATTACTTTTATTATTATTAATATAACATGCATTATTACCCATATTATACAGTTATTATCGCTAGAACTATAATAATTATACTTATTACTTTTATTATTATTAGTATAACATGCGTTATTACCCATATTATACAGTTATTGTCGCTAGAACTATAATAATTATACTTATTACTCCCAATGTTATCAATATAATAAGCATTATTGCCCATATTATACTGTTATTATCGCCAGAAATAAAATAATTATACTTACTACTCCCAATATTATCAATATAACATGCATTTTTACCAATATTATGCAGTTATTATCGCTAGAACTACACTAATTATACTTATTACTTTTATTATTATCAATATGACATACTTTATTACCCATACTATACTGTTATTATCGCCAAAAATATAATAATTATACTTATTACTCCCAATATTATCAATATAACATGCATTATTACACGTATTATGCAGTTATTATCGCTAGAACTGTAATAATTATACTTATTGCTTTTATTATTATCAACATAACATACATTATTACCCATATTAAACAGTTATTATTGCCAGACCAATAATAATTATACTTATTAATTTTATTATTATTAATATAACGTGCATTATTACCCATATTACGCAGTTATTATCGCCAGAGGTATAATAATTATACTTGTTACTTTTATTATTATCAATATAACATGCATTATTACCCATATTATACAGTTATTATCGCTAGAACTATAATAATTATACTTATTACTCCCAATGTTATCAATATAATATGCATTGTTACCCATATCATACTGTTATTGTCGCCAGAAATATAATAATTATACTTATTACTCCCAGTATTATCAATATAACATGCATTATTACCCATATCATGCAGTTATTATTGCTGGAGCTATAATAATTACAGTTATTACACCCTATATTATCAATATAACATGCATTATTACCCATATTATACAGTTATTATCGTTAGAACTATAATAATTATACTTATTACTTTTATTAATAACATAACATGCACTAATACCCATATTATACAGTTATTATCGCCAGCCCTATAGTAGTTATACTTAATACTTTTATTATTATCAACATAACATGAATTATTACCCATATTATGCAGTTATTATCGCTACAGCTGTAATAATTACACTTATTACTCCCAATACTATCAATATAACATGCATAATTACCCATGTTATACTGTTATTATCGCTAGAAATATAATAATTATACTTATTACTCCCAGCATTATCAATATAACATGCATTATAACCCATATTATACAGTTATTATTGCTAGAACTATTGTAATTATACTTATTACGCCCAATATTATCAATATAACATGCATTATTACCCATATAACACAGTTATTATCGCTAGAACTATAATAACTATACTTATTACTCCCAGTATTATCAATATAACATGCATTATTACCCATATTTTACAGTTATTATCGCTCGAACTATTGTAATTATACTTATTACTCCCAATATTATCAATATAACATGCATTATTACCCATATAACACAGTTATTATCGCTAGAACTATAATAATTATACTTATTACTTTTATTAATAATATAACATGCATTATTACCCATATTATACAGTTATTATCGCTAGAACTATAATAATTTTACTTATTACTCCCAATGTTATCTATATAAATTGCATTTCTACCCACATCATACAGTTATTATCGCTAGAACTATAATAGCTATACGTATTACTTTTATTATTATGAATATAACATGCATTATTACCCATATTATGCAGTTATTATCGCTAGAACTATAATAATTATACTTATTACTCGCAATGTTATCAATATAACATGCATTATCACCCACATTATACAGATATTATCGCTAGAACTATAATAACTATACGTATTACTTTTATTATTATCAGCATAACATGCACTATTACCCATATAATACAGTTATTATCGCTAGCACTATAATAATTATACTGATTGCTTTTAGTATTATCAATATAGCATACATTATTACCCATATTATACAGTTACTATTGCCAGCCCTATAATAATTATACTTATTACTTTTGTTATTATCAATATAACATGCATTATTACCCATATAATAGAGTTATTATCGCCAAAACTATAATAATTGTACTCATTACTTTTATTAATAACATAACATGCACTATTACCCATATTACGCAGGTATTATCACTACAACTATAAAATTTAACTTATAACTTTTATTGTTATCAATATAACATGCATTATTACCCATATTATGCAGTTATTATCGCCAGTACTATAATAATTATCCTTATTACTCCCAGTATTATCAATATAACATGCATTATTACTCATATTATACAGTTATTATAGCTAGAACTATAGTAATTATACTTATTACTCGCAATGCTATCAATAAAATATGCATTATTAAGCATATCATACAATTATTATGGATAGAACTATAATAATTATACTTATTAATTTTATTATTATTAATATAACATGCATTATTACCTATATTACGCAATTATTATCGCTAGAAGTATAATAATTATACTTATTACTTTTATTATTATCAATATGACATACTTTATTACCCATATTATACAGTTATTATTGCCAGACCTATAATAATTATACTTATTACTCGCAATGTTATCAATATAATATGCATTATTAAGCATATCATACAATTATTATGGCTAGAACTATAATAATTATACTTATTAAATTTATTATTATTAATATAACATGCATTATTACCCATATTACGCAATTATTATCGCTAGAACTATAATAATTATACTTATTACTTTTATTAATAGTATAACATCCATTATTACCCATATTATGCAGTCATTATCGCTACAGCTATAATAATTACACTTATTACTCCCAATATTATCAATATAACATGCACTATTACCCATATTATACAGTTATTATCGCTTGAGCCATAATAATTACAGTTATTACTCCGAATATTATCAATATAGCATGCATTATTACCCGTATTATACAGTTATTATCGCTAGAACTATAATAATTATACTTATTACTTTTATTATTATTAATACAACATGCATTATTACCCATATTATGCAGTTATTATCGCTACAACTATAATAATTATACTTATAACTTTTATTGTTATCAATATAACATGCATTATTACCCATATTATGCAGTTATTATCGCTAGAGCTATAATAATTACACTTATTACACCCAATATTATCAATATAACATGCATTATTACCCATATTATGCAGTTATTATCGCTTGAGCCATAATAATTACAGTTATTACTCCGAATATTATCAATATAGCATGCATTATTACCCGTATTATACAGTTATTATCGCTAGAACTATAATAATTATACTTATTACTTTTATTATTATTAATACAACATGCATTTTTACCGATATTATGCACTTATTATCGCTAGAACTACAATAATTATACTTATTACTTTTATTATTATCAATATGACATACATTATTACCCATATTAGACTATTATTATTATTGCTGGAACTATAATAATTATACTTATTGCTCCCTATATTATCGATATAACATGCATTATGACCCATATTTTACAGTTATTATTGCCAGACCTATAATAATTATAGTTATTAATTTTATTATTATTAATATAACATGCATTATTACCCATATTATGCAGTTATTATCGCTTGAGCTATCATAATTACAGTTATTACTCAGAATATTATCAATATAACATGCATTATTACCCATATTATACAGTTATTATCGCTAGAACTATATTCATTATACTTACTACTTTTATTATTATCAATATAGTATGCATTATTACCCATATTATGCAGTTATAATCGCTACAGCTATAATAATTACACTTATTACTCCCAATATTATCAATATAACATGCATTATTACCCATATTATACAGTTATTATCGCTAGAACTATAATAATTATACTTATTACTCGCTATGTTATCAATATAATAGGCATTATTACCCATATCATACAGTCATTATCGCTGGAACTATAATAATTATACTTATTACTTTTATGCTTGTCAACATAACATGCATTATTACCCATATTATGCAGTTATAATCGCTTGAGCTATAATAATTACAGTCATTACTCAGAATATTATGAATATAACATGCATTATTACCCATATTATGCAGTTATTATCGCTAGAGCTATAATAATTACACTTATTACACCCAATATTATCAATATAACATGCATTATTACCCATATTATGCAGTTATTATCGCTTGAGCCATAATAATTACAGTTATTACTCCGAATATTATCAATATAACATGCATTATGACCCATATTATGCAGTTATTATCGCTAGAACTGTAATAATTATACTTATTACTTTTATTATTATCAACATAACATACATTATAACCCATATTATACAGTTATTATTGCCAGACCTGTAATAACTATACTTATTACTTTTATTATTATCAATATAACACGCATTATTACCCATATTGTGCAGTTATTATCGCGAGAGCTATAATAATTACACATATTAATCCCAATATTATCGATATAACATGCATTATTATCCATATTATACAATTATTATCGCTAGAACTATAATAATTATACTTACTTCTTTTATTAATAGCAATATAGTATGCATTATTACCCATATTATGCAGTTATTATCGCTACAGCTATAATAATTACACTTATTACTACCAATATTATCAATATAACATGCATTATTACCCACATTATACAGTTATTATCGCTAGAACTATAATAATTATACTTATTACTCGCTATGGTATCAATATAACATGCATTATTACCCATACTATGCAGTTATTATCGCTAGAACTATAATAATTATACTTATTACTCGCTATGTTATCAATATAGCATGCATTATTACCCATATTATGCAGTTATTATCGCTAGAGCTATAATAATTACACTTATTACACCCAATATTATCAATATAACATGCATCATTACCCATATTATACAGTTATTATCGCTAGAACTATAATAATTATACTTATTACTCGCTATGTTATCAATATAGCATGCATTATTACCCATACTATGCAGTTATTATCGCTAGAACTATAATAAATATACTTATTATTTTTATTGTTATCAATATAACATGCATTATTACCCATATTATGCAGTTATTATCGCTAGAGCTATAATAATTACACTTATTACACCCAATATTATTGTTTCTTGACCACGGTATCCAACGAGTTTTCTCCAGTTGGCTAAGTGGTCAGTAATTAGCTGATTCTCTCCTATAAGAGGAGACGGAGCACAGGCGGTTGCAGGACAAAGTCATGAAAAGTTGGTAGATAATAAAAAACACTCAGTCGACAGTTTACACAATTATTTAATTCACGATTAACACTCACGACGGACACTGGACGACGATAACGAGAACAATAACTTGGATGATAAATCTGACTTGAGTCGGTTGAAAGATCGGATGAAAACAGCTCACGCGGTGACTATGCAAGGTTCACACGGTTAATGCCAGTTTAAAGTCAACCGGTAATTCGGATTGAACCTTTATTCCGGTTGATGGCGTGGCGGTTGGACTAATCCCGCGTGGGAGGGATTAGACGTGCCTGGGTTTATTATACTTATGTCGGAACAATTATCAATATAACATGCATCATTACCCATATTATACAGTTATTATCGCCAGAACTGTAATAATTATACTTATTACTCGCTATGTTATCAATATAACATGCATTATTACCCATATTATGCAGTTATTATCGCTAGAGCTATAATAATTACAGTTATTACTCCCAATATTATCAATATAACATGCATTATTACCCACATAATACAGTTATTATCGCTAGAACTATAATAATTATACGTATTACTTTTATTAATAATATAGCATGCATTATTACCCATATTATACAGTTATTATCGCTAGAACTACAACAATTATACTTATTACTTTTATTATTATCAATATGACATACATTATTACCCATATTATACTGTTATTATCGCTAAAACTATACTAATTATTCATATTACTTGCAATATTATCAATATAGCATGCATTATTACCCATATTATGCAATTATTATCGCTAGAACTACAATAAGTATTCTTATTACTTTTATTATTATCAATATGACATACTTTATTACCCATACTATACTATTAATATCGCCAGAAATATAATAATTATACTTATTACTCCCAATATTATCAATATAACATGCATTATTACCCATATTATATAGTTATTATCGCTAGAACTATAATAATTATACTTACTACTTTTATTAATATCAATATAGTATGCATTATTACCCATATTATGCAGTTATTATTGCAACAGCTATAATAATTACACTTATTAATCCCAATATTGTCAATATAACATGCACTATAACGCATATTATACAGTTATTATCGCTAGAACTATAATAATTATACGTATTACTTTTATTATTATCAATATAACATGCATTATTACCCATGTTATACAGTTATCATCGCTTGAACTATAATAATTATACTTATTACTTCTATTATTATTAATATAACATGCATTATTACCCATATAATACAGTTATTATCGCTAGAACTATAATAATTATACTTGTTACTGTTATTATTATCAACATAACAGGCATTATTACCCATATTATGCAGTTATTATTGCTAGAGCTATAATAATTACACTTATTACACCCTATATTATCAATATACCATGCATTATTACCCATATTATACAGTTATTATCGCTTGAACTATATTAACTATACTTATTACTCCCAATGTTATCAATATAATAAGCATTATTGCCCATATTATACTGTTATTATCGCCAGAAATATAATAATTATACTTATTACTCCCAATATTATCAATATAACATGAATTGTTACCAATATTATGCAGTTATTATCGCTAGAACTTTAATAATTATACTTATTGCTTTTATTATTATCAATATAATATATATTATTACCCATATTATACAGTTATTATCGCTAGAGCTATAATAATTACACTTATTACACCCTATATTATCAATATAACATGCATTTTTACCAATATTATGTAGTTATTATCGCTAGAACTACAATAATTATACTTATTACTTTTATTATTATTAATATAACATGCATTATTACCCATATTATACAGTTATTATCGCTTGAACTATAGTAATTACACTTATTACTCGCAATGTTATCAATATAACATGCATTATTACCCATATTATACTGTTATTATCGCCAGCAATATAATAATTATACTTATTACTCCGAATATTATCAATATAACATGCATTATTACCCATATTATACAGTTATTATCGCTAGAACTATAATAATTATACTTATTACTTTTATTAATAATATAACATGCATTATTACCCATATTATGCAGTTATTATCGCTAGAACTACAATAATTATTCTTATTACTTTTATTATTATCAATATGACATACTTTATTACCCATACTATACTGTTAATATCGCCAGAAATATAATAATTATACTTATTACTCCCAATATTATCAATATAACATGCATTACTACCCATATTATACAGTTATTATCGCTAGAACTATAATAATTATACTTATTACTTTTATTAATAATGTAACATGCATTATTACCCATATTACGCTGTTATTATCGCTAGAAGTATAATAATTAAACTTGTTACTTTTATTATTATCAATATAACATGCATTATTACCCACATTATGCAGTTATTATCGCTAGAGCTATAATAATTACACTTATTACACCCTATATTATCAATATAACATGCATTTTTACCAATATTATGTAGTTATTATCGCTAGAACTACACTAATTATACTTATTACTTTTATTATTATCAATATAACATGCATTATTACCCATATCATACAGTTATTATCGCTAGAACTATAATAATTATACTTACTACTTTAATTATTATTAATATAACATGCATTATTACCCTTGTAATACAGTTATTATCGCTAGAACTATAGTAATTATACTTATTACTCTTATTAATAATATAACATGCATTATTACCCATATTATGCAGTTACTATCGCTAGAACTACAATAATTATACTTATTACTTTTATTAATAATATAACATGCATTATTACCCATATTATGCAGTTATTATCGCCAGTCCTATAGTAGTTATACTTCATTCTTTTACTATCATCAATATAACATGCATTATTACCCATATTATGCAGTTATTATCTCTAGAACTAGAATAAATATACTTATTACTTTTATTAATATCAATATAGTATGCATTATTACCCACATTATGCAGTTATTATCGCTACAGCTATAATAATTACACTTATTACTCCCAATATTATCAAGATAACGTGCATTATTACCCATATTATACAGTTATTATCGCTAGAACTATAATAATTATACTTATTACTCCCAATGTTATCAATATAATATGCGTTGTTACCCATATTATACTGTTATTGTCGCTAGAAATATAATAATTATACTTATTATTCCCAATATTATCAATATAACATGCATTATTACCCATATTATGCAGTTATTATCGCCAGACCAATAATAGTTATACTTATTACTTTTATTATTATCAATATAACATGCATTATTACCCATATTATGCAGTTATAATCGCTTGAACTATAATAATTATACTTATTACTTTTATTATTATTAATATAACATGCATTATTACCAATATAATACAGTTATTATCGCTAAAACTATAATAATTATACTTGTTACTGTTATTATTAACAACATAACATGTATTATTACCCATATTATACAGTTATTATCGCTTGAACTATATTAATTATACTTATTACTCCCAATGTTATCAATATAATAAGCATTATTGCCCATATTATACTGTTATTATCGCCAGAAATATAATAATTATACTTATTACTCCCAATATTATCAATATAACATGAATTGTTACCAATATTATGCAGTTATTATTGCTAGAACTATAATAATTACAGTTATTACTCCCAATATTTTCAATATAACATGCATTATTACCCATATTACGCAGTTATTATCGCTAGAAGTATAATAATTATACTTGTTACTTATATTATTATCAACATAACATGCATTATTACCCATATTATGCAGTTATTATCGCTAGAGCTATAATAATTACAGTTATTACTCCCAATATTATCAATATAACATGCATTATTACCCATATAATACAGTTATTATCGCTGGAACTATAATAATTATACTTATTACTTTTATTAATAATATAACATGCATTATTACCCATATTACGCAGTTATTATCGCTACAACTATAATAATTATACTTATAACTTGCATTGTTATCAATATAACATGCATTATTACCCATATTATGCAGTTATTATCGCCAGTACTATAATAATTATCCGTATTACTCCGAATATTATCAATATAACATGCATTATTACCCATATTATAAAGTTATTATCGCCAGACCTATAATGGTTATACTTATTACTCCCAATATTATCAATATAACATGTATTATTACCCATATCATACAGTTATTATCGCTAGAACTATAATAATTATACTAATTACTTTTATGATTGTCAACGTACCATGCATTATTACCCATATTATACAGTTATTATTGCCAGACCTATAATAATTATACTTATTAATTTTATTATTATTAATATAACATACATTATTACCCATATTATGCAGTTATTATCGCCTGAGCTATAATAATTACAGTTATTACTCAGAATATTATGAATATAACATGCATTATTACCCATATTATACAGTTATTATCGCTAGAGCTATAATAATTATACTTATTACTCGCTATGTTATCAATATAATAGGCATTATTACCCATATCATACAGTTATTATCGCTAGAACTATAATAATTATACTTATTACTTTTATTGTTGTCAACATAACATGCATTATTACCCATATTATGCAGTTATTATCGCTTGAGCTATAATAATTACAGTTATTACTCAGAATATTATGAATATAACATGCATTATTACCCATATTATACAGTTATTATCGCTAGAACTATAATAATTATACTTATTACTCTCTATGTTATCAATATAACATGCATTATTACCCATATTACGCAGTTATTATCGCTAGAAGTATAATAATTATACTTGTTACTGATATTATTATCAACATAACATGCATTATTACCCATATTATGCAGTTATTATCGCTAGAGCTATAATAATTACAGTTATTACTCCCAATATTATCAATATAACATGCATTATTACCCATATTATACAGTTATTATCGCTAGAACTATAATAGTTTTACTTATTACTCGCAATGTTATCAATATAACATGCATTATTACCCATATTATACAGTTATTATTGCTAGAGCTATAATAATTACAGTTATCACTCCCAATATTATCAATATAACATGCATTGTTACCCATATTATACAGTTATTATCGCTAGAACTATAATAATTATACTTATTACTCGCAATGTTATCAATATAATATGCATTATTACCCATATCATACAGTTATTATCGCTAGAACTATAATAATTATACTTATTACTGCCAATGTTATCAATATAATATGCGTTGTTACCCATACTATACTGTTATTATCGCCAGAAATATAGTAATTATACTTATTACTCCCAATATTATCAATATAACATGCATTATTACCCATATTATGCAGTTATTATCGCCAGTCCTATAGTAGTTATACTTCATTCTTTTACTATCATCAATATAACATGCATTATTACCCATATTGTGCAGTTATTATCTCTAGAACTAGAATAATTATACTTATTACTTTTATTAATATCAATATAGTATGCATTATTACCCATATTATGCAGTTATTATCGCTACAGCTATAATAATTACACTTATTACTCCCAATATTATCAAGATAACGTGCATTATTACCCATATTATACAGTTATTATCGCTAGAACTATAATAATTATACTTATTACTCCCAATGTTATCAATATAATATGCGTTGTTACCCATATTATACTGTTATTGTCGCTAGAAATATAATAATTATACTTATTATTCCCAATATTATCAATATAACATGCATTATTACCCATATTATGCAGTTATTATCGCCAGACCAATAATAGTTATACTTATTACTTTTATTATTATCAATATAACATGCATTATTACCCATATTATACAGTTATTATCGCCAAACCAATAATAGTTATACTTATTACTTTTATTATTATCAATATAACGTGCATTATTACCCATATTATGCAGTTATAATCGCTTGAACTATAATAATTATACTTATTACTTTCATTATTATTAATATAACATGCATTATTACCCATATAATACAGTTATTATCGCTAGAACTATAATAATTATACTTATTACTATTATTAATAATATAACATGCATTATTACCCATATTATGCAGTTATTATCACTAGAACTACACTAATTATACTTATTACTTTTATTATTATCAATATGACATACTTTATTACCCATACTATACTGTTATTATCGCCAGAAATATAGTAATTATACTTATTACTCCCAATATTATCAATATAACATGCATTATTACCCATATTATGCAGTTATTATCGCCAGTCCTATAGTAGTTATACTTCATTCTTTTACTATCATCAATATAACATGCATTATTACCCATATTATGCAGTTATTATCTCTAGAACTAGAATAATTATACTTATTACTTTTATTAATATCAATATAGTATGCATTATTACCCATATTAATGCAATTATTATCGCTACAGCTATAATAATTACACTTATTACTCCCAATATTATCAAGATAACGTGCATTATTACCCATATTATACAGTTATTATCTCTAGAACTATAATAATTATACTTATTACTCCCAATATTATCAATATAACATGCATTATTACCCATATTATACAGTTATTATCGCTAGAACTATAATAATTATACTTATTACTCGCAACGTTATCAATATAATATGCATTATTACCCATATCATACAGTTATTATCGCTAGAACTATAATAATTATACTTATTACTTTTATTATTATTAATATAACATGCATTATTACCCATATTATACAGTTATTATCGCTAGAACTATAATAATTATACTTATTACTTTTATTATTATTAGTATAACATGCGTTATTACCCATATTATACAGTTATTGTCGCTAGAACTATAATAATTATACTTATTACTCCCAATGTTATCAATATAATAAGCATTATTGCCCATATTATACTGTTATTATCGCCAGAAATAAAATAATTATACTTACTACTCCCAATATTATCAATATAACATGCATTTTTACCAATATTATGCAGTTATTATCGCTAGAACTATAATAATTTTACTTATTACGCCCAATGTAATCCATATAAATTGCATTATTACCCACATCATACAGTTATTATCGCTTACAACTATAATAGCTATACGTATTACTTTTATTATTATGAATATAACATGCATTATTACCCATATTATGCAGTTATTATCCCTAGAACTATAATAATTATACTTATTACTTTTATTGTTATCAATATAACATGCATTATTACCCATATTATAGACTTATTATCGCTAGAACTGTAATAATTATACCTATTACTTTTACTATTATCAATATAGTATGCATAATTACCCATATTATACAGTTATTATCGCTAGAACTATAATAATTATACTTACTACTTTTATTATTATCAATATAACATGCATTATTACCCATATAATACAGTTATTATCGCCAAAACTATAATAATTATACTCATTACTTTTATTAATAATATAACATGCATTATTAGCTATATTACGCAGTTATTATCGCTACAACTATAATAATTTAACTTATAACTTTTATTGTTATCAATATAACATGCATTATTACCCCTATTATGCAGTTATTATCGCCAGTACTATAATAATTATCCTTATTACTCCCAACATTATCAATATAACATGCATTATTACCCATATTATACAGTTATTATCGCTAGAACTATAGTAATCATACTTATTACTCGCAATGTTATCAATATAATATGCATTATTAAGCATATCATACAATTATTATGGCTAGAACTATAATAATTACACTTATTACACCCTATATTATCAATATACCATGCATTATTACCCATATTATACAGTTATTATCGCTTGAACTATATTAACTATACTTATTACTCCCAATGTTATCAATATAATAAGCATTATTGCCCATATTATACTGTTATTATCGCCAGAAATATAATAATTATACTTATTACTCCCAATATTATCAATATAACATGAATTGTTACCAATATTATGCAGTTATTATCGCTAGAACTTTAATAATTATACTTATTGCTTTTATTATTATCAATATAATATATATTATTACCCATATTATACAGTTATTATCGCTAGAGCTATAATAATTACACTTATTACACCCTATATTATCAATATAACATGCATTTTTACCAATATTATGTAGTTATTATCGCTAGAACTACAATAATTATACTTATTACTTTTATTATTATTAATATAACATGCATTATTACCCATATTATACAGTTATTATCGCTTGAACTATAGTAATTACACTTATTACTCGCAATGTTATCAATATAACATGCATTATTACCCATATTATACTGTTATTATCGCCAGCAATATAATAATTATACTTATTACTCCGAATATTATCAATATAACATGCATTATTACCCATATTATACAGTTATTATCGCTAGAACTATAATAATTATACTTATTACTTTTATTAATAATATAACATGCATTATTACCCATATTATGCAGTTATTATCGCTAGAACTACAATAATTATTCTTATTACTTTTATTATTATCAATATGACATACTTTATTACCCATACTATACTGTTAATATCGCCAGAAATATAATAATTATACTTATTACTCCCAATATTATCAATATAACATGCATTACTACCCATATTATACAGTTATTATCGCTAGAACTATAATAATTATACTTATTACTTTTATTAATAATGTAACATGCATTATTACCCATATTACGCTGTTATTATCGCTAGAAGTATAATAATTAAACTTGTTACTTTTATTATTATCAATATAACATGCATTATTACCCACATTATGCAGTTATTATCGCTAGAGCTATAATAATTACACTTATTACACCCTATATTATCAATATAACATGCATTTTTACCAATATTATGTAGTTATTATCGCTAGAACTACACTAATTATACTTATTACTTTTATTATTATCAATATAACATGCATTATTACCCATATCATACAGTTATTATCGCTAGAACTATAATAATTATACTTACTACTTTAATTATTATTAATATAACATGCATTATTACCCTTGTAATACAGTTATTATCGCTAGAACTATAGTAATTATACTTATTACTCTTATTAATAATATAACATGCATTATTACCCATATTATGCAGTTACTATCGCTAGAACTACAATAATTATACTTATTACTTTTATTAATAATATAACATGCATTATTACCCATATTATGCAGTTATTATCGCCAGTCCTATAGTAGTTATACTTCATTCTTTTACTATCATCAATATAACATGCATTATTACCCATATTATGCAGTTATTATCTCTAGAACTAGAATAAATATACTTATTACTTTTATTAATATCAATATAGTATGCATTATTACCCACATTATGCAGTTATTATCGCTACAGCTATAATAATTACACTTATTACTCCCAATATTATCAAGATAACGTGCATTATTACCCATATTATACAGTTATTATCGCTAGAACTATAATAATTATACTTATTACTCCCAATGTTATCAATATAATATGCGTTGTTACCCATATTATACTGTTATTGTCGCTAGAAATATAATAATTATACTTATTATTCCCAATATTATCAATATAACATGCATTATTACCCATATTATGCAGTTATTATCGCCAGACCAATAATAGTTATACTTATTACTTTTATTATTATCAATATAACATGCATTATTACCCATATTATGCAGTTATAATCGCTTGAACTATAATAATTATACTTATTACTTTTATTATTATTAATATAACATGCATTATTACCAATATAATACAGTTATTATCGCTAAAACTATAATAATTATACTTGTTACTGTTATTATTAACAACATAACATGTATTATTACCCATATTATACAGTTATTATCGCTTGAACTATATTAATTATACTTATTACTCCCAATGTTATCAATATAATAAGCATTATTGCCCATATTATACTGTTATTATCGCCAGAAATATAATAATTATACTTATTACTCCCAATATTATCAATATAACATGAATTGTTACCAATATTATGCAGTTATTATTGCTAGAACTATAATAATTACAGTTATTACTCCCAATATTTTCAATATAACATGCATTATTACCCATATTACGCAGTTATTATCGCTAGAAGTATAATAATTATACTTGTTACTTATATTATTATCAACATAACATGCATTATTACCCATATTATGCAGTTATTATCGCTAGAGCTATAATAATTACAGTTATTACTCCCAATATTATCAATATAACATGCATTATTACCCATATAATACAGTTATTATCGCTGGAACTATAATAATTATACTTATTACTTTTATTAATAATATAACATGCATTATTACCCATATTACGCAGTTATTATCGCTACAACTATAATAATTATACTTATAACTTGCATTGTTATCAATATAACATGCATTATTACCCATATTATGCAGTTATTATCGCCAGTACTATAATAATTATCCGTATTACTCCGAATATTATCAATATAACATGCATTATTACCCATATTATAAAGTTATTATCGCCAGACCTATAATGGTTATACTTATTACTCCCAATATTATCAATATAACATGTATTATTACCCATATCATACAGTTATTATCGCTAGAACTATAATAATTATACTAATTACTTTTATGATTGTCAACGTACCATGCATTATTACCCATATTATACAGTTATTATTGCCAGACCTATAATAATTATACTTATTAATTTTATTATTATTAATATAACATACATTATTACCCATATTATGCAGTTATTATCGCCTGAGCTATAATAATTACAGTTATTACTCAGAATATTATGAATATAACATGCATTATTACCCATATTATACAGTTATTATCGCTAGAGCTATAATAATTATACTTATTACTCGCTATGTTATCAATATAATAGGCATTATTACCCATATCATACAGTTATTATCGCTAGAACTATAATAATTATACTTATTACTTTTATTGTTGTCAACATAACATGCATTATTACCCATATTATGCAGTTATTATCGCTTGAGCTATAATAATTACAGTTATTACTCAGAATATTATGAATATAACATGCATTATTACCCATATTATACAGTTATTATCGCTAGAACTATAATAATTATACTTATTACTCTCTATGTTATCAATATAACATGCATTATTACCCATATTACGCAGTTATTATCGCTAGAAGTATAATAATTATACTTGTTACTGATATTATTATCAACATAACATGCATTATTACCCATATTATGCAGTTATTATCGCTAGAGCTATAATAATTACAGTTATTACTCCCAATATTATCAATATAACATGCATTATTACCCATATTATACAGTTATTATCGCTAGAACTATAATAGTTTTACTTATTACTCGCAATGTTATCAATATAACATGCATTATTACCCATATTATACAGTTATTATTGCTAGAGCTATAATAATTACAGTTATCACTCCCAATATTATCAATATAACATGCATTGTTACCCATATTATACAGTTATTATCGCTAGAACTATAATAATTATACTTATTACTCGCAATGTTATCAATATAATATGCATTATTACCCATATCATACAGTTATTATCGCTAGAACTATAATAATTATACTTATTACTGCCAATGTTATCAATATAATATGCGTTGTTACCCATACTATACTGTTATTATCGCCAGAAATATAGTAATTATACTTATTACTCCCAATATTATCAATATAACATGCATTATTACCCATATTATGCAGTTATTATCGCCAGTCCTATAGTAGTTATACTTCATTCTTTTACTATCATCAATATAACATGCATTATTACCCATATTGTGCAGTTATTATCTCTAGAACTAGAATAATTATACTTATTACTTTTATTAATATCAATATAGTATGCATTATTACCCATATTATGCAGTTATTATCGCTACAGCTATAATAATTACACTTATTACTCCCAATATTATCAAGATAACGTGCATTATTACCCATATTATACAGTTATTATCGCTAGAACTATAATAATTATACTTATTACTCCCAATGTTATCAATATAATATGCGTTGTTACCCATATTATACTGTTATTGTCGCTAGAAATATAATAATTATACTTATTATTCCCAATATTATCAATATAACATGCATTATTACCCATATTATGCAGTTATTATCGCCAGACCAATAATAGTTATACTTATTACTTTTATTATTATCAATATAACATGCATTATTACCCATATTATACAGTTATTATCGCCAAACCAATAATAGTTATACTTATTACTTTTATTATTATCAATATAACGTGCATTATTACCCATATTATGCAGTTATAATCGCTTGAACTATAATAATTATACTTATTACTTTCATTATTATTAATATAACATGCATTATTACCCATATAATACAGTTATTATCGCTAGAACTATAATAATTATACTTATTACTATTATTAATAATATAACATGCATTATTACCCATATTATGCAGTTATTATCACTAGAACTACACTAATTATACTTATTACTTTTATTATTATCAATATGACATACTTTATTACCCATACTATACTGTTATTATCGCCAGAAATATAGTAATTATACTTATTACTCCCAATATTATCAATATAACATGCATTATTACCCATATTATGCAGTTATTATCGCCAGTCCTATAGTAGTTATACTTCATTCTTTTACTATCATCAATATAACATGCATTATTACCCATATTATGCAGTTATTATCTCTAGAACTAGAATAATTATACTTATTACTTTTATTAATATCAATATAGTATGCATTATTACCCATATTAATGCAATTATTATCGCTACAGCTATAATAATTACACTTATTACTCCCAATATTATCAAGATAACGTGCATTATTACCCATATTATACAGTTATTATCTCTAGAACTATAATAATTATACTTATTACTCCCAATATTATCAATATAACATGCATTATTACCCATATTATACAGTTATTATCGCTAGAACTATAATAATTATACTTATTACTCGCAACGTTATCAATATAATATGCATTATTACCCATATCATACAGTTATTATCGCTAGAACTATAATAATTATACTTATTACTTTTATTATTATTAATATAACATGCATTATTACCCATATTATACAGTTATTATCGCTAGAACTATAATAATTATACTTATTACTTTTATTATTATTAGTATAACATGCGTTATTACCCATATTATACAGTTATTGTCGCTAGAACTATAATAATTATACTTATTACTCCCAATGTTATCAATATAATAAGCATTATTGCCCATATTATACTGTTATTATCGCCAGAAATAAAATAATTATACTTACTACTCCCAATATTATCAATATAACATGCATTTTTACCAATATTATGCAGTTATTATCGCTAGAACTATAATAATTTTACTTATTACGCCCAATGTAATCCATATAAATTGCATTATTACCCACATCATACAGTTATTATCGCTTACAACTATAATAGCTATACGTATTACTTTTATTATTATGAATATAACATGCATTATTACCCATATTATGCAGTTATTATCCCTAGAACTATAATAATTATACTTATTACTTTTATTGTTATCAATATAACATGCATTATTACCCATATTATAGACTTATTATCGCTAGAACTGTAATAATTATACCTATTACTTTTACTATTATCAATATAGTATGCATAATTACCCATATTATACAGTTATTATCGCTAGAACTATAATAATTATACTTACTACTTTTATTATTATCAATATAACATGCATTATTACCCATATAATACAGTTATTATCGCCAAAACTATAATAATTATACTCATTACTTTTATTAATAATATAACATGCATTATTAGCTATATTACGCAGTTATTATCGCTACAACTATAATAATTTAACTTATAACTTTTATTGTTATCAATATAACATGCATTATTACCCCTATTATGCAGTTATTATCGCCAGTACTATAATAATTATCCTTATTACTCCCAACATTATCAATATAACATGCATTATTACCCATATTATACAGTTATTATCGCTAGAACTATAGTAATCATACTTATTACTCGCAATGTTATCAATATAATATGCATTATTAAGCATATCATACAATTATTATGGCTAGAACTATAATAATTATACTTATTAATTTTATTATCATTAATATAACATGCATTATTACCCATATTACGCAATTATTATCGCTAGAAGTATAATAATTGTACTTGTTACTTTTATTATTATCAATATAACATGCATTATTACCCATATTATGCAGTTATTATCGCTAGAGCTAGAATAATTACACTTATTACACCCTATATTATCAATATAACATGCATTATTACCCATATTATACAGTTATTATCGCTAGAACTATAATAATTATACTGATTGCTTTTAGTATTATCAATATAGCATACATTATTACCCATATTATACAGTTACTATTGCCAGCCCTATAATAATTATACTTATTACTTTTATTATTATCAATATAACATGCATTATTACCCATATTATGCAGCTATTATCGCTAGAGCTATAATAATTACACATATTAATCTCAAGATTATCAATATAACATGCATTATTACCCATATAATACAGTTATTATCGCCAAAACTATAATAATTGTACTCATTACTTTTATTAATAACATAACATGCACTATTACCCATATTACGCAGTTATTATCACTACAACTATAATAATCATTCGCGATCGTACCGCCTAAGTGATCAGACGTGTTTATAGTGCCGATCGCGTGTTCCAAGTCAACGGTGAAAAGTGCAAATTCAGTGCCGTTCGCGGCAAGTTATGAATGAAGTATCTCGCTTATGTGTGATGAATATTCACTGATCATGGAAACAACTAAAAACCACCACGAAAATGGAGCTGCTGAGAACGCAGGTTCCTCCACTACCAAATCCACCGACAAGAACCAGGCCAGTACAAATAAATCAACCAATTCATACGCTAACGCCACCAAGTCAGAATCTTTCCCTACAAAAAACCAAGCAATAATCCTGACGGCTGTAGACGGTACCACTATTAAAGAATACGCCTGTGCAGTGGGGAATATAATAGGTCCTAAAGCAATCAAATACATCTCCAGAATCTCAAACAATAGAATTTGCATCTACCTTGATAAAAAAGAAACAGTAACTACCCTAACAAAAAATTACAAATCAATAGAAATTAATAACACCAAAATAGAAATAAGACCCATGATTACACCAGCAGAACGCATTATTTTCTCTAACGTCTCACCAGTCATACCCAACAAATCTATTGAAGACAAACTTAAAAGTAACAACATCCGAATATGCTCACGAATAACGCCCTTAAAAGCAGGAATGACCGACCCTGAATACGCCCACATCTTGAGTTTCCGTAGACAAATTTATGTCAACCCGGAAGATGCCAAAAAGATACCGGACTCGTTCGTTATTAATTTTGAAGACACAGCCTACCGTATATTTACAACGTCTGACAAATTAAACTGCTTCTATTGTAACCAGGAGGGACATATTGCCAAACAATGTCCCCATAACATCGAAACAAGCGAACGCGATATAATAACAGACAACACCTCGAAAACTGACGAACGAACCGTAACGACTCAAACACCTGTCACTACACCAAAATCAACAACAAATTACAAAGACACGCTAGACACTGAACCTACTAATAAGACAACAAACATTGCATGCACCCCGATCCTAACTACGGAAACACAGACGAACAAGGAAATCGTTATGGAAACTGAACCAACCGAAATAACAGAAAGTATAATTCGCAATAAACGACCGCTCTCAGATACTTCGTCCGAAATTACAACCAAAACAGGAGACCCCGAGGAGACAAATCTTAAAATACCTGCACCAGTCATCAGTAAAAAATCAACAAGTAAAAGAAGATTAATACTTCCCGCTCCACCCTTCATAACGGCACCAACATTAGAAGAAGCGCTTCAAGCAGCAAAAACAGAAATCGAAGATCCAAATAAAAAATATATCCTCAACTACCAACAACTTAAAAGTTTTTTGGAAAACGCTCTTGGAGCACCCAACCCATTCGAAATCGCCCACGACTATACAGGTGACATATTCGGTTTAGTAAAAATGCTCATGGCCATACACCCGCTAATCAAGGAACGCGGCATTAAAAACAGAATATACAGATTAAATAAAAAACTATTAGAGCAACCAACTGCATATGTCTGGCCCTCAGACACTGACTCCGACGCTCCGTAAATAAACCAACAACCCCGTGAATTACGTCAATTCCGTAACATATCAAAACAAGCAATACAACAATAAACAATATAACACAATGGAACGTTAACAGCTACTATACACGACTAGGAAGAATTCAACTCAGACTACAACCACAGAAGAACCACAGAAGAAGACTAAACATCATGAACAACCTCACTGAAGCAGCCACATCAATAACACACCAAGATACATTTTTAGAATTCTGTAAAACTATAGAGATCCTCACCTTAACCTTATTTCTGTAAACTGGTCAACAGTCGCTAATAACCTGAGTAGTTGATGCGACTTTAAACCACTATTTAAAAAAAAAAACTATAATAATTTAACTTATAACTTTTATTGTTATCAATATAACATGCATTATTACCCATATTGTGCAGCTATTATCGCCAGTACTATAATAATTATCCTTATTACTCCCAGTATTATCAATATAACATGCATTATTACTCATATTATACAGTTATTATCGCTAGAACTATAATAATTTTACTTATTACTCCTAATGTTATCAATATAAATTGCATTATTACCCATATCATACAGTTATTACCGCTAGAACTATAATAATTATACTTATTACTTTTATTATTATCAATATGACATACTTTATTACCCATATTATACAGTTATTATTGCCAGACCTATAATCATTATACTTATTACTTTTATTATTGTCAATATAACATGCATTATTACCCATATTATACAGTTATTATCGCTAGAACTATAATAATTTTACTTTTTACTCCCAATGTTATCTATATAAATTGCATTATTACCCATATTATACAGTTATTATCGCTAGAACTATAATAATTTTACTTTTTACTCCCAATGTTATCTATATAAATTGCATTATTACCCATATTATACAGTTATTATCGCTAGAACTATAATAATTATACTTACTACTTTTATTATTATCAATATAGTATGCATTATTACCCATATTATGCAGTTATTATCGCTACAGCTATAATAATTACACTTATTACTCCCAATATTATCAATATAACTTGCATTATTACCCACATTATACAGTTATTATCGCTAGAACTATAATAATTATACTTATTACTTTTATTAATAGTATAACATGCATTATTACCCATATTATGCAGTCATTATCGCTACAGCTATAATAATTACACTTATTACTCCCAATATTATCAATATGACATGCATTATTACCCATATTATACAGTTATTATCGCTAGAACTATAATAATTATACTGATTGCTTTTAGTATTATCAATATAGCATACATTATTACCCATATTATACAGTTACTATTGCCAGCCGTATAATCATTATACTTATTACTTTTATTATTGTCAATATAACATATATTATTACCCATATTGTGCAGTTATTATCGCTAGAGCTATAATAATTACACATATCAATCCCAATATTATCAATATAACATGCATTATAACCCATATTATACAGTTATTATCGCTAGAACTATTGTAATTATACTTATTACTCGCAATATTATCAATATAACATGCATTATTACCCACATTATACTGTTATTATCTCCAGAAATATATTAATTATACTTATTACTCCCAATATTATCAATATAACATGCACTATTACCCATATAACACAGTTATTATCGCTAGAACTATTATAATTATACTTATTACTCGCAATGTTATCAATATAATATGCATTATTAAGCATATCATACAATTATTATGGCTAGAACTATAATAATTATACTTATTAATTTTATTATTATTAATATAACATGCATTATTACCCATATTACGCAATTATTATCGCTAGAAGTATAATAATTATACTTGTATTACTTTTATTATTATCAATATAACATGCATTATAACCCATATTATGCAGTTATTATCGCTACAGCTATAATAATTACACTTATTACTCCCAATATTATCAATATAACTTGCATTATTACCCACATTATACAGTTATTATCGCTAGAACTATAATAATTATACTTATTACTTTTATTAATAGTATAACATGCATTATTACCCATATTATGCAGTCATTATCGCTACAGCTATAATAATTACACTTATTACTCGCAATATTATCAATATGACATGCATTATTACCCATATTATACAGTTATTATCGCTAGAACTATTATAATTATACTTAATACTCGCAATGTTATCAATATAATATGCATTATTAAGCATATCATACAATTACTATGGCTAGAACTATAATAATTATACTTATTAATTTTATTATTATTAATATAACATGCATTATTACCCATATTACGCAATTATTATCGCTAGAAGTATAATAATTATACTTATTAATTTTATTATTATTAATATAACATGCATTATTACCCATATTACGCAATTATTATCGCTAGAACTATAGTAATTATACTTATTACTTTTATTAATAGTATAACATGCATTATTATCCATACTATGCAGTCATTATCGCTACAGCTATAATAATTACACTTATTACTCCCAATATTATCAATATAACTTGCATTATTACCCACATTATACAGTTATTATCGCTAGAACTATAATAATTATACTTATTACTTTTATTAATAGTATAACATGCATTATTACCCATATTATGCAGTCATTATCGCTACAGCTATAATAATTACACTTATTACTCGCAATATTATCAATATGACATGCATTATTACCCATATTATACAGTTATTATCGCTAGAACTATTATAATTATACTTAATACTCGCAATGTTATCAATATAATATGCATTATTAAGCATATCATACAATTACTATGGCTAGAACTATAATAATTATACTTATTAATTTTATTATTATTAATATAACATGCATTATTACCCATATTACGCAATTATTATCGCTAGAAGTATAATAATTATACTTATTAATTTTATTATTATTAATATAACATGCATTATTACCCATATTACGCAATTATTATCGCTAGAACTATAGTAATTATACTTATTACTTTTATTAATAGTATAACATGCATTATTATCCATACTATGCAGTCATTATCGCTACAGCTATAATAATTACACTTATTACTCCCAATATTATCAATATAACATGCACTATTACCCATATTATACAGTTATTATCGCTTGAACTATAATAATTATACTTATTACATTTATTAATAATATAACATGCATTATTACCCACATTATGCAGTTATTATAGCTAGAACTACAATAATTATACTTATTACTTTTATTATTATCAATATGACATACTTTATTACCCATATTATACAGTTATTATTGCCAGACCTATAATAATTATACTTATTACTATTATTATTATCAACATAATATGTATTATTACCCATGGTATGCAGTTATTATCGCTACAGTTATAATAACTACACTTATTATTCCCAATATTATCAATGTAACATGCATTATTACCCATATTATACAGTTATTATCGCTAGAACTATAATAATTTTACTTATTACGCCCAATGTTATCCATATAAATTGCATTATTACCCACATCATACAGTTATTATCGCTTACAACTATAATAGCTATACGTATTACTTTTATTATTATGAATATAACATGCATTATTACCCATATTATGCAGTTATTATCCCTAGAACTATAATAATTATACTTATTACTTTTATTGTTATCAATATAACATGCATTATTACCCATATTATAGACTTATTATCGCTAGAACTGTAATAATTATACCTATTACTTTTACTATTACCAATATAGTATGCATAATTACCCATATTATACAGTTATTATCGCTACAACTATAATAATTATACTCACTACTTTTACTATTATCAATATAACATGCATTATTACCCATATAATACAGTTATTATCGCCAAAACTATAATATTTGTACTCATTACTTTTATTAATAATATAACATGCATTATTACCTATATTACGCAGCTATTATCACTACAACTATAATAATTTAACTTATAACTTTTATTGTTATCAATATAACATGCATTATTGCCCATATTATGCGGTTATTATCGCCAGTACTATAATAATTATCCTTATTACTCCCAGTATTATCAATATAACATGCATTATTACTCATATTATACAGTTATTATAGCTAGAACTATAGTAATTGTACTTATTACTCGCAATGTTATCAATAAAATATGCAGTATTAAGCATATCATACAATTATTATGGATAGAACTATAATAATTATACTTATTAATTTTATTATTATTAATATAACATGCATTATTACCCATATTATGCAGTTATTATCCCTAGAACTATAATAATTATACTTATTACTTTTATTGTTATCAATATAACATGCATTATTACCCATATTATAGACTTATTATCGCTAGAACTGTAATAATTATACCTATTACTTTTACTATTATCAATATAGTATGCATAATTACCCATATTATACAGTTATTATCGCTAGAACTATAATAATTATACTTACTACTTTTATTATTATCAATATAACATGCATTATTACCCATATAATACAGTTATTATCGCCAAAACTATAATAATTATACTCATTACTTTTATTAATAATATAACATGCATTATTAGCTATATTACGCAGTTATTATCGCTACAACTATAATAATTTAACTTATAACTTTTATTGTTATCAATATAACATGCATTATTACCCCTATTATGCAGTTATTATCGCCAGTACTATAATAATTATCCTTATTACTCCCAACATTATCAATATAACATGCATTATTACCCATATTATACAGTTATTATCGCTAGAACTATAGTAATCATACTTATTACTCGCAATGTTATCAATATAATATGCATTATTAAGCATATCATACAATTATTATGGCTAGAACTATAATAATTATACTTATTAATTTTATTATCATTAATATAACATGCATTATTACCCATATTACGCAATTATTATCGCTAGAAGTATAATAATTGTACTTGTTACTTTTATTATTATCAATATAACATGCATTATTACCCATATTATGCAGTTATTATCGCTAGAGCTAGAATAATTACACTTATTACACCCTATATTATCAATATAACATGCATTATTACCCATATTATACAGTTATTATCGCTAGAACTATAATAATTATACTGATTGCTTTTAGTATTATCAATATAGCATACATTATTACCCATATTATACAGTTACTATTGCCAGCCCTATAATAATTATACTTATTACTTTTATTATTATCAATATAACATGCATTATTACCCATATTATGCAGCTATTATCGCTAGAGCTATAATAATTACACATATTAATCTCAAGATTATCAATATAACATGCATTATTACCCATATAATACAGTTATTATCGCCAAAACTATAATAATTGTACTCATTACTTTTATTAATAACATAACATGCACTATTACCCATATTACGCAGTTATTATCACTACAACTATAATAATCATTCGCGATCGTACCGCCTAAGTGATCAGACGTGTTTATAGTGCCGATCGCGTGTTCCAAGTCAACGGTGAAAAGTGCAAATTCAGTGCCGTTCGCGGCAAGTTATGAATGAAGTATCTCGCTTATGTGTGATGAATATTCACTGATCATGGAAACAACTAAAAACCACCACGAAAATGGAGCTGCTGAGAACGCAGGTTCCTCCACTACCAAATCCACCGACAAGAACCAGGCCAGTACAAATAAATCAACCAATTCATACGCTAACGCCACCAAGTCAGAATCTTTCCCTACAAAAAACCAAGCAATAATCCTGACGGCTGTAGACGGTACCACTATTAAAGAATACGCCTGTGCAGTGGGGAATATAATAGGTCCTAAAGCAATCAAATACATCTCCAGAATCTCAAACAATAGAATTTGCATCTACCTTGATAAAAAAGAAACAGTAACTACCCTAACAAAAAATTACAAATCAATAGAAATTAATAACACCAAAATAGAAATAAGACCCATGATTACACCAGCAGAACGCATTATTTTCTCTAACGTCTCACCAGTCATACCCAACAAATCTATTGAAGACAAACTTAAAAGTAACAACATCCGAATATGCTCACGAATAACGCCCTTAAAAGCAGGAATGACCGACCCTGAATACGCCCACATCTTGAGTTTCCGTAGACAAATTTATGTCAACCCGGAAGATGCCAAAAAGATACCGGACTCGTTCGTTATTAATTTTGAAGACACAGCCTACCGTATATTTACAACGTCTGACAAATTAAACTGCTTCTATTGTAACCAGGAGGGACATATTGCCAAACAATGTCCCCATAACATCGAAACAAGCGAACGCGATATAATAACAGACAACACCTCGAAAACTGACGAACGAACCGTAACGACTCAAACACCTGTCACTACACCAAAATCAACAACAAATTACAAAGACACGCTAGACACTGAACCTACTAATAAGACAACAAACATTGCATGCACCCCGATCCTAACTACGGAAACACAGACGAACAAGGAAATCGTTATGGAAACTGAACCAACCGAAATAACAGAAAGTATAATTCGCAATAAACGACCGCTCTCAGATACTTCGTCCGAAATTACAACCAAAACAGGAGACCCCGAGGAGACAAATCTTAAAATACCTGCACCAGTCATCAGTAAAAAATCAACAAGTAAAAGAAGATTAATACTTCCCGCTCCACCCTTCATAACGGCACCAACATTAGAAGAAGCGCTTCAAGCAGCAAAAACAGAAATCGAAGATCCAAATAAAAAATATATCCTCAACTACCAACAACTTAAAAGTTTTTTGGAAAACGCTCTTGGAGCACCCAACCCATTCGAAATCGCCCACGACTATACAGGTGACATATTCGGTTTAGTAAAAATGCTCATGGCCATACACCCGCTAATCAAGGAACGCGGCATTAAAAACAGAATATACAGATTAAATAAAAAACTATTAGAGCAACCAACTGCATATGTCTGGCCCTCAGACACTGACTCCGACGCTCCGTAAATAAACCAACAACCCCGTGAATTACGTCAATTCCGTAACATATCAAAACAAGCAATACAACAATAAACAATATAACACAATGGAACGTTAACAGCTACTATACACGACTAGGAAGAATTCAACTCAGACTACAACCACAGAAGAACCACAGAAGAAGACTAAACATCATGAACAACCTCACTGAAGCAGCCACATCAATAACACACCAAGATACATTTTTAGAATTCTGTAAAACTATAGAGATCCTCACCTTAACCTTATTTCTGTAAACTGGTCAACAGTCGCTAATAACCTGAGTAGTTGATGCGACTTTAAACCACTATTTAAAAAAAAAAACTATAATAATTTAACTTATAACTTTTATTGTTATCAATATAACATGCATTATTACCCATATTGTGCAGCTATTATCGCCAGTACTATAATAATTATCCTTATTACTCCCAGTATTATCAATATAACATGCATTATTACTCATATTATACAGTTATTATCGCTAGAACTATAATAATTTTACTTATTACTCCTAATGTTATCAATATAAATTGCATTATTACCCATATCATACAGTTATTACCGCTAGAACTATAATAATTATACTTATTACTTTTATTATTATCAATATGACATACTTTATTACCCATATTATACAGTTATTATTGCCAGACCTATAATCATTATACTTATTACTTTTATTATTGTCAATATAACATGCATTATTACCCATATTATACAGTTATTATCGCTAGAACTATAATAATTTTACTTTTTACTCCCAATGTTATCTATATAAATTGCATTATTACCCATATTATACAGTTATTATCGCTAGAACTATAATAATTATACTTACTACTTTTATTATTATCAATATAGTATGCATTATTACCCATATTATGCAGTTATTATCGCTACAGCTATAATAATTACACTTATTACTCCCAATATTATCAATATAACTTGCATTATTACCCACATTATACAGTTATTATCGCTAGAACTATAATAATTATACTTATTACTTTTATTAATAGTATAACATGCATTATTACCCATATTATGCAGTCATTATCGCTACAGCTATAATAATTACACTTATTACTCCCAATATTATCAATATGACATGCATTATTACCCATATTATACAGTTATTATCGCTAGAACTATAATAATTATACTTATTACTTTTATTATTATCAATATGACATACTTTATTACCCATATTATACAGTTATTATTGCCAGACCTATAATCATTATACTTATTACTTTTATTATTGTCAATATAACATGCATTATTACCCATATTATACAGTTATTATCGCTAGAACTATAATAATTTTACTTTTTACTCCCAATGTTATCTATATAAATTGCATTATTACCCATATTATACAGTTATTATCGCTAGAACTATAATAATTATACTTACTACTTTTATTATTATCAATATAGTATGCATTATTACCCATATTATGCAGTTATTATCGCTACAGCTATAATAATTACACTTATTACTCCCAATATTATCAATATAACTTGCATTATTACCCACATTATACAGTTATTATCGCTAGAACTATAATAATTATACTTATTACTTTTATTAATAGTATAACATGCATTATTACCCATATTATGCAGTCATTATCGCTACAGCTATAATAATTACACTTATTACTCCCAATATTATCAATATGACATGCATTATTACCCATATTATACAGTTATTATCGCGAGAACTATAATAATTATACTGATTGCTTTTAGTATTATCAATATAGCATACATTATTACCCATATTATACAGTTACTATTGCCAGCCGTATAATCATTATACTTATTACTTTTATTATTGTCAATATAACATATATTATTACCCATATTATGCAGTTATTATCGCTAGAGCTATAATAATTACACATATCAATCCCAATATTATCAATATAACATGCATTATAACCCATATTATACAGTTATTATCGCTAGAACTATTGTAATTATACTTATTACTCGCAATATTATCAATATAACATGCATTATTACCCACATTATACTGTTATTATCTCCAGAAATATATTAATTATACTTATTACTCCCAATATTATCAATATAACATGCACTATTACCCATATAACACAGTTATTATCGCTAGAACTATTATAATTATACTTATTACTCGCAATGTTATCAATATAATATGCATTATTAAGCATATCATACAATTATTATGGCTAGAACTATAATAATTATACTTATTAATTTTATTATTATTAATATAACATGCATTATTACCCATATTACGCAATTATTATCGCTAGAAGTATAATAATTATACTTGTATTACTTTTATTATTATCAATATAACATGCATTATAACCCATATTATGCAGTTATTATCGCTACAGCTATAATAATTACACTTATTACTCCCAATATTATCAATATAACTTGCATTATTACCCACATTATACAGTTATTATCGCTAGAACTATAATAATTATACTTATTACTTTTATTAATAGTATAACATGCATTATTACCCATATTATGCAGTCATTATCGCTACAGCTATAATAATTACACTTATTACTCGCAATATTATCAATATGACATGCATTATTACCCATATTATACAGTTATTATCGCTAGAACTATTATAATTATACTTAATACTCGCAATGTTATCAATATAATATGCATTATTAAGCATATCATACAATTACTATGGCTAGAACTATAATAATTATACTTATTAATTTTATTATTATTAATATAACATGCATTATTACCCATATTACGCAATTATTATCGCTAGAAGTATAATAATTATACTTATTAATTTTATTATTATTAATATAACATGCATTATTACCCATATTACGCAATTATTATCGCTAGAACTATAGTAATTATACTTATTACTTTTATTAATAGTATAACATGCATTATTATCCATACTATGCAGTCATTATCGCTACAGCTATAATAATTACACTTATTACTCCCAATATTATCAATATAACTTGCATTATTAACCACATTATACAGTTATTATCGCTAGAACTATAATAATTATACTTATTACTCGCAATGTTATCAATATAATATGCATTATTAAGCATATCATACAATTATTATGGCTAGAACTATAATAATAATACTTATTAATTTTATTATTATTAATATAACATGCATTATTACCCATATTACGCAATTATTATCGCTAGAACTATAATAATTATACTTATTACTTTTATTGTTATCAATATAACATGCATTATTACCCATATTATAGACTTATTATCGCTAGAACTGTAATAATTATACTTACTACTTTTACTTTTATCAATATAGCGTACATTATTACCCATGTTGTGCATTTATTATCGCTAGAACTATAATAATTATACTTATTACATTTATTATTATCAATATAACATGCATTATTACCCGTATTATGCAGTTATTATCGCAAGAACTATAATAATCATACTTATTACTTTTATTATTATCAATATAACGTGCATTATTAACCATATTATGCGGTTATTATCGCTGGAACTATAATAACTATACCTATTACTTTTATTGTTACCAATATAACGTGCATTATCACCCATACTATGCAATTATTGTCGCAAGAACTATAATAATCATACTTATTACTTTTATTATTATCAATATAACGTGCATTAGTAACCATATTATGCAGTTATTATCGCTAGAACTATAATAACTATACATATTACTTTTATTATTATCAATATAACATGCATTATTACTCGTATTATGCTGTTGGGATTGCTAGAACTATAATAACTATACTTATTACTTTTATTATTATCAATATAGCATGCATTATTATCCGTATTATGCTGTTATTATCGCAAGAACTATAATAATCACACTTATTACTTTTATTATTATCAATATAACGTGCATTATTACCCATATTACGCAGTTATTATCGCTAGAACTATAATAACTATACTTATTACTTTTATTATTATCAATATAACATGCATTATTACTCGTATTATGCTGTTGTGATTGCTAGAACTATAATAACTATTCTTATTATTTTTATTATTATCAATATAACATGCATTATTACCCGTATTATACGCGTATTATCACTAGAACTATAATAATTATACTTATTACTTTCATTATTATCAATATAACGTGCATTATTACCCATACTATGCAGCTATTATCGCTAGAACTATAATAATTATACTTATTACTTTTATTGTTATCAATATAACATGCATTATCACCCATATTATAGACTAATTATCGCTAGAACTGTAGAAATTATACTTATTACTTTAACTCTTATCAATATAGCGTACATTATTACCCATGTTATGCATTTATTATCGCTACAACTATAATAACTATACCTATTACTTTTATTGTTATCAATATAACATGCATTATTACTCGTATTATGCTGTTGTGATCGCTAGAACTATAATAATTATACTTACTATTTTTACTATTATCAATATAACCCGCATTATTACCCATATTATACTGTTATTATCGCTAGAACTATAATTATTCTACTTATTACTACTATTATTATCAATATAACATGCATTATTACGGGTATTATACTGTTATTATCGCTAGAACTATAATAATTATACTTATTACTTTCATCATTATAAATATAACGTGCATTATTACCCATATTATGCAGTTATTATCCCTAGAACTATAATAATTATACTTATTACATTTATTGTTATCAATATAACGTGTATTATTACCCGTATTATGCTGTTATTATCGCAAGAACTATAATAACTATACTTATTGCTTTTATTATTATCAATATAACATGCATTATTACTCGTGTTATGCTGTTGTGATCGGTAGAACTATAATAATTGTACCTATTACTTTTATTGTTATCAATATAACGTGCATTATTACCCATATTATGCATTTATTATCGCAAGAACTATAATAATCATACTTATTACATTTAATATTATCAATATAACGTGCATTATTACCCATATTATGCATTTATTGTCGCTAAAACTATAATAACTATACCTATTACTTTTATTATTATGAATATAACATGCATTATTACTCGTATTATGCTGTTGTGATCGCTAGAACTATAATAACTATACTTATTATTTTTATTATTATCAATATAACATGCATTATTACCCATATTATAGACTTATTATCCCTAGAACTATAATAATTAAACTTATTACTTTTATTGTTAGCAATATAACGTGCATTATCACCCATACTATGCATTTATTGTCGCAAGTGTTGTACCCCGTCAGCATTAAGAGTTACACATAGCATCGAACCAGGTCATTGAGCAACCACTATCGTCAGCTCAAATAGTAGGACACCATAGTCAGCACCAAAAAGTATGTCAAAACCGAATTGCGAGCATATTAAAAGGCGATACACCGCCAGGCCGGGGGATTCGAAAAGTAAGAGTAAAATATTAAACATCCTTGTGTCATTAACAGAGGAATAAAGTCTTTTCCAAATTTTATACTCGTTAAACCGGTGAAGTCTACTTCTTTCACGCTCCCTAACCCCAATCTATCCCCATTGTACCCCGAGGGGCACAACAAATTTGGTGGCAGCGGTGGGATAGATTGCTTTATACGTGATAGTGCAACGGTGAGCTATAGTGTGTCACAGGAATTGCAACACATAATTGTAATTCCACAAAGAATCGTGAAATTCATCCAGAGCCAGTAAAGGGCATCAAGAAGCTGCATAAGGCGTTCTCCGTGGAGACGTCAACCAGCCCGGACAAAATTCGTCACGATACTAAGCACATCAAACCGTGGTCTACTGTCAATTTGGAGAAATCCAGGAGCGGATCATCTGAGGAGACCGACTGCCCGGATCAACCATCGTCATAAAGCAGCAGGAGCGTACGGTAGAACGAGAAAACAGCTGATTGCAGTCCGAGGACCTTTAGCTGAGTGGAAAAGACAACCAACTGAAGAAAAGCAACGACATGCGAGCGCAACTAATATTGTAAGTAGTATAATTTCGAGTAACTATCCTTGTAAACCAGAATCTTGTATGTCGGGAAACAGTGGTGATATAGAAAAATTTAGATTGCCATACTGTAAGGCTATATCTAATTCTTGCGGCTCCATATTCGATAATCTTCTAACATATACCAAAGAAGTGAAAACCCCTTTTTCCGATCCAACAACATCAATTCGACGACGTTTACGCGCACCTCATTTTAGTATAGAAAGCGACTTATCGGATGACAGCGATTTAGAACACATAACCACGCAGCGAGAATTCCCTATCAATATCCACGATTTCACATTATTAGAAACAGTAGAAATGACGACCCCCGTTATAACCGCGCTCTCTCTTGTAAAGGAATTTGGAGGAGAATCGGCAATTGAACTTGCATCGTTTATTAGATCATTTACTATTGCAAAAGAATTAGTAGCAGAACACGAACATCCGCTTTTACTGCGAGCAATTTTAGGGACAAAACTAAAAGACAGAGCGGCAATAGAATTTGAATATAGAGACATAGACAATTTCGAGACGTTACAAACAACATTAACCGCTTTATTTACTGAAAAACGGTCACTTTGTACTGTGCAAACAGAATTTAATGCATGCCGACAAAGAGACGGAGAAAGTGTTAGGGACTACGCAACGAGACTTGAAAAACTAAAGACCGAATTAACACAAATAACGTTAAAGCCAAGGAATACGAATGCCGTAAATCTCGCGTTAGCAGAGTCAGTCAACGAGCAAGCTCTCAATATTTTTACCGTCGGGTTGAAAGAAAAGTTAAGGATTATCATACGGTCGAGGCAGTATGATAATCTTAAGACTGCCATAACAGCGGCCATAGAAGAAGAACAATCGCTAGGCTTATCCCCAACACGAAATTTTGGAAAATTTAGTGACTATAAAAACCCGAATAGTTCCGGACCAAATAGAAACCGTTTCAGTTCCAATGTTCAGAACTGCGAAAGATGCCATCGACAAGGGCATCTCGCTAAGAATTGTTACGCGCGATTGAGCATGCCTCGGATGACAGTTTCAGCTGGCCATCTCCCGTCTAACCGCCAAAGTTTTGGTATTAAACGAGAGGTGCGCCATACTTCAATAATTTGCAATTATTGCAAAAGACCGGGACATGTTCAACGAGATTGTAGAACTTTAGTTAGGGACAACGGCGGAAATAATTCGAATTATCGGCAAGAAGCAGGATCGAATAGAGAATTCAGACCACGTTTAAACACAGACACTGCTAACATCAGACAGCCAGGTCCGAACGAAAGAACGGTGGATTCATATAGAATAAACTGTACCGAGGGAGCAGCTAGGCCCAAAAACATTGTTAAGATACAAGCCTGGGAAATAAAAGATGCAGAAGCGCGAATGCTAGTAGACACAGGAGCAGATCTAACTTTACTCAAATACAGTAAGATTGTAGGAAAGGTACCCGCAATAAACGAGGTCATTACACTGAGAGGGATAGGTCGTACTGAAATTCCAACTATTTGCAAAATTGAACTAAATATAAAAATAGGTGATAGAGTTGTAACTCACCCGTGTCGTATAGTTAAGGATGACTTTCCCATTCAGACGGACGGAATTTTAGGGTACGATTTTGTTACAAATTTTAAAGCAGTAATCAGACCGGGACAACACGTAGAAATTTTAGGAGATATATGGCCGTTATTATATGACGAAGAATTTAATTTACCGCCGCGTACAGAGACAATAATACAGGTCCGAGCAAACGATAACGGTGAAGGAATAGTAGAAAAGAAAATGCTTCAAGCTGGTGTGTATATAGGAAATTGTCTAACCGAAGCCAAAAACGGAAAATGTCTTATACCAGTTATAAATATGACTGAACAGACAGTACAGGTTCGATTACCCCCTGTAGACTTGGACACTAAACTAATGACTCTCGACCATGACCAAGACAATATAAAAGAAGTGCAGGAAAGCTATGACATACGATCACTAACCGGAGTAGATAGAATGAAGAAGTTACGCGACAATATTAGGACGGAACATCTAAATGAAGAAGAAAAAGCTAGTTTACTGGAACTATGTGAAAAGCATAATGAAGTGTTTTACTTGGAAGGAGACCAATTAGGGCACACGGACATTGTACGACACAAAATACGACTATTACCTAATACTAAGCCAATAAACATTAAACCATATCGACTACCGCAAATACACAAGGACGAAATTGACAAACAAGTAAAGGATATGATCGAACAAGGAATAATAGGCCGAAGTACTAGTGAATGGAATGCGCCTCTATTGGTAGTACCTAAAAAACCTGATGAAACCGGAAAACCAAGGTATAGGGTGGTAATAGACTTTCGTAAACTAAACGAGGTAACTGCAGGAGATTCTTTCCCACTCCCTAATATTACGGACATATTAGATCAATTAGGAGGAGCAAAGTATTTTTCTACATTAGACTTAAAGACCGGATTTCACCAAATCGAAATGGAACCAGAAGATTGCGAAAAAACTGCGTTTTCGACACAACACGGGCATTTTGAATTCAAAAGAATGCCGTTTGGACTAAAAGGCGCTCCTCCTACGTTCCAAAGGGCTATGGAAACAATATTAGGTGGTTTGAGAGGATTAAAATGTTTCGTGTATATCGATGACATTGTAGTTCATGGCCGTTCGCTAAAAGAACATCAAGAACGATTAGATCAAATTTTCCAACGGTTACGTGACAGCGGACTAAAATTGCAACCTAATAAATGTGAATTCTTGCGGAAAGAAACTCTGTTTTTAGGTCACATAATTACAGAAGAAGGGATAAAACCAGATCCGTTAAAATTAGTTGCTGTTAAAAATTTTCCTGTTCCGAAAAAGGCTAAAGATATCCAATCTTTCTTAGGATTAGCTAGTTATTACCGGAAATTTATAGAAAATTTTTCGAAGTTAGCTAAACCATTAACGCAACTACTGAAAAAGGACGTAGAGTTTAGATGGACCGCGCAAGAACAAGAAGCATTTGATTTACTCAAAGAAAAATTGACATCGGCACCTTTATTGCAATACCCTGATTTTTCGAAACAATTTATATTAACAACAGATGCTTCGGGAAAGGCGATAGGAGCAGTTTTATCTCAAAACCATGACGGAAATGACCTACCAGTAGCTTATGCGAGTAGAGTTCTCAATAGCGCAGAGATCAATTATAGCACGACGGAAAAGGAACTTTTGGCAATTGTTTGGGCAACTCAACATTTCAGACCATACCTTTACGGAACAAAATTCACTATTGTTACGGATCACAAACCCTTGACGTGGCTGTTCAGCGTGAAGGACCCAGGATCTCGATTAATGAGATGGCGATTAAAACTAGAAGAATATAATTACGAAATCCGTTATAAGGAAGGAAAGTCTAACAAAAATGCTGACGCTTTAAGTAGAACGTTCGTCATCAAACGCGGTAGAGGTAGGCCACGGAAAATTCCAACCGACAGCAACCAAACGGTCAACAATAATGCTGACGCCAGACCTGACAACGACCTAGCAGACAAGGAACTCTCAGCTGACTCCGGGACAGATGACGAAACAGAACCAGACACTTACACCGAAGAGGACAAGGAACGCATATTATACGAATACCACGACGCTCCTTTAGGTGGACATCAGGGAACAAAACGAACACTTAGACGTATATTGTTAAAACATACATGGCCAGGGATTAAAAAGGACGTTGAAAATTACATTGCTAAATGCGTAAAATGTCAAAAAAACAAACTATATAAAACATCTAAAGCGCCAATGGTAATAACAGATACCCCAGCAATACCGTTCGAAAAATGTGCATTAGATATCGTAGGCCCATTACCTAAAACTAATAACGGAAATAAATACATATTAACTTTTCAAGACGGATTAACAAAATTTAGTAAGGCTATACCATTACCGGACCAAGAAGCAAATACGATTGCTAAAGAATTCGTAACTAAAATAGTATGCGAACACGGAATACCACGAAAAATATTAACTGATCAGGGAACAAATTTTCTTAGCCAAATATTCAAGGATACATGCAAACTTTTACATATAGAAAAAATTCAAACCACCGCGTATCATCCGGAATCAAACGGCGCCCTTGAGAAAAGTCACAGAACATTAGCAGAATATTTAAAAAATTTTATCAATGAAGACCAGACCAATTGGGACGAATGGCTTCCGTATGCCTTGTTCACATATAATACCACACCACATTCTGCTACGAAATTCACACCATACGAATTATTATACGGAAGACAGGCCGAACTACCAACATCACTTAATTTACCACCCCAACCGAATTACACATATGACCATTACGCACACGAGTTACAACAACGCATACGTTCAACGAACTTAATAGCAAGAGAAACCCTGAGGAACAGTAAAATAGCGACAAAACAATACTACGACAAATCAGCCAGCGAAAAAATATTCAAACCAGGAGACCAAGTATTACTACGAGACAAAACGCTCCGACAAGGACGAACAAAAAAATTAGCAGCAAATTGGATAGGACCTTACACAGTCTTACAGAAACACGATAAAGAAAATTATACAATTAAAAAGGGAAGACGAACACTGCGAGTACATACCAACCGCCTAAAACATTTTATGAACTAACAATATATTAATAGATAGCACATTTTTATCGATATCATGTAAAACGAATTCCCCATTTTTTTTTAAAACTAACAATTTATGTAGACACGAAGCGAGCCACTTCCAATCAAGATCGTCTTTTATTACAGGATATTGAGTCTGACTCTAATTATAACAAGCACCGGCTCAGTAGGGGAACCATACACGATCAACAAATTTTTACACAACCCTGGAATATATTTTGAAGAATTAGGCACACTTCAAACATACGGTAACACCTGGAAACTAGCTCTACATTTGAATACATCATCTCTAGCCGCACGTCAAATTCGTCTACAAAACGCTCTAACAGCAGCGACTAGAAGCTGTTTAAATAACGAATATCATAAACTGCATACATTTTGTAAACAATTTGCTACAACACATCAAAAAGAACTCGAACGTATCTCTTTAAACCTAAAGTACGTAGAACAAATAACAGGCAACTCGCGCACCCGCCGGGGTCTGATAAACGGCATAGGTTACCTCGCAAAAACCTTATTCGGTACTATGGATGCAGAAGACCGAACGACAATTGACAGACAAATACGACTGCTCACACAGGAAGGGGCCGCGCTAAAAACCTCAGCGATTGAACAAACGCAAGTTATTAATGCAAATATTAAATTATTCAATGAATCGGTTGAAAATATAAACAAAAATGAAAAAATGTTATTCGATAGCACGAACACACTTAAGCAGCTATTACAAACAGAGACTGACAGACAACACATCACAACCGCAATAGACGAAAATGCAATTATCCTAGGGAACATCATAAGAAACTTAGTGGAAGATGCGAATGATCTGTTAGAATTTACACTAGATATAAAAAGGGGTATACTTAACCCTACAGTTATATCACCAGCACAAATCTCAGAATGGCTACAAGCAGCTATCCCGCAACTTCTACCAGGTTTAAATTTTCCAATAAAACCTACAGAAAATAATATTCATAGCCTATACGAATTATCTAATTTAGCGTCATATGCAAACGCGCAAACAATTACGGTCATCCTCCAAATCCCTCTGGTAAATTTCAAATATTATAAAATTAATAAAGTTTATCCGGTACCTACAAAAATCAATGGTTCTATTCATGCCTATATCGACGCAACCGAAACATACGTAGCACTAGACCCAAACACTTTAGATTACGTTCACATCGGAAATAAGGACCTTAACAAGTGTAAAATAATGCAAGAAATGTATTTTTGTAACATACACCGTCCAATATTCCAAGCTATTCCAAACGGACCTTGCGAAATCCAAATTCTAACAAGATTAGTACCACATCCGCAAAATTGTAATACTCGCATGATAAAATTAAACCACACCATCTTAATCGAATTACACAAACCAGGATCATGGATCTATATCTCCCCAAATGTAGAACAGTTATCAATCTCATGCGAAAATGACACACATATTCAATTCAAAACATTGCAAGATTCTGGTATTATAACTACAAACGGAAAATGTTCAATCTCGGCAACAGATTTTAGAATAGAAAAGAGCGCAAATTACAAGGCTGAAAAATTAATAAACTATTTACCATCACAAAACCTAACAATAGCGGAACTACCCCAAAACCTAAATATAATTCATTTAAATAACAATAAAAAAGACACATTGCGAAAAATTATAAGTCACCCAGAAGAACTCCGTCTCGTAAGCAAAAATCTAGAACAAATAAGGTCCGAACTAGATCCAATCAATATCAATGTACCATCAGAATATCATTTTAGTCTAATTTCCTCATGCTCTGCGAGCGGAATAGTACTTATAGCCATAATACTAATAATAAGTTATAAATGTAAAGCGTCGAAAATATGTAAAAAACCTAACCAAGAAAACGAAAAAACGACAATAGAAATTGTAAGCGGAAACACTGCTAGCGAACAAAACACAATGTAAACCTTATTTATATATATACCTTATTATGTTATTATTATAAGATTGTATATTTGTAATGTATTTGTATAATATCGCATGTTGACACAACGCCCGACATGCTCATTCCAAGGGGGGAGGGATGTTGTACCCCGTCAGCATTAAGAGTTACACATAGCATCGAACCAGGTCATTGAGCAACCACTATCGTCAGCTCAAATAGTAGGACACCATAGTCAGCACCAAAAAGTATGTCAAAACCGAATTGCGAGCATATTAAAAGGCGATACACCGCCAGGCCGGGGGATTCGAAAAGTAAGAGTAAAATATTAAACATCCTTGTGTCATTAACAGAGGAATAAAGTCTTTTCCAAATTTTATACTCGTTAAACCGGTGAAGTCTACTTCTTTCACGCTCCCTAACCCCAATCTATCCCCATTGTACCCCGAGGGGCACAACACTATAATAAATATACCTAATACTTTTATTATCATCAATATAACATGCATTATTAACCATATAACGCAGGTATTATCGCTAGAACTGTAATAGTTATACTTATTACTTATATTATTAGCAATATAACGTGCATTATTACCCATATTATGCAGTTATTATCGCTAGAACTGAAATAATTATACTTATTACTTATATTATTATCAATATAACATGCATTATTACGCATATTATGCAGTTATTATCGATAGAACTGTTATAAATACACTTATTACTTTTATTATTATCAATATAACATGCATTATTACCCATATTATGCAGTTATAGTCGCAAGAACTGTAATAAATATACTTGTTACTTTTGTTATCATCAATACAACATGCATTATTACCCATATTATGCAGTTATTATCGATAGAACTGTAATAAATATACTTATTACTTTTATTATTATCAATATAACATGCACTATTAGCCATATTTTACTATTATTATCGCTAGAACTACAATAATTATACTTATTACTCCCAATATTATCAATATAACATGCATTATTACCCATATAATGCAGTTATTATCGCTAGAACTGTAATAATTATACTTATTACTTATATTATTCTCAATATAACATGCATTATTAACCATATAACGCAGGTATTATTGCTAGAACTGTAATAGTTATACTTATTACTTATATTATTAGCAATATAACGTGCATTATTACCCATATTATGCAGTTATTATCGCTAGAACTGTAATAATTATACTTATTACTTATATTATTATCAATATAACATGCATTATTACCCATATTATGCAGTTATAATCGCTAGAACTATAATAAATATACTTAGTACTTTTATTATGATCAATATAACATGCATTATTACCCATATTATGCAGTTATTATCGATAGAACTGTTATAAATACACTTATTACTTTTATTATTATCAATATAACATGCATTATTACCCATATTATGCAGTTATAACCGCTAGAACTATAATAAATATACTTACTACTTTTATTATCATCAATATAACATGCATTAGTACCCATATTATGCAGTTATTATCGATAGAACTATAATAAATATACTTATTACTTTTAGTATTATCAATATAACATGCATTATTACCCATATAATGCGGTTATTATCGCTAGAACTGTAATAATTATACTTATTACTTATATTATTAGCAATATAACATGCATTATTACCCATATTATGCAGTTATTATCGCTAGAACTATAATAAATATACTTACTACTTTTATTATCATTAATATAACATGCATTATTACCCATATTATGCAGTTATTATCGATAGAAGTATAATAAATATACTTATTCCTTTTATTATTATCAATAGAACATGCACTATTAGCCATATTATACTATTATTATCGCTAGAACTATAATAATTATACTTATTACTCCTGATATTATCAGTATAACATGCATTATTACGCATACAATGCAGTTATTACCGCTAGAACTGTAATAAATATACTTACTACATTCATTACCATCAATATAACATGCATTATTGCCCATATTATGCAGTTATTATCGATAGAACTATAATAAATATACTTATTACTTTTAGTATTATCAATATAACATGCATTATTACCCATATAATGCGGTTATTATCGCTAGAACTGTAACAATTATACTCATTACTTATATTATTAGCAATATAACGTGCATTATTACCCATATAATGCAGTTATTATCGCCAGAACTGTAATAATTATACTTATTACTTATATTCTTATCAATATAACATGCATTATTACCCATATTATGAGGTTATTATCGCTAGAACTATAATAAATATACGTATTACTTTTATTATCATCAATATAACATGCATTATTACCCATATTATGCAGTTATTATCGATAGAACTGTAATAAATATACTTATTACTTTTATTATTATCAATATAACATGCACCATTAGCCATATTTTACTAGTATTATCGCTAGAACTGTAATAATTATACATATTACTCCCGATATTATCAATATAACATGGATTATTACGCATATAATGCAGTTATTATAGCTAGAACTGTAATAAATATACTTATTACTTTTATTATTATGAATATAACATGCACTATTAGCCATATTTTACTATTATTATCGTTAGAACTATAATAATTATACTTATTACTCCCGATATTATCAATATAACATGCATTATTATGCATACAATGCAGTTATTATCGCTAGAACTGTAATAAATATACTTACTACTTTCATTACCATCAATATAACATGCATTATTACCCATATTATGCAGTTATTATCGATAGAACTGTAATAAATATACTTATTACTTTTATTATTATCAATATAACATGCACTATTAGCCATATTTTACTAGTATTATCGCTAGAACTGCAATAATTATACGTATTACTCCCGATATTATCAATATAACATCCATTATTACCCATATTATGCAGTTATTATCGATAGAACTATAATAATTATACTTATTACTCCTGATATTATCAATATAACATGCATTATTACGCATACAATGCAGTTATTATCGCTAGAACTGTAATAAATATACTTACTACTTTCATTACCATCAATATAACATGCATGATTGCCCATATTATGCAGTTATTATCGATAGAACTATAATAAATATACTTATTACTCCTGATATTATCAATATAACATGCATTATTACCCATATAATGCAGTTATTATCGCTAGAACTGTAATAATTATACTTATTACTTATACTATTAGCAATATAACGTGCATTATTACCCGTATTATGCAGTTATTATCGCTAGAACTGTAATAATTATACATATTACTCCCGATATTATCAATATAACATGGATTATTACGCATATAATGCAGTTATTATAGCTAGAACTGTAATAAATATACTTATTACTTATATTATTCTCAATATAACACGCATTATTACCCATATTATGCAGTTATTATCGATAGAACTATAATAAATATACTTAGTACTTTTATTAACATCAATATAACATCCATTATTACCCATATTATGCAGTTATTATCGATAGAACTATAATAAATATACTTAGTACTTTTATTAACATCAATATAACATCCATTATTACCCATATTATGCAGTTATTATCGATAGAACTATAATAAATATACTTATTACTTTTATTATTATCAATATAACATACACTATTAGCCATATTGTACTATTATTATCGCTAGAACTATAATAATTATACATATTACTCCTGATATTATCAATATAACATACATTATTACCCATATAATGCAGTTATTATCGCTAGAACTGTAATAATTATACTTATTACTTATACTATTAGCAATATAACGTGCATTATTACCCATATTATGCAGTTATTATCGCTAGAACTGTAATAGTTATACTTATTATTTATATTATTAGCAATATAACGTGCATTATTACCCATATTATGCAGCTATTATCGCTGGAACTGTAATAATTATACTTATTATTTATATTATTATCAATATAACATGCATTATTACCCATATAATGCAGTTATTATCGACAGAAGTATAATAAATATACTTATTACTTTTATTATTATCAATATAACAGGCACTATTAGCCATATTTTACTAGTATTATTGCTAGAACTGCAATAATTATACGTATTACTCCCGATATTATCAATATAACATCCATTATTACCCATATAATGCAGTTATTGTCGCTAGAACTGTAATAATTATACTTATTACTCCTGATATTATCAATATAACATGCATTGTTACCCATATAATACAGTTACTATCGCTAGAACTGTAATAATTATACATATTACACCCGATATTATCAACATAACATGGATTATTACGCATATAATGCAGTTATTATAGCTAGAACTGTAATAATTATACTTATTACTTATATTATTCTCAATATAACACGCATTATTACCCATATTATGCAGTTATTATCGATAGAACTATAATAAATATACTTAGTACTTTTATTCACATCAATATAACATGCATTATTACCCATATTATGCAGTTATTATCGATAGAACTGTTATAAATACACTTATTACTTTTATTATTATCAATATAACATGCATTATTACCCATATTATGCAGTTATAACCGCTAGAACTATAATAAATATACTTACTACTTTTATTATCATCAATATAACATGCATTATTACCCATATTATGCAGTTATTATCGATAGAACTATAATAAATATACTTACTACTTTTTAACCGACTTCGAAAAAGGAGGAGGTTACTCAATTCGACCTGTATATATATTTTTTTTTTTTTTTTTTTTTTTTTTTTTTTTTTTTTTTTCTATGTATGTTCGCCGATTACTCCTAACTGGATTTACCAATCGGAACGAAACCTTTTGCATCCGGTAGGGTCTGACTCCCTATTGGTACCATTCTTAAAAAATTTTTAATTTTTTACTTGCAAAGTATTTTTTTTTTTAAAAAACCGGCAGCTTTTGAAAAAAATTTTTTCCGATTTCGATGCGCTTTTAACATATTGTCACGGGCATGATTCTGAACAACTCTGTCATATAAAAATTTCAGAAAAAACTCTAGTTTTTGAGATATCAGCGAAAATTGTTAATTTTTTTAATCAACTTTTTGTATGTATGTTCGCCGATTACTCCTAATTGGGACGACCTATCGGAACGAAACCTCTTGCATCTCGTAGGGTCTGCCTCCCCATTGGTACCATTCTTAAAAAATTTTTCATTTTTTAACCGACTTCGAAAAAGGAGGGGGTTACTCAATTCGACCTGTATATATATATTTTTTCTATGTATGTTCGCCGATTACTCCTAACTGGGTGGACCAATCGGAACAAAACCTTTTGCATCCGGTAGGGTGTGACTCCCATTGGTACCATTCCTAAAAAATTTTCATTTTTTAAATGCAAAGTATTTTTTTTGCAAAAAAACCGACAACTTTAAAAAAAAATTTTCTCCTATTTCAATGCGCTTTTAACATATTGTCACGGGCATGATTCTGAACAACTCTGTCATACCAAAATTTCAGGAAAAACTGTAGATTTCGAGATATCAGCGAAAATTGTTGTTAGTTTCTTAAATCAACTTTTTCTATGTATGTTCGCCGATTACGCCTAGGCGGGTGGTCCGATCGGAACGAAACCTTTTGCATCCCGTATGGTCTGACTCCTCATTGGTACCAGTATTAAAAAATTCTCCATTTTTTAGTTGCAAAGTATTTTTTGGCAGAAAAACCAGCAACTTTCGAAATAAATTTTTCTCGATTTTAGTGCGCTTTTCATGTCTTGTCACGGACATGATTCTGAACAATTTTGTTCATATGCAAATGACACGGAAAACTTTAGTTTTCGGGATATTAGCGAAAAACTATTATTATTAATATTAGTGGAACGCCAAGCGCTATGCATCAGAAAAGCAAAAAAGGGCAATCACAATGCACTGTCCCAAAACGCTAAATAAGATTTACCGCTCTAACCCCGACTTCTGCATCAAGATGAGTTTCCGCGGACGTTGGAGTATTATACTTAATTATGCTCAAGGCACTTACGCAGACAAAAAAGGCCCTGAACAATTGTCTTACACTATCCTATACAATTCTCCCCATTCCACTAAAAAGCGTGAAATAAAATAATTTTCAGAAAAAAAATACACCGACTTCGAAATGCACTAAAAAGTATGAAATAATTTCTATTTCTTAATGAAGTAATTTCTATTTCATTGAATTATACAATTGCGTAACATGTATGTATGAAACCTATTTACTCGTTAGATAGTATATTAAATATATTTCAACTTTTTCGGAGGCGGCGCAAAATCAAAAATACATCAGTAAACGTTGCTGCCAATAACTAGGTGATTGTGGCATGACGTATGGCATTGTTAAATTCGTATGCTCTGCTGTACTGAATTTTAGATAATATAGCAAATGCTCACTTTGCCTTTCTACTAAAGATTTTATTTATTTAGTGTGTTGCTTGGTTGGTACAAAAATTCTGTCTTAAAACTAGCGGGTCTATCTTTTTATTAACTTTGCATGTGGGCGTATATTCGAAGGTGAGGCTGAAACTAAGGTGGGGTGAAATTGTTGACCAATCGCCTTTTTTTGGAAATGTCGGGGGTTTTTCTTCCCTTTCCTCGGGGTACGTGTTTGGGAAAACCCAAGTTGGCGTGCAGGTGGAGAATATTTTTACCGATCGCTTATGGGGTGGTTTATTGCGGACGATTATGAATGTCAAGTGATTAAGATTTGGAAAGCTGATCGTAATTTAGTTTTTTCCTTGAAAAATTGATGTGGATATAAAAATGAAAATTAAAGATTTGAAAAAGACCCTTCCTGCTTATAACCTAACGGCGCTCTTAACAGCATATTAATAAATCCTGAGGAAGAATACGAACCACTATAGATATATCTGGTAATATACGCAAATGTAACGACTGAATCTTCATTTCACAACGTTTCTGATATAAATGAAACTGAATCGACTTCGTTCGCATGTGAAAGGCATGGATCTAAGAACCTACAAACGGGGCCCACGACGCGGGAATTACGAAATTTCCGGCAGATGAGCCCTACCTTTAGTGTATATGTGGCGATCGAGTCCTTCCGTGCATACTTTATGAATCTAGATAGACCATAGTTACATTCTATACGCACTAACACATATTTCGCGGCGTGCTGTCGAGTTATGCATATGTATAGAAAAAAAAATAGCTATACGAGCCTTGCAAATGTACAGCTGTCCAAAGATTGACATGTTCAAGGAAATCTTTTAATTTTGCGCCGTCTTCGAAAAAGTTGGAATATATTTAATATACTACCTAACGAGTAAATAGGTTTCATACATACATGTTACGCAATTGTATAATTCAATGAAATAGAAATTACTTCATTAGGAAATAGAAATTATTTCATACTTTTTAGTGCATTTCGAAGTCGGTGTATTTTTTTTCTGAAAATTATTTTATATTATCATCAATATAACATGCATTATTACCCATATTATGCAGTTATTATCGATAGAAGTATAATAAATATACTTATTCCTTTTATTATTATCAATAGAACATGCACTATTAGCCATATTATACTATTATTATCGCTAGAACTATAATAATTATACTTATTACTCCTGATATTATCAATATAACATGCATTATTACGCATACAATGCAGTTATTACCGCTAGAACTGTAATAAATATACTTACTACATTCATTACCATCAATATAACATGCATTATTGCCCATATTATGCAGTTATTATCGATAGAACTGTAATAAATATACTTATTACTTTTAGTATTATCAATATAACATGCATTATTACCCATATTATGCAGTTATAGTCGCAAGAACTGTAATAAATATACTTATTACTTTTGTTATCATCAATACAACATGCATTATTACCCATATTATGCAGTTATTATCGATAGAACGGGTAATAAATATACTTATTACTTTTATTATTATCAATATAACATGCACTATTAGCCATATTTTACTGTTATTATCGCTAGAACTACAATAATTATACTTATTACTCCCAATATTATCAATATAACATGCATTATTACCCATATAATGCAGTTATTATCGCTAGAACTGTAATAATTATACTTATTACTTATATTATTCTCAATATAACATGCATTATTACCCATATTATGCAGTTATAATCGCTAGAACTATAATAAATATACTTAGTACTTTTATTATGATCAATATAACATGCATTATTACCCATATTATGCAGTTATTATCGCTTGAACTGTAATAATTATACTCATTACTTATATTATTATCAATATAACATGCATTATTACCAATATTATGCACTTATTATCGCTAGAACTATAATAAATATACGTATTACTTTTATTATCATCAATATAACATGCATTATTACCCATATTATGCAGTTATTATCGATAGAACTGTTATAAATACACTTATTACTTTTATTATTATCAATATAACATGCATTATTACCCATATTATGCAGTTATAACCGCTAGAACTATAATAAATATACTTACTACTTTTATTATCATCAATATAACATGCATTATTACCCATATTATGCAGTTATTATCGATAGAACTATAATAAATATACTTATTACTTTTAGTATTATCAATATAACATGCATTATTACCCATATAATGCGGTTATTATCGCTAGAACTGTAATAATTATACTTATTACTTATATTATTAGCAATATAACATGCATTATTACCCATATTATGCAGTTATTATCGCTAGAACTATAATAAATATACTTACTACTTTTATTATCATCAATATAACATGCATTATTACCCATATTATGCAGTTATTATCGATAGAAGTATAATAAATATACTTATTCCTTTTATTATTATCAATAGAACATGCACTATTAGCCATATTATACTATTATTATCGCTAGAACTATAATAATTATACTTATTACTCCTGATATTATCAATATAACATGCATTATTACGCATACAATGCAGTTATTACCGCTAGAACTGTAATAAATATACTTACTACATTCATTACCATCAATATAACATGCATTATTGCCCATATTATGCAGTTATTATCGATAGAACTATAATAAATATACTTATTACTTTTAGTATTATCAATATAACATGCATTATTACCCATATAATGCGGTTATTATCGCTAGAACTGTAACAATTATACTCATTACTTATATTATTAGCAATATAACGTGCATTATTACCCATATAATGCAGTTATTATCGCCAGAACTGTAATAATTATACTTATTACTTATATTCTTATCAATATAACATGCATTATTACCCATATTATGAGGTTATTATCGCTAGAACTATAATAAATATACGTATTACTTTTATTATCATCAATATAACATGCATTATTACCCATATTATGCAGTTATTATCGATAGAACTGTAATAAATATACTTATTACTTTTATTATTATCAATATAACATGCACTATTAGCCATATTTTACTAGTATTATCGCTAGAACTGTAATAATTATACATATTACTCCCGATATTATCAATATAACATGCATTATTACCCATATAATGCAGTTATTATCGCTAGAACTGTAATAATTATACTTATTACTTATACTATTAGCAATATAACGTGCATTATTACCCGTATTATGCAGTTATTATCGCTAGAACTGTAATAATTATACATATTACTCCCGATATTATCAATATAACATGGATTATTACGCATATAATGCAGTTATTATAGCTAGAACTGTAATAAATATACTTATTACTTTTATTATTATCAATGTAACATGCACTATTAGCCATATTTTACTATTATTATCGTTAGAACTATAATAATTATACTTATTACTCCCGATATTATCAATATAACATGCATTATTACGCATACAATGCAGTTATTATCGCTAGAACTGTAATAAATATACTTACTACTTTCATTACCATCAATATAACATGCATTATTACCCATATTATGCAGTTATTATCGATAGAACTGTAATAAATATACTTATTACTTTTATTATTATCAATATAACATGCACTATTAGCCATATTTTACTAGTATAATCGCTAGAACTGCAATAATTATACGTATTACTCCCGATATTATCAATATAACATCCATTATTACCCATATTATGCAGTTATTATCGATAGAACTATAATAAATATACTTATTACTTTCATTATTATCAATATAACATACACTATTAGTCATATTGTACTATTATTATCGCTAGAACTATAATAATTATACTTATTACTCCTGATATTATCAATATAACATGCATTGTTACCCATACAATGCAGTTACTATCGCTAGAACTGTAATAATTATACTTATTACTTATACTATTAGCAATATAACGTGCATTATTACCCATATTATGCAGTTATTATCGCTAGAACTGTAATAATTATACTTATTACTTATATTATTATCAATATAACATGCATTATTACCCAAATAATGCAGATATTATCGCTAGAACTGTAATAATTATACTTATTACTTATATTATTCTCAATATAACATGCATTATTACCCATATTATGCAGTTATAACCGCCAGAACTATAATAAATATACTTACTACTTTTATTATCATCAATATAACATGCATTATTACCCATATTATGCAGTTATTATCGCTAGAACTGTAATAATTATACATATTACACCCGATATTATCAACATAACATGGATTATTACGCATATAATGCAGTTATTATAGCTAGAACTGTAATAATTATACTTATTACTTATATTATTCTCAATATAACACGCATTATTACCCATATTATGCAGTTATTATCGATAGAACTATAATAAATATACTTAGTACTTTTATTATCATCAATATAACATGCATTATTACCCATATTATGCAGTTATTATCGATAGAACTGTTATAAATACACTTATTACCTTTATTATTATCAATATAACATGCATTATTACCCATATTATGCAGTTATAGTCGCAAGAACTGTAATAAATATACTTATTACTTTTGTTATCATCAATACAACATGCATTATTACCCATATTATGCAGTTATTATCGATAGAACGGGTAATAAATATACTTATTACTTTTATTATTATCAATATAACATGCACTATTAGCCATATTTTACTGTTATTATCGCTAGAACTACAATAATTATACTTATTACTCCCAATATTATCAATATAACATGCATTATTACCCATATAATGCAGTTATTATCGCTAGAACTGTAATAATTATACTTATTACCTATATTATTCTCAATATAACATGCATTATTACCCATATTATGCAGTTATAATCGCTAGAACTATAATAAATATACTTAGTACTTTTATTATGATCAATATAACATGCATTATTACCCATATTATGCAGTTATTATCGCTTGAACTGTAATAATTATACTCATTACTTATATTATTATCAATATAACATGCATTGTTACCAATATTATGCACTTATTATCGCTAGAACTATAATAACTATACGTATTACTTTTATTATCATCAATATAACATGCATTATTACCCATATTATGCAGTTATTATCGATAGAACTGTTATAAATACACTTATTACTTTTATTATTATCAATATAACATGCATTATTACCCATATAATGCGGTTATTATCGCTAGCACTGTAATAATTATACTTATTACTTATATTATTAGCAATATAACATGCATTATTACCCATATTATGCAGTTATTATCGCTAGAACTATAATAAATATACTTACTACTTTTATTATCATCAATATAACATGCATTATTACCCATATTATGCAGTTATTATCGATAGAACTATAATAAATATACTTATTACTTTTAGTATTATCAATATAACATGCATTATTACCCATATAATGCGGTTATTATCGCTAGCACTGTAATAATTATACTTATTACTTATATTATTAGCAATATAACATGCATTATTACCCATATTATGCAGTTATTATCGCTAGAACTATAATAAATATACTTACTACTTTTATTATCATCAATATAACATGCATTATTACCCATATTATGCAGTTATTATCGATAGAAGTATAATAAATATACTTATTCCTTTTATTATTATCAATAGAACATGCACTATTAGCCATATTATACTATTATTATCGCTAGAACTATAATAATTATACTTATTACTCCTGATATTATCAATATAACATGCATTATTACGCATACAATGCAGTTATTACCGCTAGAACTGTAATAAATATACTTACTACATTCATTACCATCAATATAACATGCATTATTGCCCATATTATGCAGTTATTATCGATAGAACTATAATAAATATACTTATTACTTTTAGTATTATCAATATAACATGCATTATTACCCATATAATGCGGTTATTATCGCTAGAACTGTAACAATTATACTCATTACTTATATTATTAGCAATATAACGTGCATTATTACCCATATAATGCAGTTATTATCGCCACAACTGTAATAATTATACTTATTACTTATATTCTTATCAATATAACATGCATTATTACCCATATTATGAGGTTATTATCGCTAGAACTATAATAAATATACGTATTACTTTTATTATCATCAATATAACATGCATTATTACCCATATTATGCGGTTATTATCGATAGAACTGTAATAAATATACTTATTACTTTTATTATTATCAATATAACATGCACTATTAGCCATATTTTACTAGTATTATCGCTAGAACTGTAATAATTATACATATTACTCCCGATATTATCAATATAACATGGATTATTACGCATATAATGCAGTTATTATAGCTAGAACTGTAATAAATATACTTATTACTTTTATTATTATCAATATAACATGCACTATTAGCCATATTTTACTATTATTATCGTTAGAACTATAATAATTATACTTATTACTCCCGATATTATCAATATAACATGCATTATTATGCATACAATGCAGTTATTATCGCTAGAACTGTAATAAATATACTTACTACTTTCATTACCATCAATATAACATGCATTATTACCCATATTATGCAGTTATTATCGATAGAACTGTAATAAATATACTTATTACTTTTATTATTATCAATATAACATGCACTATTAGCCATATTTTACTAGTATTATCGCTAGAACTGCAATAATTATACGTATTACTCCCGATATTATCAATATAACATCCATTATTACCCATATTATGCAGTTATTATCGATAGAACTATAATAATTATACTTATTACTCCTGATATTATCAATATAACATGCATTATTACGCATACAATGCAGTTATTATCGCTAGAACTGTAATAAATATACTTACTACTTTCATTACCATCAATATAACATGCATGATTGCCCATATTATGCAGTTATTATCGATAGAACTATAATAAATATACTTATTACTCCTGATATTATCAATATAACATGCATTATTACCCATATAATGCAGTTATTATCGCTAGAACTGTAATAATTATACTTATTACTTATACTGTTAGCAATATAACGTGCATTACTACCCGTATTATGCAGTTATTATCGCTAGAACTGTAATAATTATACATATTACACCCGATATTATCAACATAACATGGATTATTACGCATATAATGCAGTTATTATAGCTAGAACTGTAATAATTATACTTATTACTTATATTATTCTCAATATAACACGCATTATTACCCATATTATGCAGTTATTATCGATAGAACTATAATAAATATACTTAGTACTTTTATTATCATCAATATAACATGCATTATTACCCATATTATGCAGTTATTATCGATAGAACTGTTATAAATACACTTATTACTTTTATTATTATCAATATAACATGCATTATTACCCATATTATGCAGTTATAGTCGCAAGAACTGTAATAAATATACTTATTACTTTTGTTATCATCAATACAACATGCATTATTACCCATATTATGCAGTTATTATCGATAGAACGGGTAATAAATATACTTATTACTTTTATTATTATCAATATAACATGCACTATTAGCCATATTTTACTGTTATTATCGCTAGAACTACAATAATTATACTTATTACTCCCAATATTATCAATATAACATGCATTATTACCCATATAATGCAGTTATTATCGCTAGAACTGTAATAATTAGACTTATTACTTATATTATTCTCAATATAACATGCATTATTACCCATATTATGCAGTTATAATCGCTAGAAATATAATAAATATACTTAGTACTTTTATTATGATCAATATAACATGCATTATTACCCATATTATGCAGTTATTATCGCTTGAACTGTAATAATTATACTCATTACTTATATTATTATCAATATAACATGCATTATTACCAATATTATGCACTTATTATCGCTAGAACTATAATAAATATACGTATTACTTTTATTATCATCAATATAACATGCATTATTACCCATATTATGCAGTTATTATCGATAGAACTGTTATAAATACACTTATTACTTTTATTATTATCAATATAACATGCATTATTACCCATATTATGCAGTTATAACCGCTAGAACTATAATAAATATACTTACTACTTTTATTATCATCAATATAACATGCATTATTACCCATATTATGCAGTTATTATCGATAGAACTATAATAAATATACTTATTACTTTTAGTATTATCAATATAACATGCATTATTACCCATATAATGCGGTTATTATCGCTAGAACTGTAATAATTATACTTATTACTTATATTATTAGCAATATAACATGCATTATTACCCATATTATGCAGTTATTATCGCTAGAACTATAATAAATATACTTACTACTTTTATTATCATCAATATAACATGCATTATTACCCATATTATGCAGTTATTATCGATAGAACTATAATAAATATACTTATTCCTTTTATTATTATCAATAGAACATGCACTATTAGCCATATTATACTATTATTATCGCTGGAACTATAATAATTATACTTATTACTCCTGATATTATCAATATAACATGCATTATTACGCATACAATGCAGTTATTATCGCTAGAACTGTAATAAATATACTTACTACATTCATTACCATCAATATAACATGCATTATTGCCCATATTATGCAGTTATTATCGATAGAACTATAATAAATATACTTATTACTTTTAGTATTATCAATATAACATGCATTATTACCCATATAATGCGGTTATTATCGCTAGAACTGTAATAATTATACTTATTACTTATATTATTAGCAATATAACATGCATTATTACCCATATTATGCAGTTATTATCGCTAGAACTGTAATAATTATACTTATTACTTATATTATTATCAATATAACATGCATTATTACCCATATTATGCAGTTATTATCGATAGAACTATAATAAATATACTTATTCCTTTTATTATTATCAATAGAACATGCACTATTAGCCATATTATACTATTATTATCGCTAGAACTATAATAATTATACTTATTACTCCTGATATTATCAATATAACATGCATTATTACGCATACAATGCAGTTATTATCGCTAGAACTGTAATAAATATACTTACTACATTCATTACCATCAATATAACATGCATTATTGCCCATATTATGCAGTTATTATCGATAGAACTGTAATAATTATACTCATTACTTATATTATTATCAATATAACATGCATTATTACCAATATTATGCACTTATTATCGCTAGAAATATAATAAATATACGTATTACTTTTATTATCATCAATATAACATGCATTATTACCCATATTATGCAGTTATTATCGATAGAACTGTTATAAATACACTTATTACTTTTATTATTATCAATATAACATGCATTATTACCCATATTATGCAGTTATAACCGCTAGAACTATAATAAATATACTTACTACTTTTATTATCATCAATATAACATGCATTATTACCCATATTATGCAGTTATTATCGATAGAACTATAATAAATATACTTATTCCTTTTATTATTATCAATAGAACATGCACTATTAGCCATATTATACTATTATTATCGCTAGAACTATAATAATTATACTTATTACTCCTGATATTATCAATATAACATGCATTATTACGCATACAATGCAGTTATTATCGCTAGAACTGTAATAAATATACTTACTACATTCATTACCATCAATATAACATGCATTATTGCCCATATTATGCAGCTATTATCGATAGAACTATAATAAATATACTTATTACTTTTAGTATTATCAATATAACATGCATTATTACCCATATAATGCGGTTATTATCGCTAGAACTGTAATAATTATACTTATTACTTATATTATTATCAATATAACATGCATTATTACCCATATTATGCAGTTATAACCGCTAGAACTATAATAAATATACTTACTACTTTTATTATCATCAATATAACATGCATTATTACCCATATTATGCAGTTATTATCGATAGAACTATAATAAATATACTTATTACTTTTAGTATTATCAATATAACATGCATTATTACCCATATAATGCGGTTATTATCGCTAGCACTGTAATAATTATACTTATTACTTATATTATTAGCAATATAACATGCATTATTACCCATATTATGCAGTTATTATCGCTAGAACTATAATAAATATACTTACTACTTTTATTATCATCAATATAACATGCATTATTACCCATATTATGCAGTTATTATCGATAGAAGTATAATAAATATACTTATTCCTTTTATTATTATCAATAGAACATGCACTATTAGCCATATTATACTATTATTATCGCTAGAACTATAATAATTATACTTATTACTCCTGATATTATCAATATAACATGCATTATTACGCATACAATGCAGTTATTACCGCTAGAACTGTAATAAATATACTTACTACATTCATTACCATCAATATAACATGCATTATTGCCCATATTATGCAGTTATTATCGATAGAACTATAATAAATATACTTATTACTTTTAGTATTATCAATATAACATGCATTATTACCCATATAATGCGGTTATTATCGCTAGAACTGTAACAATTATACTCATTACTTATATTATTAGCAATATAACGTGCATTATTACCCATATAATGCAGTTATTATCGCCAGAACTGTAATAATTATACTTATTACTTATATTCTTATCAATATAACATGCATTATTACCCATATTATGAGGTTATTATCGCTAGAACTATAATAAATATACGTATTACTTTTATTATCATCAATATAACATGCATTATTACCCATATTATGCAGTTATTATCGATAGAACTGTAATAAATATACTTATTACTTTTATTATTATCAATATAACATGCACTATTAGCCATATTTTACTAGTATTATCGCTAGAACTGTAATAATTATACATATTACTCCCGATATTATCAATATAACATGGATTATTACGCATATAATGCAGTTATTATAGCTAGAACTGTAATAAATATACTTATTACTTTTATTATTATCAATATAACATGCACTATTAGCCATATTTTACTATTATTATCGTTAGAACTATAATAATTATACTTATTACTCCCGATATTATCAATATAACATGCATTATTATGCATACAATGCAGTTATTATCGCTAGAACTGTAATAAATATACTTACTACTTTCATTACCATCAATATAACATGCATTATTACCCATATTATGCAGTTATTATCGATAGAACTGTAATAAATATACTTATTACTTTTATTATTATCAATATAACATGCACTATTAGCCATATTTTACTAGTATTATCGCTAGAACTGCAATAATTATACGTATTACTCCCGATATTATCAATATAACATCCATTATTACCCATATTATGCAGTTATTATCGATAGAACTATAATAATTATACTTATTACTCCTGATATTATCAATATAACATGCATTATTACGCATACAATGCAGTTATTATCGCTAGAACTGTAATAAATATACTTACTACTTTCATTACCATCAATATAACATGCATGATTGCCCATATTATGCAGTTATTATCGATAGAACTATAATAAATATACTTATTACTCCTGATATTATTAATATAACATGCATTATTACCCATATAATGCAGTTATTATCGCTAGAACTGTAATAATTATACTTATTACTTATACTGTTAGCAATATAACGTGCATTACTACCCGTATTATGCAGTTATTATCGCTAGAACTGTAATAATTATACATATTACACCCGATATTATCAACATAACATGGATTATTACGCATATAATGCAGTTATTATAGCTAGAACTGTAATAATTATACTTATTACTTATATTATTCTCAATATAACACGCATTATTACCCATATTATGCAGTTATTATCGATTGACCTATAATAAATATACTTAGTACTTTTATTATCATCAATATAACATGCATTATTACCCATATTATGCAGTTATTATCGATAGAACTGTTATAAATACACTTATTACTTTTATTATCATCAATATAACATGCATTATTACCCATATTATGCAGTTATAGTCGCAAGAACTGTAATAAATATACTTATTACTTTTGTTATCATCAATACAACATGCATTATTACCCATATTATGCAGTTATTATCGATAGAACGGGTAATAAATATACTTATTACTTTTATTATTATCAATATAACATGCACTATTAGCCATATTTTACTGTTATTATCGCTAGAACTACAATAATTATACTTATTACTCCCAATATTATCAATATAACATGCATTATTACCCATATAATGCAGTTATTATCCCTAGAACTGTAATAATTATACTTATTACTTATATTATTCTCAATATAACATGCATTATTACCCATATTATGCAGTTATAATCGCTAGAACTATAATAAATATACTTAGTACTTTTATTATGATCAATATAACATGCATTATTACCCATATTATGCAGTTATAACCGCTAGAACTATAATAAATATACTTACTACTTTTATTATCATCAATATAACATGCATTATTACCCATATTATGCAGTTATTATCGATAGAACTATAATAAATATACTTATTACTTTTAGTATTATCAATATAACATGCATTATTACCCATATAATGCGGTTATTATCGCTAGAACTGTAATAATTATACTTATTACTTATATTATTAGCAATATAACATGCATTATTACCCATATTATGCAGTTATTATCGCTAGAACTATAATAAATATACTTACTACTTTTATTATCATCAATATAACATGCATTATTACCCATATTATGCAGTTATTATCGATAGAACTATAATAAATATACTTATTCCTTTTATTATTATCAATAGAACATGCACTATTAGCCATATTATACTATTATTATCGCTAGAACTATAATAATTATACTTATTACTCCTGATATTATCAATATAACATGCATTATTACGCATACAATGCAGTTATTATCGCTAGAACTGTAATAAATATACTTACTACATTCATTACCATCAATATAACATGCATTATTGCCCATATTATGCAGTTATTATCGATAGAGCTATAATAAATATACTTATTACTTTTAGTATTATCAATATAACATGCATTATTACCCATATAATGCGGTTATTATCGCTAGAACTGTAATAATTATACTTATTACTTATATTATTAGCAATATAACATGCATTATTACCCATATTATGCAGTTATTATCGCTAGAACTGTAATAATTATACTTATTACTTATATTATTATCAATATAACATGCATTATTACCCATATTATGCAGTTATTATCGATAGAACTATAATAAATATACTTATTCCTTTTATTATTATCAATAGAACATGCACTATTAGCCATATTATACTATTATTATCGCTAGAACTATAATAATTATACTTATTACTCCTGATATTATCAATATAACATGCATTATTACGCATACAATGCAGTTATTATCGCTAGAACTGTAATAAATATACTTACTACATTCATTACCATCAATATAACATGCATTATTGCCCATATTATGCAGTTATTATCGATAGAACTGTAATAATTATACTCATTACTTATATTATTATCAATATAACATGCATTATTACCAATATTATGCACTTATTATCGCTAGAACTATAATAAATATACGTATTACTTTTATTATCATCAATATAACATGCATTATTACCCATATTATGCAGTTATTATCGATAGAACTGTTATAAATACACTTATTACTTTTATTATTATCAATATAACATGCATTATTACCCATATTATGCAGTTATAACCGCTAGAACTATAATAAATATACTTACTACTTTTATTATCATCAATATAACATGCATTATTACCCATATTATGCAGTTATTATCGATAGAACTATAATAAATATACTTATTCCTTTTATTATTATCAATAGAACATGCACTATTAGCCATATTATACTATTATTATCGCTAGAACTATAATAATTATACTTATTACTCCTGATATTATCAATATAACATGCATTATTACGCATACAATGCAGTTATTATCGCTAGAACTGTAATAAATATACTTACTACATTCATTACCATCAATATAACATGCATTATTGCCCATATTATGCAGCTATTATCGATAGAACTATAATAAATATACTTATTACTTTTAGTATTATCAATATAACATGCATTATTACCCATATAATGCGGTTATTATCGCTAGAACTGTAATAATTATACTTATTACTTATATTCTTATCAATATAACATGCATTATTACCCATATTATGCAGTTATTATCGCTAGAACTATAATAAATATACGTATTACTTTTATTATCATCAATATAACATGCATTATTACCCATATTATGCAGTTGTTATCGATAGAACTGTAATAAATATACTTATTACTTTTATTATTATCAATATAACATGCACTATTAGCCATATTTTACTAGTATTATCGCTAGAACTGCAATAATTATACGTATTACTCCCGATATTATCAATATAACATCCATTATTACCCATATTATGCAGTTATTATCGATAGAACTATAATAAATATACTTATTACTTTTATTATTATCAATATAACATACACTATTAGCCATATTGTACTATTATTATCGCTAGAACTATAATAATTATACTTATTACTCCTGATATTATCAATATAACATACATTATTACCCATATAATGCAGTTATTATCGCTAGAACTGTAATAATTATACTTATTACTTATACTATTAGCAATATAACGTGCATTATTACCCATATTATGCAGTTATTATCGCTAGAACTGTAATAGTTATACTTATTATTTATATTATTAGCAATATAACGTGCATTATTATCCATATTATGCAGCTATTATCGCTAGAACTGTAATAATTATACTTATTATTTATATTATTATCAATATAACATGCATTATTACCCATATAATGCAGTTATTATCGACAGAAGTATAATAAATATACTTATTACTTTTATTATTATCAATATAACAGGCACTATTAGCCATATTTTACTAGTATTATCGCTAGAACTGCAATAATTGTACGTATTACTCCCGATATTATCAATATAACATCCATTATTACCCATATAATGCAGTTATTATCGCTAGAACTGTAATAATTATACTTAGTACTTTTATTATGATCAATATAACATGCATTATTACCCATATTATGTAGTTATTATCGATAGAACTGTAATAATTATACTTATTACTTATATTATTCTCAATATAACATGCATTATTACCCATATTATGCAGTCATTATCGATAGAACTATAATAAATATACCTAGTACTTTTATTATCATCAATATAACATGCATTATTACCCATATAATGCAGTTATTATCGATAGAACTATAATAAATCTACTTATTACTTTTATTATTATCAATAGAACATGCACTATTAGCCATATTATACTATTATTATCGCTAGAACTATAATAATTATACTTATTACTCCAGACATTATCAATATAACATGCATTATTACCCATATAATGCAGTTATTATCGCTAGAACTGGAATAATTGTACTTATTACTTATATTATTATCAATATAACATGCATTATTACCCATATTATGCAGTTATTATCGATAGAACTATAATAAATATACTTATTCCTTTTATTATTATCAATAGAACATGCACTATTAGCCATAATATACTATTATTATCGCTAGAACTATAATAATTATACTTATTACTCCTGATATTATCAATATAACATGCATTATTACGCATACAATGCAGTTATTATCGCTAGAACTGTAATAAATATACTTACTACATTCATTACCATCAATATAACATGCATTATTGCCCATATTATGCAGTTATTATCGATAGAACTGTAATAATTATACTCATTACTTATATTATTATCAATATAACATCCATTATTACCCATATAATGCAGTTATTATCGCTAGAACTGTAATAATTATACTTATTACTTATATTATTCTCAATATAACATGCATTATTACCCATATAATGCAGTTATTATCGCTAGAACTGTAATAATTATACTTAGTACTTTTATTATGATCAATATAACATGCATTATTACCCATATTATGCAGTTATTATCGATAGAACTATAATAAATATACTTATTACTTTTATTATTATCAATATAACATACACTATTAGCCATATTGTACTATTATTATCGCTAGAACTATAATAATTATACTTATTACTCCTGATATTATCAATATAACATACATTATTACCCATATAATGCAGTTATTATCGCTAGAACTGTAATAATTATACTTATTACTTATACTATTAGCAATATAACGTGCATTATTACCCATATTATGCAGTTATTATCGCTAGAACTGTAATAGTTATACTTATTATTTATATTATTAGCAATATAACGTGCATTATTATCCATATTATGCAGCTATTATCGCTAGAACTGTAATAATTATACTTATTATTTATATTATTATCAATATAACATGCATTATTACCCATATAATGCAGTTATTATCGACAGAAGTATAATAAATATACTTATTACTTTTATTATTATCAATATAACAGGCACTATTAGCCATATTTTACTAGTATTATCGCTAGAACTGCAATAATTGTACGTATTACTCCCGATATTATCAATATAACATCCATTATTACCCATATAATGCAGTTATTATCGCTAGAACTGTAATAATTATACTTAGTACTTTTATTATGATCAATATAACATGCATTATTACCCATATTATGTAGTTATTATCGATAGAACTGTAATAATTATACTTATTACTTATATTATTCTCAATATAACATGCATTATTACCCATATTATGCAGTCATTATCGATAGAACTATAATAAATATACCTAGTACTTTTATTATCATCAATATAACATGCATTATTACCCATATAATGCAGTTATTATCGATAGAACTATAATAAATATACTTATTACTTTTATTATTATCAATAGAACATGCACTATTAGCCATATTATACTATTATTATCGCTAGAACTATAATAATTATACTTATTACTCCAGACATTATCAATATAACATGCATTATTACCCATATAATGCAGTTATTATCGCTAGAACTGGAATAATTGTACTTATTACTTATATTATTATCAATATAACATGCATTATTACCCATATTATGCAGTTATTATCGATAGAACTATAATAAATATACTTATTCCTTTTATTATTATCAATATAACATGCACTATTAGCCATATTTTACTATTATTATCGCTAGAACTACAATAATTATACTTATTACTCCCAATATTATCAATATAACATGTATTATTACCCATGTAATGCAGTTATTATCGCTAGAACTGTAATAATTATACTTATTACTTATATTATTCTCAATATAACATGCATTATTACCCATATTATGCAGTTATAATCGCTAGAACTATAATAAATATACTTAGTACTTTTATTATGATCAATATAACATGCATTATTACCCATATTATGTAGTTATTATCGATAGAACTGTAATAATTATACTTATTACTTATATTATTCTCAATATAACTTGCATTATTACCCATATTATGCAGTTATAACCGCTAGAACTATAATAAATATACTTATTACTTTTATTATCATCAATATAACATGCATTATTACCCATATAATGCAGGTATTATCGCTAGAACTGTAATAATTATACTTACTACTCTCATTATCATCAATATAACATGCATTATCACCCATATAATGCAGTTATTATCGATAGAACTATAATAAATATACTTATTACTTTTAGTATTATCAATATAACATGCATTATTACCCATATAATGCGGTTATTATCGCTAGAACTGTAATAATTATACTTATTACTTATATTCTTATCAATATAACATGCATTATTACCCATATTATGCAGTTATTATCGCTAGAACTATAATAAATATACGTATTACTTTTATTATCATCAATATAACATGCATTATTACCCATATTATGCAGTTATTATCGATAGAACTGTAATAAATATACTTATTACTTTTATTATTATCAATATAACATGCACTATTAGCCATATTTTACTAGTATTATCGCTAGAACTGCAATAATTATACGTATTACTCCCGATATTATCAATATAACATCCATTATTACCCATATTATGCAGTTATTATCGATAGAACTATAATAAATATACTTATTACTTTTATTATTATCAATATAACATACACTATTAGCCATATTGTACTATTATTATCGCTAGAACTATAATAATTATACCTATTACTCCTGATATTATCAATATAACATACATTATTACCCATATAATGCAGTTATTATCGCTAGAACTGTAATAATTATACTTATTACTTATACTATTAGCAATATAACGTGCATTATTACCCATATTATGCAGTTATTATCGCTAGAACTGTAATAGTTATACTTATTATTTATATTATTAGCAATATAACGTGCATTATTATCCATATTATGCAGCTATTATCGCTAGAACTGTAATAATTATACTTATTATTTATATTATTATCAATATAACATGCATTATTACCCATATAATGCAGTTATTATCGACAGAAGTATAATAAATATACTTATTACTTTTATTATTATCAATATAACAGGCACTATTAGCCATATTTTACTAGTATTATCGCTAGAACTGCAATAATTATACGTATTACTCCCGATATTATCAATATAACATCCATTATTACCCATATAATGCAGTTATTATCGCTAGAACTGTAATAATTATACTTATTACTTATATTATTCTCAATATAACATGCATTATTACCCATATAATGCAGTTATTATCGCTAGAACTGTAATAATTATACTTATTACTTATACTATTAGCAATATAACGTGCATTATTACCCATATTATGCAGTTATTATCGCTAGAACTGTAATAGTTATACTTATTATTTATATTATTAGCAATATAACATGCATTATTACCCATATAATGCAGTTATTATCGATAGAACTATAATAAATATACTTATTACTTTTATTATTATCAATAGAACATGCACTATTAGCCATATTATACTTTTATTATCGCTAGAACTATAATAATTATACTTATTACTCCTGATATTATCAATATAACATGCATTATTACGCATACAATGCAGTTATTATCGCTAGAACTGTAATAAATATACTTACTACATTCATTACCATCAATATAACATGCATTATTGCCCATATTATGCAGTTATTATCGATAGAACTGTAATAATTATACTCATTACTTATATTATTATCAATATAACATGCATTATTACCAATATTATGCACTTATTATCGCTAGAACTATAATAAATATACGTATTACTTTTATTATCATCAATATAACATGCATTATTACCCATATTATGCAGTTATTATCGATAGAACTGTTATAAATACACTTATTACTTTTATTATTATCAATATAACATGCATTATTACCCATATTATGCAGTTATAACCGCTAGAACTATAATAAATATACTTACTACTTTTATTATCATCAATATAACATGCATTATTACCCATATTATGCAGTTATTATCGATAGAACTATAATAAATATACTTATTCCTTTTATTATTATCAATAGAACATGCACTATTAGCCATATTATACTATTATTATCGCTAGAACTATAATAATTATACTTATTACTCCTGATATTATCAATATAACATGCATTATTACGCATACAATGCAGTTATTATCGCTAGAACTGTAATAAATATACTTACTACATTCATTACCATCAATATAACATGCATTATTGCCCATATTATGCAGTTATTATCGATAGAACTATAATAAATATACTTATTACTTTTAGTATTATCAATATAACATGCATTATTACCCATATAATGCGGTTATTATCGCTAGAACTGTAATAATTATACTTATTACTTATATTCTTATCAATATAACATGCATTATTACCCATATTATGCAGTTATTATCGCTAGAACTATAATAAATATACGTATTACTTTTATTATCATCAATATAACATGCATTATTACCCATATTATGCAGTTATTATCGATAGAACTATAATAAATATACTTATTACTTTTATTATTATCAATATAACATACACTATTAGCCATATTGTACTATTATTATCGCTAGAACTATAATAATTATACTTATTACTCCTGATATTATCAATATAACATACATTATTACCCATATAATGCAGTTATTATCGCTAGAACTGTAATAATTATACTTATTACTTATACTATTAGCAATATAACGTGCATTATTACCCATATTATGCAGTTATTATCGCTAGAACTGTAATAGTTATACTTATTATTTATATTATTAGCAATATAACGTGCATTATTATCCATATTATGCAGCTATTATCGCTAGAACTGTAATAATTATACTTATTATTTATATTATTATCAATATAACATGCATTATTACCCATATAATGCAGTTATTATCGACAGAAGTATAATAAATATACTTATTACTTTTATTATTATCAATATAACAGGCACTATTAGCCATATTTTACTAGTATTATCGCTAGAACTGCAATAATTATACGTATTACTCCCGATATTATCAATATAACATCCATTATTACCCATATAATGCAGTTATTATCGCTAGAACTGTAATAATTATACTTATTACTTATATTATTCTCAATATAACATGCATTATTACCCATATAATGCAGTTATTATCGCTAGAACTGTAATAATTATACTTAGTACTTTTATTATGATCAATATAACATGCATTATTACCCATATTATGTAGTTATTATCGATAGAACTGTAATAATTATACTTATTACTTATATTATTCTCAATATAACATGCATTATTACCCATATTATGCAGTCATTATCGATAGAACTATAATAAATATACTTAGTACTTTTATTATCATCAATATAACATGCATTATTACCCATATAATGCAGGTATTATCGCTAGAACTGTAATAGTGATACTTATTATTTATATTATTAGCAATATAACGTGCATTATTACCCATATTATGCAGCTATTATCGCTAGAACTGTAATAATTATACTTATTACTTATATTATTATCAATATAACATGCATTATTACCCATATAATGCAGTTATTATCGATAGAACTATAATAAATATACTTATTACTTTTATTATTATCAATAGAACATGCACTATTAGCCATATTATACTATTATTATCGCTAGAACTATAATAATTATACTTATTACTCCAGACATTATCAATATAACATGCATTATTACCCATATAATGCAGTTATTATCGCTAGAACTGTAATAATTATACTTATTACTTATATTATTATCAATGTAACATGCATTATTACCCATATAATGCAGTTATTATCGACAGATGTATAATAAATATACTTATTACTTTTATTATTATCAATATAACAGGGACTCTTAGCCATATTTTACTAGTATTATCGCTAGAACTGTAATAATTATACTTATTACTCCCGATATTATCAATATAACATGGATTATTACGCATATAATGCAGTTATTATCGGTAGAACTATAATGAATATACGTATTACTTTTATTATCATCAATATAACATGCATTATTACCCATATTATGCAGTTATTATCGATAGAACTATAATAAATATACTTATTACTTTCATTATCATCAATATAACATGCATTATTACACATATAATGCAGGTATTATCGCTAGAACTGTAATAATTATACTTACTACTCTCATTATCATCAATATAACATGCATTATCACCCATATAATGCAGTTATTATCGACAGAAGTATAATAAATATACTTATTACTTTTATTATTATCAATATAACATGCACTATTAGCCATATTTTACTATTATTATCGCTAGAACTACAATAATTATACTTATTACTCCCAATATTATCAATATAACATGTATTATTACCCATATAATGCAGTTATTATCGCTAGAACTGTAATAATTATACTTATTACTTATATTATTCTCAATATAACATGCATTATTACCCATATTATGCAGTTATAATCGCTAGAACTATAATAAATATACTTAGTACTTTTATTATGATCAATATAACATGCATTATTACCCATATTATGTAGTTATTATCGATTGAACTGTAATAATTATACTTATTACTTATATTATTCTCAATATAACTTGCATTATTACCCATATTATGCAGTTATAACCGCTAGAACTATAATAAATATACTTATTACTTTTATTATCATCAATATAACATGCATTATTACCCATATAATGCAGGTATTATCGCTAGAACTGTAATAATTATACTTACTACTCTCATTATCATCAATATAACATGCATTATCACCCATATTATGCAGTTATTATCGATAGAACTGTTATAAATACACTTATTACTTTTATTATTATCAATATAACATGCATTATTACCCATATTATGCAGTTATAACCGCTAGAACTATAATAAATATACTTACTACTTTTATTATCATCAATATAACATGCATTATTACCCATATTATGCAGTTATTATCGATAGAACTATAATAAATATACTTATTCCTTTTATTATTATCAATAGAACATGCACTATTAGCCATATTATACTATTATTATCGCTAGAACTATAATAATTATACTTATTACTCCTGATATTATCAATATAACATGCATTATTACGCATACAATGCAGTTATTATCGATAGAACTATAATAAATATACTTATTACTTTTATTATTATCAATATAACATACACTATTAGCCATATTGTACTATTATTATCGCTAGAACTATAATAATTATACTTATTACTCCTGATATTATCAATATAACATACATTATTACCCATATAATGCAGTTATTATCGCTAGAACTGTAATAATTATACTTATTACTTATACTATTAGCAATATAACGTGCATTATTACCCATATTATGCAGTTATTATCGCTAGAACTGTAATAGTTATACTTATTATTTATATTATTAGCAATATAACGTGCATTATTATCCATATTATGCAGCTATTATCGCTAGAACTGTAATAATTATACTTATTATTTATATTATTATCAATATAACATGCATTATTACCCATATAATGCAGTTATTATCGACAGAAGTATAATAAATATACTTATTACTTTTATTATTATCAATATAACAGGCACTATTAGCCATATTTTACTAGTATTATCGCTAGAACTGCAATAATTATACGCATTACTCCCGATATTATCAATATAACATCCATTATTACCCATATAATGCAGTTATTATCGCTAGAACTGTAATAATTATACTTATTACTTATATTATTCTCAATATAACATGCATTATTACCCATATAATGCAGTTATTATCGCTAGAACTGTAATAATTATACTTAGTACTTTTATTATGATCAATATAACATGCATTATTACCCATATTATGTAGTTATTATCGATAGAACTGTAATAATTATACTTATTACTTATATTATTCTCAATATAACATGCATTATTACCCATATTATGCAGTCATTATCGATAGAACTATAATAAATATACTTAGTACTTTTATTATCATCAATATAACATGCATTATTACCCATATTATGCAGTTATTATCGATAGAACTATAATAAATATACTTATTACTTTCATTATCATCAATATAACATGCATTATTACACATATAATGCAGGTATTATCGCTAGAACTGTAATAATTATACTTACTACTCTCATTATCATCAATATAACATGCATTATCACCCATATAATGCAGTTATTATCGACAGAAGTATAATAAATATACTTATTACTTTTATTATTATCAATATAACATGCACTATTAGCCATATTTTACTATTATTATCGCTAGAACTACAATAATTATACTTATTACTCCCAATATTATCAATATAACATGTATTATTACCCATATAATGCAGTTATTATCGCTAGAACTGTAATAATTATACTTATTACTTATATTATTCTCAATATAACATGCATTATTACCCATATTATGCAGTTATAATCGCTAGAACTATAATAAATATACTTAGTACTTTTATTATGATCAATATAACATGCATTATTACCCATATTATGCAGTTATTATCGCTAGAACTGTAATAATTATACTTATTACTTATATTATTCTCAATATAACATGCATTATTACCCATATAATGCAGTTATTATCGCTAGAACTGTAATAATTATACTTAGTACTTTTATTATGATCAATATAACATGCATTATTACCCATATTATGTAGTTATTATCGATAGAACTGTAATAATTATACTTATTACTTATATTATTCTCAATATAACATGCATTATTACCCATATTATGCAGTCATTATCGATAGAACTATAATAAATATACTTAGTACTTTTATTATCATCAATATAACATGCATTATTACCCATATAATGCAGTTATTATCGATAGAACTATAATAAATATACTTATTACTTTTATTATTATCAATAGAACATGCACTATTAGCCATATTATACTATTATTATCGCTAGAACTATAATAATTATACTTATTACTCCAGACATTATCAATATAACATGCATTATTACCCATATAATGCAGTTATTATCGCTAGAACTGTAATAATTATACTTATTACTTATATTATTATCAATATAACATGCATTATTACCCATATTATGCAGTTATTATCGATAGAACTATAATAAATATACTTATTCCTTTTATTATTATCAATAGAACATGCACTATTAGCCATATTATACTATTATTATCGCTATAACTATAATAATTATACTTATTACTCCTGATATTATCAATATAACATGCATTATTACGCATACAATGCAGTTATTATCGCTAGAACTGTAATAAATATACTTACTACATTCATTACCATCAATATAACATGCATTATTGCCCATATTATGCAGTTATTATCGATAGAACTGTAATAATTATACTCATTACTTATATTATTATCAATATAACATGCATTATTACCAATATTATGCACTTATTATCGCTAGAACTATAATAAATATACGTATTACTTTTATTATCATCAATATAACATGCATTATTACCCATATTATGCAGTTATTATCGATAGAACTGTTATAAATACACTTATTACTTTTATTATTATCAATATAACATGCACTATTAGCCATATTTTACTAGTATTATCGCTAGAACTGCAATAATTATACGTATTACTCCCGATATTATCAATATAACATCCATTATTACCCGTATTATGCAGTTATTATCGATAGAACTATAATAAATATACTTATTACTTTTATTATTATCAATATAACATACACTATTAGCCATATTGTACTATTATTATCGCTAGAACTATAATAATTATACTTATTACTCCTGATATTATCAATATAACATACATTATTACCCATATAATGCAGTTATTATCGCTAGAACTGTAATAACTATACTTATTACTTATACTATTACCAATATAACGTGCATTATTACCCATATTATGCAGTTATTATCGCTAGAACTGTGATAATTATACTTAGTACTTTTATTATGATCAATATAACATGCATTATTACCCATATTATGAAGTTATTATCGATAGAACTGTAATAATTATACTCATTACTTATATTATTATCAATATAACATGCATTATTACCAATATTATGCACTTATTATCGCTAGAACTATAATAAATATACGTATTACTTTTATTATCATCAATATAACATGCATTATTACCCATATTATGCAGTTATTATCGATAGAACTGTTATAAATACACTTATTACTTTTATTATTATCATTATAACATGCATTATTACCCATATTATGCAGTTATAACCGCTAGAACTATAATAAATATACTTACTACTTTTATTATCATCAATATAACATGCATTATTACCCATATTATGCAGTTATTATCGATAGAACTGTAATAAATATACTTATTACTTTTATTATTATCAATAGAACATGCACTATTAGCCATATTTTACTAGTATTATCGCTAGAACTGCAATAATTATACGTATTACTCCCGATATTATCAATATAACATCCATTATTACCCGTATTATGCAGTTATTATCGATAGAACTATAATAAATATACTTATTACATTTATTATTATCAATATAACATACACTATTAGCCATATTGTACTATTATTATCGCTAGAACTATAATAGTTATACTTATTACTCCTGATATTATCAATATAACATGCATTATTACCCATATTATGCAGTCATTATCGATAGAACTATAATAAATATACTTAGTACTTTTATTATCATCAATATAACATGCATTATTACCCATATAATGCAGGTATTATCGCTAGAACTGTAATAGTGATACTTATTATTTATATTATTAGCAATATAACGTGCATTAGTACCCATATTATGCAGCTATTATCGCTAGAACTGTAACAATTATACGTATAACTCCCGATATTATCAATATAACATCCATTATTACCCATATAATGCAGTTATTATCGCTAGAACTGTAATAATTATACTTAATACTTATATTATTCTCAATATAACATGCATTATTACCCATATAATGCAGTTATTATCGCTAGAACTGTAATAATTATACTTAGTACTTTTATTATGATCAATATAACATGCATTATTACCCATATTATGTAGTTATTATCGATAGAACTGTAATAATTATACTTATTACTTATATTATTCTCAATATAACATGCATTATTACCCATATTATGCAGGTATTATCGCTAGAACTGTAATAATTATACTTATTACTTATATTATTATCAATATAACATGCATTATTACCCATATAATGCAGTTATTATCGATAGAACTATAATAAATATACTTATTACTTTTATTATTATCAATAGAACATGCACTATTAGCCATATTATACTATTATTATCGCTAGAACTATAATAATTATACTTATTACTCCACACATTATCAATATAACATGCATTATTACCCATATAATGCAGTTATTATCGACAGAAGAATAATAAATATACTTATTACTTTTATTATTATCAATATAACAGGGACTCTTAGCCATATTTTACTAGTATTATCGCTAGAACTGTAATAATTATACTTATTACTCCCGATATTATCAATATAACATGGATTATTACGCATATAATGCAGTTATTATCGGTAGAACTATAATGAATATACGTATTACTTTTATTATCATCAATATAACATGCATTATTACCCATATTATGCAGTTATTGTCGATAGAACTATAATAAATATACTTATTACTTTTATTATCATCAATATAACATGCACTATTACCCATATAATGCAGGTATTATAGCTAGAACTGTAATAATTATACTTACTACTCTCATTATCATCAATATAACATGCATTATCACCCATATAATGCAGTTATTATCGACAGAAGTATAATAAATATACTTATTACTTTTATTATTATCAATATAACAGGCACTCTTAGCCATATTTTACTAGTATTATCGCTAGAACTGTAATAATTATACTTATTACTCCCGATATTATCAATATAACATGGATTATTCGCATATAATGCAGTTATTATCGGTAGAACTATAATAAATATACGTATTACTTTTATTATCATCAATATAACATGCATTATTACCAATATTATGCAGTTATTATCGACAGAACTGTAATAAATATACTTATTACTTTTATTATTATCAATATAACATGCACTATTAGCCATATTTTACTATTATTATCGTTAGAACTATAATAATTATACTTATTACTCCCGATATTATCAATAAAACATGCATTATTACGCATACAATGCAGTTATTATCGCTAGAACCGTAATAAATATACTTACTACTTTCATTACCATCAATATAACATGCATTATTGCCCATATTATGCAGTTATTATCGATAGAACTATAATAAATATTCTTATTACTTTTAGTATTATGAATATAACATGCATTATTACCCATATAATGCGGTTATTATCGCTAGAACTGTAATAATTATACTTATTACTTATATTATTAGCAATATAACGTGCATTATTACCCATATAATGCAGTTATTATCGCCAGAACTGTAATAATTATACTTATTACTTATATTCTTATCAATATAACATGCATTATTACCCATATTATGCAGTTATTATCGCTAGAACTATAATAAATATACGTATTACTTTTATTATCATCAATATAACATGCATTATTACCCATATTATGCAGTTATTATCGATAGAACTGTAATAAATATACTTATTACTTATATTATTAGCAATATAACGTGCATTATTACCCAAATAATGCAGTTATTATCGCTAGAACTGTAATAATTATACTTATTACTTATATTATTCTCAATATAACATGCATTATTACCCATATTATGCAGTTATTATCGATAGAACTGTTATAAATACACTTATTACTTTTATTATTCTCAATATAACATGCATTATTACCCATATTATGCAGTTATAACCGCTAGAACTATAATAAATATACTTACTACTTTTATTATCATCAATATAACATGCATTATTACCCATATTATGCAGTTATTATCGATAGAACTATAATAAATATACTTACTACTTTCATTACCATCAATATAACATGCATTATTACCCATATAATGCAGTTATTATCGCCAGAACTGTAATAATTATACTTATTACTTATATTATTAGCAATATAACGTGCAATATTTCCCATGTTATGCAGTTATTATCGATAGAACTATAATAAATATACTTATTACTTTTATTATTATCAATATAACATGCATTATTACCAATATTATGCACTTATTATCGCTAGAACTATAATAAATATACGTATTACTTTTATTATCATCAATATAACATGCATTATTACCCATATTATGCAGTTATTATCGATAGAACTATAATAAATATACTTATTCCTTTTATTATTATCAATAGAACATGCACTATTAGCCATATTATACTATTATTATCGCTAGAACTATAATAATTATACTTATTACTCCTGATATTATCAATATAACATGCATTATTACGCATACAATGCAGTTGTTATCGCTAGAACTGTAATAAATATACTTACTACTTTCATTACCATCAATATAACATGCATTATTACGCATATTATGCACTTATAATCGCTAGAACTATAACAAATATACTTAGTACTTTTATTATCATCAATATAACATGCATTATTACGCATATAATGCAGTTATTATCGCTAGAACTGTAATAATTATACTTATTACTTATATTATTAGCAATATAACGTGCAATATTTCCCATGTTATGCAGTTATTATCGATAGAACTATAATAAATATACTTATTACTTTTATTATTATCAATATAACATGCATTATTACCAATATTATGCACTTATTATCGCTAGAACTATAATAAATATACGTATTACTTTTATTATCATCAATATAACATGCATTATTACCCATATAATGCAGTTATTATCGCTAGGACTGTAATAATTATACTTATTACTTATACAATTAGCAATATAACGTGCATTATTACCCGTATTATGCAGTTATTATCGCTAGAACTGTAATAATTATACTTATTACTTATATTATTCTCAATATAACATGCATTATTACCCAAATAATGCAGTTATTATCGATAGAACTATAATAAATATACTTATTACTTTTAGTATTATCAATATAACATGCATTATTACCCATATTATGCAGTTATTATCGATAGAACTGTAATAAATATAATTATTACTTTTATTATCATCAATATAACATGCATTATTACCCATATAATGCAGGTATTATCGCTAGAACTGTAATAGTTATACTTATTACTTATATTATTAGCAATATAACGTGCAATATTTCCCATGTTATGCAGTTATAACCGCTAGAACTATAATAAATATACTTACTACTTTTATTATCATCAATATAACATGCATTATTACGCATATAATGCAGTTATTATCCCTAGAACTGTAATAATTATACTTATTACTTATATTATTAGCAATATAACGTGCATTATTACCCATATAATGCGGTTATTATCGCTAGAACTGTAATAATTATACTTATTACTTATATTATTAGCAATATAACGTGCAATATTTCCCATGTTATACAGTTATTATAGCTAGAACTGTAATAATTATACTTATTACTTATATTATTCTCAATATAACATGCATTATTACCCATATTATGCAGTTATTATCGATAGAACTGTTATAAATACACTTATTACTTATATTATTCTCAATATAACATGCATTATTACCCATATTATGCAGTTATAACCGCTAGAACTATAATAAATATACTTACTACTTTTATTATCATCAATATAACATGCATTATTACCCATATTATGCAGTTATTATCGATAGAACTATAATAAATATACTTATTCCTTTTATTATTATCAATAGAACATGCACTATTAGCCATATTATACTATTATTATCGCTAGAACTATAATAATTATACTTATTACTCCTGATATTATCAATATAACATGCATTATTACGCATACAATGCAGTTATTATCGCTAGAACTGTAATAAATATACCTACTACTTTCATTACCATCAATATAACATGCATTATTGCCCATATTATGCAGTTATTATCGATAGAACTGTAATAAATATACTTACTACTTTCATTACCATCAATATAACATGCATTATTACCCATATTATGCAGTTATTATCGATAGAACTGTAATAAATATACTTATTACTTATATTATTAGCAATATAACGTGCATTATTACCCAAATAATGCAGTTATTATCGCTAGAACTGTAATAATTATACTTATTACTTATATTATTCTCAATATAACATGCATTATTACCCATATTATGCAGTCATAACCGCTAGAACTATAATAAATATACTTACTACTTTCATTACCATCAATATAACATGTATTATTGCCCATATTATGCAGTTATTATCGATAGAACTATAATAAATATACTTATTACTTTTAGTATTATCAATATAACATGCATTATTACCCATATAATGCGGTTATTATGGCTAGAACTGTAATAATTATACTTATTACTTATATTGTTAGCAATATAACGTGCATTATTACCCATATAATGCATTTATTATCGCCAGAACTGTAATAATTATACTTATTACTTATATTCTTATCAATATAACATGCATTATTACCCATATTATGCAGTTATAACCGCTAGAACTGTATTAATTATACATATTACGCCCGATATTATCAATATAACACGGATTATTACCCATATTATGCAGTTATTATAGCTAGAACTGTAATAATTATACTTATTACTTATATTATTCTCAATATAACATGCATTATTACCCATATTATGCAGTTATTATCGATAGAACTATAATAAATATACTTAGTACTTTTATTATCATCAATATAACATGCATTATTACCCATATAATGCAGGTATTATCGCTAGAACTGTAATAATTATACTTACTACTCTCATTATCATCAATATCGCATGCATTATTACCCATATTATGCAGTTATTATCGATAGAACTATAATAAATATACTTATTCCTTTTATTATTATCAATAGAACATGCACTATTAGCCATATTATACTATTATTATCGCTAGAACTATAATAATTATACTTATTACTCCTGATATTATCAATATAACATGCATTATTACGCATACAATGCAGTTATTATCGCTAGAACTGTAATAATTATACTTATTACTTATATTATTAGCAATATAACGTGCATTATTACCCATATAATGCAGTTATTATCGCTAGAAGTGTAATAATTATACTTATTACTTATATTATTATCAATATAACATGCATTATTACGCATATTATGCAGTTATAATCGCTAGAACTATAATAAATATACTTAGTACTTTTATTATCATCAATATAACATGCATTATTACGCATATAATGCAGTTATTATCGCTAGAACTGTAATAATTATACTTATTACTTATATTATTAGCAATATAACGTGCAATATTTCCCATGTTATGCAGTTATTATCGATAGAACTATAATAAATATACTTATTCCTTTTATTATTATCAGTAGAACATGCACTATTAGCCATATTATACTATTATTATCGCTAGAACTATAATAATTATACTTATTACTCCCGATATTATCAATATAACATGGATTATTCGCATATAATGCAGTTATTATCGGTAGAACTATAATAAATATACGTATTACTTTTATTATCATCAATATAACATGCATTATTACCCATATTATGCAGTTATTATCGATAGAACTGTAATAAATATACTTATTACTTATATTATTAGCAATATAACGTGCAATATTTCCCATGTTATACAGTTATTATAGCTAGAACTGTAATAATTATACTTATTACTTATATTATTCTCAATATAACATGCATTATTACCCATATTATGCAGTTATAACCGCTAGAACTATAATAAATATACTTACTACTTTTATTATCATCAATATAACATGCATTATTACCCATATTATGCAGTTATTATCGATAGAACTGTAATAAATATACTTATTCCTTTTATTATTATCAATAGAACATGCACTATTAGCCATATTATACTATTATTATCGCTAGAACTATAATAATTATACTTATTACTCCTGATATTATCAATATAACATGCATTATTACGCATACAATGCAGTTATTATCACTAGAACTGTAATAAATATACTTACTACTTTCATTACCATCAATATAACATGCATTATTGCCCATATTATGCAGTTATTATCGATAGAACTATAATAAATATACTTATTACTTTTAGTATTATGAATATAACATGCATTATTACCCATATAGTGGGGTTATTATCGCTAGAACTGTAATAATTATACTTATTACTTATATTATTAGCAATATAACGTGCATTATTACCCATATAATGCAGTTATTATCGCCAGAACTGTAATAATTATACTTATTACTTATATTCTTATCAATATAACATGCATTATTACCCATATTATGCAGTTATTATCGCTAGAACTATAATAAATATACGTATTACTTTTATTATCATCAATATAACATGCATTATTACCCATATTATGCAGCTATTATCGATAGAACTGTAATAAATATACTTATTACTTATATTATTAGCAATATAACGTGCATTATTACCCAAATAATGCAGTTATTATCGCTAGAACTGTAATAATTATATTTATTAGTTATATTATTCTCAATATAACATGCATTATTACCCATATTATGCAGTTATAACCGCTAGAACTATAATAAATATACTTACTACTTTTATTATCATCAATATAACATGCATTATTACGCATATAATGCAGTTATTATCCCTAGAACTGTAATAATTATACTTATTACTTATATTATTAGCAATATAACGTGCAATATTACCCATGTTATGCAGTTATTATTGATAGAACTGTAATAATTATACTTATTACTTATATTATTCTCAATATAACATGCATTATGACCCATATTATGCAGTTATTATCGATAGAACTATAATAAATATATCTAGTACTTTTATTATCATCAATATAACATGCGTTATTAACCATATAATGCAGGTATTATCGCTAGAACTGTAATAGTTATACTTATTACTTATATTATTATCAATATAACATGCATTATTACGCATATTATGCAGTTATAATCGCTAGAACTATAATAAATATACTTAGTACTTTTATTATCATCAATATAACATGCATTATTACGCATATAATGCAGTTATTATCGCTAGAACTGTAACAATTATACTTATTACTTATATTATTAGCAATATAACGTGCAATATTTCCCATGTTATGCAGTTATTATCGATAGAACTATAATAAATATACGTATTACTTTTATTATCATCAATATAACATGCATTATTACCCATATTATGCAGTTATTATCGATAGAACTGTTATAAATACACTTATTACTTTTAATATTCTCAATATAACATGCATTATTACCCATATTATGCAGTTATAACCGCTAGAACTATAATAAATATACATACTACTTTTATTATCATCAATATAACATGCATTATTACCCATATTATGCAGTTATTATCGATAGAACTATAATAAATATACTTATTCCTTTTATTATTATCAATAGAACATGCACTATTAGCCATATTATACTATTATTATCGCTAGAACTATAATAATTATACTTATTACTCCTGATATTATCAATATAACATGCATTATTACGCATACAATGCAGTTATTATCGCTAGAACTGTAATAAATATACTTACTACTTTCATTACCATCAATATAACATGCATTATTGCCCATATTATGCAGTTATTATCGATAGAACTATAATAAATATACTTATTACTTTTAGTATTATCAATATAACATGCATTATTACCCATATAATGCGGTTATTATCGCTAGAACTGTAATAATTATACTTATTACTTATATTATTAGCAATATAACGTGCATTATTACCCATATAATGCAGTTATTATCGCCAGAACTGTAATAATTATACTTATTACTTATATTCTTATCAATATAACATGCATTATTACCCATATTATGCAGTTATAACCGCTAGAACTGTATTAATTATACATATTACGCCCGATATTATCAATATAACGCGGATTATTACCCATATTATGCAGTTATTATAGCTAGAACTGTAATAATTATACTTATTACTTATATTATTCTCAATATAACATGCATTATTACCCATATTATGCAGTTATTATCGATAGAACTATACTAAATATACTTAGTACTTTTATTATCATCAATATAACATGCATTATTACCCATATAATGCAGGTATTATCGCTAGAACTGTAATAATTATACTTACTACTCTCATTACCATCAATATAACATGCATTATTGCCCATATTATGCAGTTATTATCGATAGAACTATAATAAATATACTTATTACTTTTAGTATTATGAATATAACATGCATTATTACCCATATAGTGGGGTTATTATCGCTAGAACTGTAATAATTATACTTATTACTTATATTATTAGCAATACAACGTGCATTATTACCCATATAATGCAGTTATTATCGCCAGAACTGTAATAATTATACTTATTACTTATATTCTTATCAATATAACATGCATTATTACCCATATTATGCAGTTATTATCGCTAGAACTATAATAAATATACGTATTACTTTTATTATCATCAATATAACATGCATTATTACCCATATTATGCAGTTATTATCGATAGAACTGTAATAAATATACTTATTACTTATATTATTAGCAATATAACGTGCATTATTACCCAAATAATGCAGTTATTATCGCTAGAACTGTAATAATTATACTTATTAGTTATATTATTCTCAATATAACATGCATTATTACCCATATTATGCAGTTATTATCGCTAGAACTGTAATAATTATAATTATTACTTATATTATTATCAATATAACATGCATTATTACGCATATTATGCAGTTATAATCGCTAGAACTATAATAAATATACTTACTACTTTCATTACCATCAATATAACATGCATTATTGCCCATGTTATGCAGTTATTATCGATAGAACTATAATAAATATACTTATTACTTTTAGTATTATCAATATAACATGCATTATTACCCATATAATGCGGTTATTATCGCTAGAACTGTAATAATTATACTTATTACTTATATTATTAGCAATATAACGTGCATTATTACCCATATAATGCAGTTATTATCGCCAGAACTGTAATAATTATACTTATTACTTATATTCTTATCAATATAACATGCATTATTACCCATATTATGCAGTTATAACCGCTAGAACTGTATTAATTATACATATTACGCCCGATATTATCAATATAACACGGATTATTACCCATATTATGCAGTTATTATAGCTAGAACTGTAATAATTATACTTATTACTTATATTATTCTCAATATAACATGCATTATTACTCATATTATGCAGTTATTATCGATAGAACTATACTAAATATACTTAGTACTTTTATTATCATCAATATAACATGCATTATTACCCATATAATGCAGGTATTATCGCTAGAACTGTAATAATTATACTTACTACTCTCATTATCATCAATATAACATGCATTATTACCCATATTATGCAGTTATTATCGATAGAACTATAATAAATATACTTATTCCTTTTATTATTATCAATAGAACATGCACTATTAGCCATATTATACTATTATTATCGCTAGAACTATAATAATTATACTTATTACTCCTGATATTATCAGTATAACATGCATTATTACGCATACAATGCAGTTATTATCGCTAGAACTGTAATAATTATACTTATTACTTATATTATTAGCAATATAACGTGCATTATTACCCATATAATGCAGTTATTATCGCTAGAAGTGTAATAATTATACTTATTACTTATATTATTATCAATATAACATGCATTATTACGCATATTATGCAGTTATAATCGCTAGAACTATAATAAATATACTTAGTACTTTTATTATCATCAATATAACATGCATTATTACGCATATAATGCAGTTATTATCGCTAGAACTGTAATAATTATACTTATTACTTATATTATTAGCAATATAACGTGCAATATTTCCCATGTTATGCAGTTATTATCGATAGAACTATAATAAATATACTTATTACTTTTAGTATTATCAGTATAACATGCATTATTACCCATGTAATGCAGTTATTATCGACAGAAGTATAGTAAATATACTTATTACTTTTATTATTATCAATATAACGGGCACTCTTAGCCATATTTTACTAGTATTATCGCTAGAACTGTAATAATTATACTTATTACTTATATTATTCTCAATATAACATGCATTATTACCCATATTATGCAGTTATAACCGCTAGAACTATAATAAATATACTTACTACTTTTATTATCATCAATATAACATGCATTATTACGCATATAATGCAGTTATTATCCCTAGAACTGTAATAATTATACTTATTACTTATATTATTAGCAATATAACGTGCAATATTACCCATGTTATGCAGTTATTATTGATAGAACTGTAATAATTATACTTATTACTTATATTATTCTCAATATAACATGCATTATGACCCATATTATGCAGTTATTATCGATAGAACTATAATAAATATACCTAGTACTTTTATTATCATCAATATAACATGCATTATTAACCATATAATGCAGGTATTATCGCTAGAACTGTAATAGTTATACTTATTACTTATATTATTAGCAATATAACGTGCATTATTACCCATATTATGCAGTTATTATCGCTAGAACTGTAATAATTATAATTATTACTTATATTATTATCAATATAACATGCATTATTACGCATATTATGCAGTTATAATCGCTAGAACTATAATAAATATACTTAGTACTTTTATTATCATCAATATAACATGCATTATTACCCATATTATGCAGTTATTATCGATAGAACTATAATAAATATACTTATTCCTTTTATTATTATCAATAGAACATGCACTATTAGCCATATTATACTATTATTATCGCTAGAACTATAATAATTATACTTATTACTCCTGATATTATCAATATAACATGCATTATTACGCATACAATGCAGTTATTATCGCTAGAACTGTAATAAATATACTTACTACTTTCATTACCATCAATATAACATGTATTATTGCCCATATTATGCAGTTATTATCGATAGAACTATAATAAATATACTTATTACTTTTAGTATTATCAATATAACATGCAATATTACCCATATAATGCGGTTATTATCGCTAGAACTGTAATAATTATACTTATTACTTATATTATTAGCAATATAACGTGCATTATTACCCATATAATGCATTTATTATCGCCAGAACTGTAATAATTATACTTATTACTTATATTCTTATCAATATAACATGCATTATTACCCATATTATGCAGTTATAACCGCTAGAACTGTATTAATTATACATATTACGCCCGATATTATCAATATAACACGGATTATTACCCATATTATGCAGTTATTATAGCTAGAACTGTAATAATTATACTTATTACTTATATTATTCTCAATATAACATGCATTATTACCCATATTATGCAGTTATTATCGATAGAACTATAATAAATATACTTAGTACTTTTATTATCATCAATATAACATGCATTATTACCCATATAATGCAGGTATTATCGCTAGAACTGTAATAATTATACTTACTACTCTCATTATCATCAATATAACATGCATTATTACCCATATTATGCAGTTATTATCGATAGAACTATAATAAATATACTTATTCCTTTTATTATTATCAATAGAACATGCACTATTAGCCATATTATACTATTATTATCGCTAGAACTATAATAATTATACTTATTACTCCTGATATTATCAATATAACATGCATTATTACGCATACAATGCAGTTATTATCGCTAGAACTGTAATAATTATACTTATTACTTATATTATTAGCAATATAACGTGCATTATTACCCATATAATGCAGTTATTATCGCTAGAAGTGTAATAATTATACTTATTACTTATATTATTATCAATATAACATGCATTATTACGCATATTATGCAGTTATAATCGCTAGAACTATAATAAATATACTTAGTACTTTTATTATCATCAATATAACATGCATTATTACGCATATAATGCAGTTATTATCGCTAGAACTGTAATAATTATACTTATTACTTATATTATTAGCAATATAACGTGCAATATTTCCCATGTTATGCAGTTATTATCGATAGAACTATAATAAATATACTTATTCCTTTTATTATTATCAATAGAACATGCACTATTAGCCATATTATACTATTATTATCGCTAGAACTATAATAATTATACTTATTACTCCTGATATTATCAATATAACATGCATTATTACGCATACAATGCAGTTATTATCGCTAGAACTGTAATAAATATACTTACTACTTTCATTACCATCAATATAACATGCATTATTGCCCATATTATGCAGTTATTATCGATAGAACTATAATAAATATACTTATTACTTTTAGTATTATGAATATAACATGCATTATTACCCATATAATGCGGTTATTATCGCTAGAACTGTAATAATTATACATATTACTAATATTATTAGCAATATAACGTGCATTATTACCCATATAATGCAGTTATTATCGCCAGAACTGTAATAATTATACTTATTACTTATATTCTTATCAATATAACATGCATTATTACCCATATTATGCAGTTATTATCGCTAGAACTATAATAAATATACGTATTACTTTTATTATCATCAATATAACATGCATTATTACCCATATTATGCAGTTATTATCGTTAGAACTGTAATAAATATACTTATTACTTATATTATTAGCAATATAACGTGCATTATTACCCAAATAATGCAGTTATTATCGCTAGAACTGTAATAATTATACTTATTACTTATATTATTCTCAATATAACATGCATTATTACCCATATTATGCAGTTATAACCGCTAGAACTATAATAAATATACTTACTACTTTTATTATCATCAATATAACATGCATTATTACGCATACAATGCAGTTATTATCGCTAGAACTGTAATAAATATACTTACTACTTTCATTACCATCAATATAACATGCATTATTGCCCATATTATGCAGTTATTATCGATAGAACTATAATAAATATACTTATTACTTTTAGTATTATGAATATAACATGCATTATTACCCATATAATGCGGTTATTATCGCTAGAACTGTAATAATTATACTTATTACTTATATTATGAGCAATATAACGTGCATTATTACCCATATTATGCAGTTATTATCGATAGAACTGTTATAAATACACTTATTACTTTTATTATTCTCAATATAACATGCATTATTACCCATATTATGCAGTTATAACCGCTAGAACTATAATAAATATACTTACTACTTTTATTATCATCAATATAACATGCATTATTACCCATATTATGCAGTTATTATCGATAGAACTATAATAAATATACTTACTACTTTCATTACCATCAATATAACATGCATTATTGCCCATATTATGCAGTTATTATCGCCAGAACTGTAATAATTATACTTATTACTTATATTCTTATCAATATAACATGCATTATTACCCATATTATGCAGTTATTATCGCTAGAACTATAATAAATATACGTATTACTTTTATTATCATCAATATAACATGCATTATTACCCATATTATGCAGTTATTATCGATAGAACTGTAATAAATATACTTATTACTTATATTATTAGCAACACAACGTGCATTATTACCCAAATAATGCAGTTATTATCGCTAGAACTGTAATAATTATACTTATTACTTATATTATTCTCAATATAACATGCATTATTACCCATATTATGCAGTTATAACCGCTAGAACTATAATAAATATACTTACTACTTTTATTATCATCAATATAACATGCATTATTACGCATATAATGCAGTTATTATCCCTAGAACTGTAATAATTATACTTATTACTTATATTATTAGCAATATAACGTGCAATATTACCCATGTTATGCAGTTATTATTGATAGAACTGTAGTAATTATACTTATAACTTATATTATTCTCAATATAACATGCATTATGACCCATATTATGCAGTTATTATCGATAGAACTATAATAAATATACCTAGTACTTTTATTATCATCAATATAACATGCATTATTAACCATATAATGCAGGTATTATCGCTAGAACTGTAATAGTTATACTTATTACTTATATTATTAGCAATATAACGTGCATTATTACCCATATTATGCAGTTATTATCGCTAGAACTGTAATAATTATAATTATTACTTATATTATTATCAATATAACATGCATTATTACGCATATTATGCAGTTATAATCGCTAGAACTATAATAAATATACTTAGTACTTTTATTATCATCAATATAACATGCATTATTACGCATATAATGCAGTTATTATCGCTAGAACTGTAACAATTATACTTATTACTTATATTATTAGCAATATAACGTGCAATATTTCCCATGTTATGCAGTTATTATCGATAGAACTATAATAAATATACGTATTACTTTTATTATCATCAATATAACATGCATTATTACCCATATTATGCAGTTATTATCGATAGAACTGTTATAAATACACTTATTACTTTTAATATTCTCAATATAACATGCATTATTACCCATATTATGCAGTTATAACCCCTAGAACTATAATAAATATACATACTACTTTTATTATCATCAATATAACATGCACTATTACCCATATTATGCAGTTATTATCGATAGAACTATAATAAATATACTTATTCCTTTTATTATTATCAACAGAACATGCACTATTAGCCATATTATACTATTATTATCGCTAGAACTATAATAATTATACTTATTACTCCTGATATTATCAATATAACATGCATTATTACGCATACTATGCAGTTATTATCGCTAGAACTGTAATAAATATACTTACTACTTCCATTACCATCAATATAACATGCATTATTGCCCATATTATGCAGTTATTATCGATAGAACTATAATAAATATACTTATTACTTTTATTATTATCAATGTAACATGCATTATTACCCATATAATGCGGTTATTATCGCTAGAACTGTAATAATTATACTTATTACTTATATTATTAGCAATATAACGTGCATTATTACCCATATAATGCAGTTATTATCGCCAGAACTGTAATAATTATACTTATTACTTATATTCTTATCAATATAACATGCACTATTACCCATATTATGCAGTTATAACCGCTAGAACTGTATTAATTATACATATTACGCCCGATATTATCAATATAACACGGATTATTACCCATATTATGCAGTTATTATAGCTAGAACTGTAATAATTATACTTATTACTTATATTATTCTCAATATAACATGCATTATTACCCATATTATGCAGTTATTATCGATAGAACTATAATAAATATACTTAGTACTTTTATTATCATCAATATAACATGCATTATTACCCATATAATGCAGGTATTATCGCTAGAACTGTAATAATTATACTTACTACTCTCATTATCATCAATATAACATGCATTATTACCCATATTATGCAGTTATATTCGATAGAACTATAATAAATATACTTATTCCTTTTATTATTATCAATAGAACATGCACTATTAGCCATATTATACTATTATTATCGCTAGAACTATAATAATTATACTTATTACTCCCGATATTATCAATATAACATGGATTATTCGCATATAATGCAGTTATTATCGGTAGAACTATAATAAATATACGTATTACTTTTATTATCATCAATATAACATGCATTATTACCCATATTATGCAGTTATTATCGACAGAACTGTAATAAATATACTTATTACTTTTATTATTATCAATATAACATGCACTATTAGCCATATTTTACTATTATTATCGTTAGAACTATAATAATTATACTTATTACTCCCGATATTATCAATAAAACATGCATTATTACGCATACAATGCAGTTATTATCGCTAGAACCGTAATAAATATACTTACTACTTTCATTACCATCAATATAACATGCATTATTGCCCATATTATGCAGTTATTATCGATAGAACTATAATAAATATACTTATTACTTTTAGTATTATCAATATAACATGCATTATTACCCATATTATGCAGTTATTATCGATAGAACTGTAATAAATATAATTATTACTTTTATTATCATCAATATAACATGCATTATTACCCATATAATGCAGGTATTATCGCTAGAACTGTAATAGTTATACTTATTACTTATATTATTAGCAATATAACGTGCAATATTTCCCATGTTATGCAGTTATTATAGCTAGAACTGTAATAATTATACTTATTACTTATATTATTCTCAATATAACATGCATTATTACCCATATTATGCAGTTATAACCGCTAGAACTATAATAAATATACTTACTACTTTTATTATCATCAATATAACATGCATTATTACCCATATTATGCAGTTATTATCGATAGAACTATAATAAATATACTTATTCCTTTTATTATTATCAATAGAACATGCACTATTAGCCATATTATACTATTATTATCGCTAGAACTATAATAATTATACTTATTACTCCTGATATTATCAATATAACATGCATTATTACGCATACAATGCAGTTGTTATCGCTAGAACTGTAATAAATATACTTACTACTTTCATTACCATCAATATAACATGCATTATTACGCATATTATGCACTTATAATCGCTAGAACTATAACAAATATACTTAGTACTTTTATTATCATCAATATAACATGCATTATTACGCATATAATGCAGTTATTATCGCTAGAACTGTAATAATTATACTTATTACTTATATTATTAGCAATATAACGTGCAATATTTCCCATGTTATGCAGTTATTATCGATAGAACTATAATAAATATACTTATTACTTTTATTATTATCAATATAACATGCATTATTACCAATATTATGCACTTATTATCGCTAGAACTATAATAAATATACGTATTACTTTTATTATCATCAATATAACATGCATTATTACCCATATAATGCAGTTATTATCGCTAGGACTGTAATAATTATACTTATTACTTATACAATTAGCAATATAACGTGCATTATTACCCGTATTATGCAGTTATTATCGCTAGAACTGTAATAATTATACTTATAACTTATATTATTATCAATATAACATGCATTATTACCCAAATAATGCAGTTATTATCGCTAGAACTGTAATAATTATACTTATTACTTATATTATTCTCAATATAACATGCATTATTACCCATATTATGCAGTTATTATCGATAGAACTATAATAAATATACTTATTACTTTTAGTATTATCAATATAACATGCATTATTACCCATATTATGCAGTTATTATCGATAGAACTGTAATAAATATAATTATTACTTTTATTATCATCAATATAACATGCATTATTACCCATATAATGCAGGTATTATTGCTAGAACTGTAATAGTTATACTTATTACTTATATTATTAGCAATATAACGTGCAATATTTCCCATGTTATGCAGTTATAACCGCTAGAACTATAATAAATATACTTACTACTTTTATTATCATCAATATAACATGCATTATTACGCATATAATGCAGTTATTATCCCTAGAACTGTAATAATTATACTTATTACTTATATTATTAGCAATATAACGTGCATTATTACCCATATAATGCGGTTATTATCGCTAGAACTGTAATAATTATACTTATTACTTATATTATTAGCAATATAACGTGCAATATTTCCCATGTTATACAGTTATTATAGCTAGAACTGTAATAATTATACTTATTACTTATATTATTCTCAATATAACATGCATTATTACCCATATTATGCAGTTATTATCGATAGAACTGTTATAAATACACTTATTACTTATATTATTCTCAATATAACATGCATTATTACCCATATTATGCAGTTATAACCGCTAGAACTATAATAAATATACTTACTACTTTTATTATCATCAATATAACATGCATTATTACCCATATTATGCAGTTATTATCGATAGAACTATAATAAATATACTTATTCCTTTTATTATTATCAATAGAACATGCACTATTAGCCATATTATACTATTATTATCGCTAGAACTATAATAATTATACTTATTACTCCTGATATTATCAATATAACATGCATTATTACGCATACAATGCAGTTATTATCGCTAGAACTGTAATAAATATACCTACTACTTTCATTACCATCAATATAACATGCATTATTGCCCATATTATGCAGTTATTATCGATAGAACTGTAATAAATATACTTACTACTTTCATTACCATCAATATAACATGCATTATTACCCATATTATGCAGTTATTATCGATAGAACTGTAATAAATATACTTATTACTTATATTATTAGCAATATAACGTGCATTATTACCCAAATAATGCAGTTATTATCGCTAGAACTGTAATAATTATACTTATTACTTATATTATTCTCAATATAACATGCATTATTACCCATATTATGCAGTTATAACCGCTAGAACTATAATAAATATACTTACTACTTTCATTACCATCAATATAACATGTATTATTGCCCATATTATGCAGTTATTATCGATAGAACTATAATAAATATACTTATTACTTTTAGTATTATCAATATAACATGCATTATTACCCATATAATGCGGTTATTATGGCTAGAACTGTAATAATTATACTTATTACTTATATTATTAGCAATATAACGTGCATTATTACCCATATAATGCATTTATTATCGCCAGAACTGTAATAATTATACTTATTACTTATATTCTTATCAATATAACATGCATTATTACCCATATTATGCAGTTATAACCGCTAGAACTGTATTAATTATACATATTACGCCCGATATTATCAATATAACACGGATTATTACCCATATTATGCAGTTATTATAGCTAGAACTGTAATAATTATACTTATTACTTATATTATTCTCAATATAACATGCATTATTACCCATATTATGCAGTTATTATCGATAGAACTATAATAAATATACTTAGTACTTTTATTATCATCAATATAACATGCATTATTACCCATATAATGCAGGTATTATCGCTAGAACTGTAATAATTATACTTACTACTCTCATTATCATCAATATAGCATGCATTATTACCCATATTATGCAGTTATTATCGATAGAACTATAATAAATATACTTATTCCTTTTATTATTATCAATAGAACATGCACTATTAGCCATATTATACTATTATTATCGCTAGAACTATAATAATTATACTTATTACTCCTGATATTATCAATATAACATGCATTATTACGCATACAATGCAGTTATTATCGCTAGAACTGTAATAATTATACTTATTACTTATATTATTAGCAATATAACGTGCATTATTACCCATATAATGCAGTTATTATCGCTAGAAGTGTAATAATTATACTTATTACTTATATTATTATCAATATAACATGCATTATTACGCATATTATGCAGTTATAATCGCTAGAACTATAATAAATATACTTAGTACTTTTATTATCATCAATATAACATGCATTATTACGCACATAATGCAGTTATTATCGCTAGAACTGTAATAATTATACTTATTACTTATATTATTAGCAATATAACGTGCAATATTTCCCATGTTATGCAGTTATTATCGATAGAACTATAATAAATATACTTATTCCTTTTATTATTATCAATAGAACATGCACTATTAGCCATATTATACTATTATTATCGCTAGAACTATAATAATTATACTTATTACTCCCGATATTATCAATATAACATGGATTATTCGCATATAATGCAGTTATTATCGGTAGAACTATAATAAATATACGTATTACTTTTATTATCATCAATATAACATGCATTATTACCCATATTATGCAGTTATTATCGATAGAACTGTAATAAATATACTTATTACTTATATTATTAGCAATATAACGTGCAATATTTCCCATGTTATACAGTTATTATAGCTAGAACTGTAATAATTATACTTATTACTTATATTATTCTCAATATAACATGCATTATTACCCATATTATGCAGTTATAACCGCTAGAACTATAATAAATATACTTACTACTTTTATTATCATCAATATAACATGCATTATTACCCATATTATGCAGTTATTATCGATAGAACTGTAATAAATATACTTATTCCTTTTATTATTATCAATAGAACATGCACTATTAGCCATATTATACTATTATTATCGCTAGAACTATAATAATTATACTTATTACTCCTGATATTATCAATATAACATGCATTATTACGCATACAATGCAGTTATTATCGCTAGAACTGTAATAAATATACTTACTACTTTCATTACCATCAATATAGCATGCATTATTGCCCATATTATGCAGTTATTATCGATAGAACTATAATAAATATACTTATTACTTTTAGTATTATGAATATAACATGCATTATTACCCATATAGTGGGGTTATTATCGCTAGAACTGTAATAATTATACTTATTACTTATATTATTAGCAATATAACGTGCATTATTACCCATATAATGCAGTTATTATCGCCAGAACTGTAATAATTATACTTATTACTTATATTCTTATCAATATAACATGCATTATTACCCATATTATGCAGTTATTATCGCTAGAACTATAATAAATATACGTATTACTTTTATTATCATCAATATAACATGCATTATTACCCATATTATGCAGCTATTATCGATAGAACTGTAATAAATATACTTATTACTTATATTATTAGCAATATAACGTGCATTATTACCCAAATAATGCAGTTATTATCGCTAGAACTGTAATAATTATATTTATTAGTTATATTATTCTCAATATAACATGCATTATTACCCATATTATGCAGTTATAACCGCTAGAACTATAATAAATATACTTACTACTTTTATTATCATCAATATAACATGCATTATTACGCATATAATGCAGTTATTATCCCTAGAACTGTAATAATTATACTTATTACTTATATTATTCGCAATATAACGTGCAATATTACCCATGTTATGCAGTTATTATTGATAGAACTGTAATAATTATACTTATTACTTATATTATTCTCAATATAACATGCATTATGACCCATATTATGCAGTTATTATCGATAGAACTATAATAAATATATCTAGTACTTTTATTATCATCAATATAACATGCGTTATTAACCATATAATGCAGGTATTATCGCTAGAACTGTAATAGTTATACTTATTACTTATATTATTATCAATATAACATGCATTATTACCCATATTATGCAGTTATAATCGCTAGAACTATAATAAATATACTTAGTACTTTTATTATCATCAATATAACATGCATTATTACGCATATAATGCAGTTATTATCGCTAGAACTGTAACAATTATACTTATTACTTATATTATTAGCAATATAACGTGCAATATTTCCCATGTTATGCAGTTATTATCGATAGAACTATAATAAATATACGTATTACTTTTATTATCATCAATATAACATGCATTATTACCCATATTATGCAGTTATTATCGATAGAGCTGTTATAAATACACTTATTACTTTTAATATTCTCAATATAACATGCATTATTACCCATATTATGCAGTTATAACCGCTAGAACTATAATAAATATACATACTACTTTTATTATCATCAATATAACATGCATTATTACCCATATTATGCAGTTATTATCGATAGAACTATAATAAATATACTTATTCCTTTTATTATTATCAATAGAACATGCACTATTAGCCATATTATACTATTATTATCGCTAGAACTATAATAATTATACTTATTACTCCTGATATTATCAATATAACATGCATTATTACGCATACAATGCAGTTATTATCGCTAGAACTGTAATAAATATACTTACTACTTTCATTACCATCAATATAACATGCATTATTGCCCATATTATGCAGTTATTATCGATAGAACTATAATAAATATACTTATTACTTTTAGTATTATCAATATAACATGCATTATTACCCATATAATGCGGTTATTATCGCTAGAACTGTAATAATTATACTTATTACTTATATATTAGCAATATAACGTGCATTATTACCCATATAATGCAGTTATTATCGCCAGAACTGTAATAATTATACTTATTACTTATATTCTTATCAATATAACATGCATTATTACCCATATTATGCAGTTATAACCGCTAGAACTGTATTAATTATACATATTACGCCCGATATTATCAATATAACACGGATTATTACCCATATTATGCAGTTATTATAGCTAGAACTGTAATAATTATACTTATTACTTATATTATTCTCAATATAACATGCATTATTACCCATATTATGCAGTTATTATCGATAGAACTATACTAAATATACTTAGTACTTTTATTATCATCAATATAACATGCATTATTACCCATATAATGCAGGTATTATCGCTAGAACTGTAATAATTATACCTACTACTCTCATTACCATCAATGTAACATGCATTATTGCCCATATTATGCAGTTATTATCGATAGAACTATAATAAATATACTTATTACTTTTAGTATTATGAATATAACATGCATTATTACCCATATAGTGGGGTTATTATCGCTAGAACTGTAATAATTATACTTATTACTTATATTATTAGCAATATAACGTGCATTATTACCCATATAATGCAGTTATTATCGCCAGAACTGTAATAATTATACTTATTACTTATATTCTTATCAATATAACATGCATTATTACCCATATTATGCAGTTATTATCGCTAGAACTATAATAAATATACGTATTACTTTTATTATCATCAATATAACATGCATTATTACCCATATTATGCAGTTATTATCGATAGAACTGTAATAAATATACTTATTACTTATATTATTAGCAATATAACGTGCATTATTACCCAAATAATGCAGTTATTATCGCTAGAACTGTAATAATTATACTTATTAGTTATATTATTCTCAATATAACATGCATTATTACCCATATTATGCAGTTATAACCGCTAGAACTATAATAAATATACTTACTACTTTTATTATCATCAATATAACATGCATTATTACGCATATAATGCAGTTATTATCCCTAGAACTGTAATAATTATACTTATTACTTATATTATTAGCAATATAACGTGCAATATTACCCATGTTATGCAGTTATTATTGATAGAACTGTAATAATTATACTTATTACTTATATTATTCTCAATATAACATGCATTATGACCCATATTATGCAGTTATTATCGATAGAACTATAATAAATATATCTAGTACTTTTATTATCATCAATATAACATGCGTTATTAACCATATAATGCAGGCATTATCGCTAGAACTGTAATAGTTATACTTATTACTTATATTATTATCAATATAACATGCATTATTACGCATATTATGCAGTTATAATCGCTAGAACTATAACAAATATACTTAGTACTTTTATTATCATCAATATAACATGCATTATTACGCATATAATGCAGTTATTATCGCTAGAACTGTAACAATTATACTTATTACTTATATTATTAGCAATATAACGTGCAATATTTCCCATGTTATGCAGTTATTATCGATAGAACTATAATAAATATACGTATTACTTTTATTATCATCAATATAACATGCATTATTACCCATATTATGCAGTTATTATCGATAGAACTGTTATAAATACACTTATTACTTTTAATATTCTCAATATAACATGCATTATTACCCATATTATGCAGTTATAACCGCTAGAACTATAATAAATATACATACTACTTTTATTATCATCAATATAACATGCAGTATTACCCATATTATGCAGTTATTATCGATAGAACTATAATAAATATACTTATTCCTTTTATTATTATCAATAGAACATGCACTATTAGCCATATTATACTATTATTATCGCTAGAACTATAATAATTATACTTATTACTCCTGATATTATCAATATAACATGCATTATTACGCATACAATGCAGTTATTATCGCTAGAACTGTAATAATTATACTTATTACTTATATTATTAGCAATATAACGTGCATTATTACCCATATAATGCAGTTATTATCGCTAGAAGTGTAATAATTATACTTATTACTTATATTATTATCAATATAACATGCATTATTACGCATATTATGCAGTTATAATCGCTAGAACTATAATAAATATACTTAGTACTTTTATTATCATCAATATAACATGCATTATTACGCATATAATGCAGTTATTATCGCTAGAACTGTAATAATTATACTTATTACTTATATTATTAGCAATATAACGTGCAATATTTCCCATGTTATGCAGTTATTATCGATAGAACTATAATAAATATACTTATTACTTTTAGTATTATCAGTATAACATGCATTATTACCCATGTAATGCAGTTATTATCGACAGAAGTATAGTAAATATACTTATTACTTTTATTATTATCAATATAACGGGCACTCTTAGCCATATTTTACTAGTATTATCGCTAGAACTGTAATAATTATACTTATTACTTATATTATTCTCAATATAACATGCATTATTACCCATATTATGCAGTTATAACCGCTAGAACTATAATAAATATACTTACTACTTTTATTATCATCAATATAACATGCATTATTACGCATATAATGCAGTTATTATCCCTAGAACTGTAATAATTATACTTATTACTTATATTATTAGCAATATAACGTGCAATATTACCCATGTTATGCAGTTATTATTGATAGAACTGTAATAATTATACTTATTACTTATATTATTCTCAATATAACATGCATTATGACCCATATTATGCAGTTATTATCGATAGAACTATAATAAATATACCTAGTACTTTTATTATCATCAATATAACATGCATTATTAACCATATAATGCAGGTATTATCGCTAGAACTGTAATAGTTATACTTATTACTTATATTATTAGCAATATAACGTGCATTATTACCCATATTATGCAGTTATTATCGCTAGAACTGTAATAATTATAATTATTACTTATATTATTATCAATATAACATGCATTATTACGCATATTATGCAGTTATAATCGCTAGAACTATAATAAATATACTTAGTACTTTTATTATCATCAATATAACATGCATTATTACGCATATAATGCAGTTATTATCGCTAGAACTGTAACAATTATACTTATTTCTTATATTATTAGCAATATAACGTGCAATATTTCCCATGTTATGCAGTTATTATCGATAGAACTATAATAAATATACGTATTACTTTTATTATCATCAATATAACATGCATTATTACCCATATTATGCAGTTATTATCGATAGAACTATAATAAATATACTTATTCCTTTTATTATTATCAATAGAACATGCACTATTAGCCATATTATACTATTATTATCGCTAGAACTATAATAATTATACTTATTACTCCTGATATTATCAATATAACATGCATTATTACGCATACAATGCAGTTATTATCGCTAGAACTGTAATAAATATACTTACTACTTTCATTACCATCAATATAACATGTATTATTGCCCATATTATGCAGTTATTATCGATAGAACTATAATAAATATACTTATTACTTTTAGTATTATCAATATAACATGCAATATTACCCATATAATGCGGTTATTATCGCTAGAACTGTAATAATTATACTTATTACTTATATTATTAGCAATATAACGTGCATTATTACCCATATAATGCATTTATTATCGCCAGAACTGTAATAATTATACTTATTACTTATATTCTTATCAATATAACATGCATTATTACCCATATTATGCAGTTATAACCGCTAGAACTGTATTAATTATACATATTACGCCCGATATTATCAATATAACACGGATTATTACCCATATTATGCAGTTATTATAGCTAGAACTGTAATAATTATACTTATTACTTATATTATTCTCAATATAACATGCATTATTACCCATATTATGCAGTTATTATCGATAGAACTATAATAAATATACTTAGTACTTTTATTATCATCAATATAACATGCATTATTACCCATATAATGCAGGTATTATCGCTAGAACTGTAATAATTATACTTACTACTCTCATTATCATCAATATAACATGCATTATTACCCATATTATGCAGTTATTATCGATAGAACTATAATAAATATACTTATTCCTTTTATTATTATCAATAGAACATGCACTATTAGCCATATTATACTATTATTATCGCTAGAACTATAATAATTATACTTATTACTCCTGATATTATCAATATAACATGCATTATTACGCATACAATGCAGTTATTATCGCTAGAACTGTAATAATTATACTTATTACTTATATTATTAGCAATATAACGTGCATTATTACCCATATAATGCAGTTATTATCGCTAGAAGTGTAATAATTATACTTATTACTTATATTATTATCAATATAACATGCATTATTACGCATATTATGCAGTTATAATCGCTAGAACTATAATAAATATACTTAGTACTTTTATTATCATCAATATAACATGCATTATTACGCATATAATGCAGTTATTATCGCTAGAACTGTAATAATTATACTTATTACTTATATTATTAGCAATATAACGTGCAATATTTCCCATGTTATGCAGTTATTATCGATAGAACTATAATAAATATACTTATTCCTTTTACTATTATCAATAGAACATGCACTATTAGCCATATTATACTATTATTATCGCTAGAACTATAATAATTATACTTATTACTCCTGATATTATCAATATAACATGCATTATTACGCATACAATGCAGTTATTATCGCTAGAACTGTAATAAATATACTTACTACTTTCATTACCATCAATATAACATGCATTATTGCCCATATTATGCAGTTATTATCGATAGAACTATAATAAATATACTTATTCCTTTTACTATTATCAATAGAACATGCACTATTAGCCATATTATACTATTATTATCGCTAGAACTATAATAAATATACTTACTACTTTTATTATCATCAATATAACATGCATTATTACGCATATAATGCAGTTATTATCCCTAGAACTGTAATAATTATACTTATTACTTATATTATTAGCAATATAACGTGCAATATTACCCATGTTATGCAGTTATTATTGATAGAACTGTAATAATTATACTTATTACTTATATTATTCTCAATATAACATGCATTATGACCCATATTATGCAGTTATTATCGATAGAACTATAATAAATATACCTAGTACTTTTATTATCATCAATATAACATGCATTATTAACCATATAATGCAGGTATTATCGCTAGAACTGTAATAGTTATACTTATTACTTATATTATTAGCAATATAACGTGCATTATTACCCATATTATGCAGTTATTATCGCTAGAACTGTAATAATTATAATTATTACTTATATTATTATCAATATAACATGCATTATTACGCATATTATGCAGTTATAATCGCTAGAACTATAATAAATATACTTAGTACTTTTATTATCATCAATATAACATGCATTATTACGCATATAATGCAGTTATTATCGCTAGAACTGTAACAATTATACTTATTTCTTATATTATTAGCAATATAACGTGCAATATTTCCCATGTTATGCAGTTATTATCGATAGAACTATAATAAATATACGTATTACTTTTATTATCATCAATATAACATGCATTATTACCCATATTATGCAGTTATTATCGATAGAACTATAATAAATATACTTATTCCTTTTATTATTATCAATAGAACATGCACTATTAGCCATATTATACTATTATTATCGCTAGAACTATAATAATTATACTTATTACTCCTGATATTATCAATATAACATGCATTATTACGCATACAATGCAGTTATTATCGCTAGAACTGTAATAAATATACTTACTACTTTCATTACCATCAATATAACATGTATTATTGCCCATATTATGCAGTTATTATCGATAGAACTATAATAAATATACTTATTACTTTTAGTATTATCAATATAACATGCAATATTACCCATATAATGCGGTTATTATCGCTAGAACTGTAATAATTATACTTATTACTTATATTATTAGCAATATAACGTGCATTATTACCCATATAATGCATTTATTATCGCCAGAACTGTAATAATTATACTTATTACTTATATTCTTATCAATATAACATGCATTATTACCCATATTATGCAGTTATAACCGCTAGAACTGTATTAATTATACATATTACGCCCGATATTATCAATATAACACGGATTATTACCCATATTATGCAGTTATTATAGCTAGAACTGTAATAATTATACTTATTACTTATATTATTCTCAATATAACATGCATTATTACCCATATTATGCAGTTATTATCGATAGAACTATAATAAATATACTTAGTACTTTTATTATCATCAATATAACATGCATTATTACCCATATAATGCAGGTATTATCGCTAGAACTGTAATAATTATACTTACTACTCTCATTATCATCAATATAACATGCATTATTACCCATATTATGCAGTTATTATCGATAGAACTATAATAAATATACTTATTCCTTTTATTATTATCAATAGAACATGCACTATTAGCCATATTATACTATTATTATCGCTAGAACTATAATAATTATACTTATTACTCCTGATATTATCAATATAACATGCATTATTACGCATACAATGCAGTTATTATCGCTAGAACTGTAATAATTATACTTATTACTTATATTATTAGCAATATAACGTGCATTATTACCCATATAATGCAGTTATTATCGCTAGAAGTGTAATAATTATACTTATTACTTATATTATTATCAATATAACATGCATTATTACGCATATTATGCAGTTATAATCGCTAGAACTATAATAAATATACTTAGTACTTTTATTATCATCAATATAACATGCATTATTACGCATATAATGCAGTTATTATCGCTAGAACTGTAATAATTATACTTATTACTTATATTATTAGCAATATAACGTGCAATATTTCCCATGTTATGCAGTTATTATCGATAGAACTATAATAAATATACTTATTCCTTTTACTATTATCAATAGAACATGCACTATTAGCCATATTATACTATTATTATCGCTAGAACTATAATAATTATACTTATTACTCCTGATATTATCAATATAACATGCATTATTACGCATACAATGCAGTTATTATCGCTAGAACTGTAATAAATATACTTACTACTTTCATTACCATCAATATAACATGCATTATTGCCCATATTATGCAGTTATTATCGATAGAACTATAATAAATATACTTATTACTTTTAGTATTATGAATATAACATGCATTATTACCCATATAATGCGGTTATTATCGCTAGAACTGTAATAATTATACATATTACTAATATTATTAGCAATATAACGTGCATTATTACCCATATAATGCAGTTATTATCGCCAGAACTGTAATAATTATACTTATTACTTATATTCTTATCAATATAACATGCATTATTACCCATATTATGCAGTTATTATCGCTAGAACTATAATAAATATACGTATTACTTTTATTATCATCAATATAACATGCATTATTACCCATATTATGCAGTTATTATCGTTAGAACTGTAATAAATATACTTATTACTTATATTATTAGCAATATAACGTGCATTATTACCCAAATAATGCAGTTATTATCGCTAGAACTGTAATAATTATACTTATTACTTATATTATTCTCAATATAACATGCATTATTACCCATATTATGCAGTTATAACCGCTAGAACTATAATAAATATACTTACTACTTTTATTATCATCAATATAACATGCATTATTACGCATACAATGCAGTTATTATCGCTAGAACTGTAATAAATATACTTACTACTTTCATTACCATCAATATAACATGCATTATTGCCCATATTATGCAGTTATTATCGATAGAACTATAATAAATATACTTATTACTTTTAGTATTATGAATATAACATGCATTATTACCCATATAATGCGGTTATTATCTCTAGAACTGTAATAATTATACTTATTACTTATATTATTAGCAATATAACGTGCATTATTACCCATATTATGCAGTTATTATCGATAGAACTGTTATAAATACACTTATTACTTTTATTATTCTCAATATAACATGCATTATTACCCATATTATGCAGTTATAACCGCTAGAACTATAATAAATATACTTACTACTTTTATTATCATCAATATAACATGCATTATTACCCATATTATGCAGTTATTATCGATAGAACTATAATAAATATACTTACTACTTTCATTACCATCAATATAACATGCATTATTGCCCATATTATGCAGTTATTATCGCCAGAACTGTAATAATTATACTTATTACTTATATTCTTATCAATATAACATGCATTATTACCCATATTATGCAGTTATTATCGCTAGAACTATAATAAATATACGTATTACTTTTATTATCATCAATATAACATGCATTATTACCCATATTATGCAGTTATTATCGATAGAACTGTAATAAATATACTTATTACTTATATTATTAGCAATACAACGTGCATTATTACCCAAATAATGCAGTTATTATCGCTAGAACTGTAATAATTATACTTATTACTTATATTATTCTCAATATAACATGCATTATTACCCATATTATGCAGTTATAACCGCTAGAACTATAATAAATATACTTACTACTTTTATTATCATCAATATAACATGCATTATTACGCATATAATGCAGTTATTATCCCTAGAACTGTAATAATTATACTTATTACTTATATTATTAGCAATATAACGTGCAATATTACCCATGTTATGCAGTTATTATTGATAGAACTGTAGTAATTATACTTATAACTTATATTATTCTCAATATAACATGCATTATGACCCATATTATGCAGTTATTATCGATAGAACTATAATAAATATACCTAGTACTTTTATTATCATCAATATAACATGCATTATTAACCATATAATGCAGGTATTATCGCTAGAACTGTAATAGTTATACTTATTACTTATATTATTAGCAATATAACGTGCATTATTACCCATATTATGCAGTTATTATCGCTAGAACTGTAATAATTATAATTATTACTTATATTATTATCAATATAACATGCATTATTACGCATATTATGCAGTTATAATCGCTAGAACTATAATAAATATACTTAGTACTTTTATTATCATCAATATAACATGCATTATTACGCATATAATGCAGTTATTATCGCTAGAACTGTAACAATTATACTTATTACTTATATTATTAGCAATATAACGTGCAATATTTCCCATGTTATGCAGTTATTATCGATAGAACTATAATAAATATACGTATTACTTTTATTATCATCAATATAACATGCATTATTACCCATATTATGCAGTTATTATCGATAGAACTGTTATAAATACACTTATTACTTTTAATATTCTCAATATAACATGCATTATTACCCATATTATGCAGTTATAACCCCTAGAACTATAATAAATATACATACTACTTTTATTATCATAAATATAACATGCACTATTACCCATATTATGCAGTTATTATCGATAGAACTATAATAAATATACTTATTCCTTTTATTATTATCAATAGAACATGCACTATTAGCCATATTATACTATTATTATCGCTAGAACTATAATAATTATACTTATTACTCCTGATATTATCAATATAACATGCATTATTACGCATACTATGCAGTTATTATCGCTAGAACTGTAATAAATATACTTACTACTTCCATTACCATCAATATAACATGCATTATTGCCCATATTATGCAGTTATTATCGATAGAACTATAATAAATATACTTATTACTTTTATTATTATCAATGTAACATGCATTATTACCCATATAATGCGGTTATTATCGCTAGAACTGTAATAATTATACTTATTACTTATATTATTAGCAATATAACGTGCATTATTACCCATATAATGCAGTTATTATCGCCAGAACTGTAATAATTATACTTATTACTTATATTCTTATCAATATAACATGCACTATTACCCATATTATGCAGTTATAACCGCTAGAACTGTATTAATTATACATATTACGCCCGATATTATCAATATAACACGGATTATTACCCATATTATGCAGTTATTATAGCTAGAACTGTAATAATTATACTTATTACTTATATTATTCTCAATATAACATGCATTATTACCCATATTATGCAGTTATTATCGATAGAACTATAATAAATATACTTAGTACTTTTATTATCATCAATATAACATGCATTATTACCCATATAATGCAGGTATTATCGCTAGAACTGTAATAATTATACTTACTACTCTCATTATCATCAATATAACATGCATTATTACCCATATTATGCAGTTATATTCGATAGAACTATAATAAATATACTTATTCCTTTTATTATTATCAATAGAACATGCACTATTAGCCATATTATACTATTATTATCGCTAGAACTATAATAATTATACTTATTACTCCCGATATTATCAATATAACATGGATTATTCGCATATAATGCAGTTATTATCGGTAGAACTATAATAAATATACGTATTACTTTTATTATCATCAATATAACATGCATTATTACCCATATTATGCAGTTATTATCGACAGAACTGTAATAAATATACTTATTACTTTTATTATTATCAATATAACATGCACTATTAGCCATATTTTACTATTATTATCGTTAGAACTATAATAATTATACTTATTACTCCCGATATTATCAATAAAACATGCATTATTACGCATACAATGCAGTTATTATCGCTAGAACCGTAATAAATATACTTACTACTTTCATTACCATCAATATAACATGCATTATTGCCCATATTATGCAGTTATTATCGATAGAACTATAATAAATATACTTATTACTTTTAGTATTATCAATATAACATGCATTATTACCCATATTATGCAGTTATAACCGCTAGAACTATAATAAATATACTTACTACTTTTATTATCATCAATATAACATGCATTATTACCCATATTATGCAGTTATTATCGATAGAACTATAATAAATATACTTATTCCTTTTATTATTATCAATAGAACATGCACTATTAGCCATATTGTACTATTATTATCGCTAGAACTATAATAATTATACTTATTACTCCTGATATTATCAATATAACATGCATTATTACGCATACAATGCAGTTATTATCGCTAGAACTGTAATAAATATACTTACTACTTTCATTACCATCAATATAACATGCATTATTGCCCATATTATGCAGTTATTATCGATAGAACTATAATAAATATACTTATTACTTTTAGTATTATGAATATAACATGCATTATTACCCATATAATGCGGTTATTATCGCTAGAACTGTAATAATTATACTTATTTCTTATATTATTCTCAATATAACATGCATTATTACCCATGTTATGCAGTTATAACCGCTAGAACTATAACAAATATACTTAGTACTTTTATTATCATCAATATAACATGCATTATTACGCATATTATGCAGTTATAACCGCTAGATCTATAATAAATATACTTACTACTTTTATTATCATCAATATAATATGCATTATTACCCATATTATGCAGTTATTATCGCTAGAAGTGTAATAATTATACTTATTTCTTATATTATTATCAATATAACATGCATTATTACCCATGTAATGCAGTTATTATCGACAGAAGTATAATAAATATACTTATTACTTATATTATTATCAATATAACATGCATTATTACGCATATTATGCAGTTATAATCGCTAGAACTATAATAAATATACTTAGTACTTTTATTATCATCAATATAACATGCATTATTACGCATATAATGCAGTTATTATCGCTAGAACTGTAACAATTATACTTATTACTTATATTATTAGCAATATAACGTGCAATATTTCCCATGTTATGCAGTTATTATCGATAGAACTATAATAAATATACGTATTACTTTTATTATCATCAATATAACATGCATTATTACCCATATTATGCAGTTATTATCGATAGAACTGTTATAAATACACTTATTACTTTTAATATTCTCAATATAACATGCATTATTACCCATATTATGCAGTTATAACTGCTAGAACTATAATAAATATACATACTACTTTTATTATCATCAATATAACATGCATTATTACCCATATTATGCAGTTATTATCGATAGAACGATAATAAATAGTCTTATTCCTTTTATTATTATCAATAGAACATGCACTATTAGCCATATTATACTATTATTATCGCTAGAACTATAATAATTATACTTATTACTTCTGATATTATCAATATAACATGCATTATTACGCATACAATGCAGTTATTATCGCTAGAACTGTAATAAATATACTTACTACTTTCATTACCATCAATATAACATGCATTATTGCCCATATTATGCAGTTATTATCGCCAGAACTGTAATAATTATACCTATTACTTATATTCTTATCAATATAACATGCATTATTACCCATATTATGCAGTTATAACCGCTAGAACTGTATTAATTATACATATTACGCCCGATATTGTCAATATAACACGGATTATTACCCATATTATGCAGTTATTATAGCTAGAACTGTAATAATTATACTTATTACTTATATTATTCTCAATATAACATGCATTATTACCCATATTATGCAGTTATTATCGATAGAACTATAATAATTATACTTATTCCTTTTATTATTATCAATAGAACATGCACTATTAGCCATATTATACTATTATTATCGCTAGAACTATAATAATTATACTTATTACTCCTGATATTATCAATATAACATGCATTATTACGCATACAATGCAGTTATTATCGCTAGAACTCTAATAATTATACTTATTACTTACATTATTAGCAATATAACGTGCATTATTACCCATATAATGCAGTTATTATCGCTAGAAGTGTAATAATTATACTTATTACTTATATTATTCTCAATATAACATGCATTATTACCCATATTATGCAGTTATTATCGATAGAACTATAATAAATATACCTAGTACTTTTATTATCATCACTATTACATGCATTATTACGCATATAATGCAGTTATTATCCCTAGAACTGTAATAATTATACTTATTACTTATATTATTAGCAATATAACGTGCAATATTACCCATGTTATGCAGTTATTATTGATAGAACTGTAGTAATTATACTTATAACTTATATTATTCTCAATATAACATGCATTATTACCCATATTATGCAGTTATAACCGCTAGAACTATAATAAATATACTTACTACTTTTATTATCATCAATATAACATGCATTATTACCCATATTATGCAGTTATTATCGATAGAACTATAATAAATATACTTACTACTTTCATTACCATCAATATAACATGCATTATTGCCCATATTATGCAGTTATTATCGCCAGAACTGTAATAATTATACTTATTACTTATATTCTTATCAATATAACATGCATTATTACCCATATTATGCAGTTATTATCGCTAGAACTATAATAAATATACGTATTACTTTTATTATCATCAATATAACATGCATTATTACCCATATTATGCAGTTATTATCGATAGAACTGTAATAAATATACTTATTACTTTTATTATTAGCAATACAACGTGCATTATTACCCAAATAATGCAGTTATTATCGCTAGAACTGTAATAATTATACTTATTACTTATATTATTCTCAATATAACATGCATTATTACCCATATTATGCAGTTATAACCGCTAGAACTATAATAAATATACTTACTACTTTTATTATCATCAATATAACATGCATTATTACGCATATAATGCAGTTATTATCCCTAGAACTGTAATAATTATACTTATTACTTATATTATTAGCAATATAACGTGCAATATTACCCATGTTATGCAGTTATTATTGATAGAACTGTAGTAATTATACTTATAACTTATATTATTCTCAATATAACATGCATTATGACCCATATTATGCAGTTATTATCGATAGAACTATAATAAATATACCTAGTACTTTTATTATCATCAATATAACATGCATTATTAACCATATAATGCAGGTATTATCGCTAGAACTGTAATAGTTATACTTATTACTTATATTATTAGCAATATAACGTGCATTATTACCCATATTATGCAGTTATTATCGCTAGAACTGTAATAATTATAATTATTACTTATATTATTATCAATATAACATGCATTATTACGCATATTATGCAGTTATAATCGCTAGAACTATAATAAATATACTTAGTACTTTTATTATCATCAATATAACATGCATTATTACGCATATAATGCAGTTATTATCGCTAGAACTGTAACAATTATACTTATTACTTATATTATTAGCAATATAACGTGCAATATTTCCCATGTTATGCAGTTATTATCGATAGAACTATAATAAATATACGTATTACTTTTATTATCATCAATATAACATGCATTATTACCCATATTATGCAGTTATTATCGATAGAACTGTTATAAATACACTTATTACTTTTAATATTCTCAATATAACATGCATTATTACCCATATTATGCAGTTATAACCCCTAGAACTATAATAAATATACATACTACTTTTATTATCATAAATATAACATGCACTATTACCCATATTATGCAGTTATTATCGATAGAACTATAATAAATATACTTATTCCTTTTATTATTATCAATAGAACATGCACTATTAGCCATATTATACTATTATTATCGCTAGAACTATAATAATTATACTTATTACTCCTGATATTATCAATATAACATGCATTATTACGCATACTATGCAGTTATTATCGCTAGAACTGTAATAAATATACTTACTACTTCCATTACCATCAATATAACATGCATTATTGCCCATATTATGCAGTTATTATCGATAGAACTATAATAAATATACTTATTACTTTTATTATTATCAATGTAACATGCATTATTACCCATATAATGCGGTTATTATCGCTAGAACTGTAATAATTATACTTATTACTTATATTATTAGCAATATAACGTGCATTATTACCCATATAATGCAGTTATTATCGCCAGAACTGTAATAATTATACTTATTACTTATATTCTTATCAATATAACATGCACTATTACCCATATTATGCAGTTATAACCGCTAGAACTGTATTAATTATACATATTACGCCCGATATTATCAATATAACACGGATTATTACCCATATTATGCAGTTATTATAGCTAGAACTGTAATAATTATACTTATTACTTATATTATTCTCAATATAACATGCATTATTACCCATATTATGCAGTTATTATCGATAGAACTATAATAAATATACTTAGTACTTTTATTATCATCAATATAACATGCATTATTACCCATATAATGCAGGTATTATCGCTAGAACTGTAATAATTATACTTACTACTCTCATTATCATCAATATAACATGCATTATTACCCATATTATGCAGTTATATTCGATAGAACTATAATAAATATACTTATTCCTTTTATTATTATCAATAGAACATGCACTATTAGCCATATTATACTATTATTATCGCTAGAACTATAATAATTATACTTATTACTCCCGATATTATCAATATAACATGGATTATTCGCATATAATGCAGTTATTATCGGTAGAACTATAATAAATATACGTATTACTTTTATTATCATCAATATAACATGCATTATTACCCATATTATGCAGTTATTATCGACAGAACTGTAATAAATATACTTATTACTTTTATTATTATCAATATAACATGCACTATTAGCCATATTTTACTATTATTATCGTTAGAACTATAATAATTATACTTATTACTCCCGATATTATCAATAAAACATGCATTATTACGCATACAATGCAGTTATTATCGCTAGAACCGTAATAAATATACTTACTACTTTCATTACCATCAATATAACATGCATTATTGCCCATATTATGCAGTTATTATCGATAGAACTATAATAAATATACTTATTACTTTTAGTATTATCAATATAACATGCATTATTACCCATATTATGCAGTTATTATCGATAGAACTGTAATAAATATAATTATTACTTTTATTATCATCAATATAACATGCATTATTACCCATATAATGCAGGTATTATCGCTAGAACTGTAATAGTTATACTTATTACTTATATTATTAGCAATATAACGTGCAATATTTCCCATGTTATGCAGTTATTATAGCTAGAACTGTAATAATTATACTTATTACTTATATTATTCTCAATATAACATGCATTATTACCCATATTATGCAGTTATAACCGCTAGAACTATAATAAATATACTTACTACTTTTATTATCATCAATATAACATGCATTATTACCCATATTATGCAGTTATTATCGATAGAACTATAATAAATATACTTATTCCTTTTATTATTATCAATAGAACATGCACTATTAGCCATATTGTACTATTATTATCGCTAGAACTATAATAATTATACTTATTACTCCTGATATTATCAATATAACATGCATTATTACGCATACAATGCAGTTATTATCGCTAGAACTGTAATAAATATACTTACTACTTTCATTACCATCAATATAACATGCATTATTGCCCATATTATGCAGTTATTATCGATAGAACTATAATAAATATACTTATTACTTTTAGTATTATGAATATAACATGCATTATTACCCATATAATGCGGTTATTATCGCTAGAACTGTAATAATTATACTTATTTCTTATATTATTCTCAATATAACATGCATTATTACCCATGTTATGCAGTTATAACCGCTAGAACTATAACAAATATACTTAGTACTTTTATTATCATCAATATAACATGCATTATTACGCATATTATGCAGTTATAACCGCTAGATCTATAATAAATATACTTACTACTTTTATTATCATCAATATAATATGCATTATTACCCATATTATGCAGTTATTATCGCTAGAAGTGTAATAATTATACTTATTTCTTATATTATTATCAATATAACATGCATTATTACCCATGTAATGCAGTTATTATCGACAGAAGTATAATAAATATACTTATTACTTATATTATTATCAATATAACATGCATTATTACGCATATTATGCAGTTATAATCGCTAGAACTATAATAAATATACTTAGTACTTTTATTATCATCAATATAACATGCATTATTACGCATATAATGCAGTTATTATCGCTAGAACTGTAACAATTATACTTATTACTTATATTATTAGCAATATAACGTGCAATATTTCCCATGTTATGCAGTTATTATCGATAGAACTATAATAAATATACGTATTACTGTTATTATCATCAATATAACATGCATTATTACCCATATTATGCAGTTATTATCGATAGAACTGTTATAAATACACTTATTACTTTTAATATTCTCAATATAACATGCATTATTACCCATATTATGCAGTTATAACTGCTAGAACTATAATAAATATACATACTACTTTTATTATCATCAATATAACATGCATTATTACCCATATTATGCAGTTATTATCGATAGAACTATAATAAATAGTCTTATTCCTTTTATTATTATCAATAGAACATGCACTATTAGCCATATTATACTATTATTATCGCTAGAACTATAATAATTATACTTATTACTCCTGATATTATCAATATAACATGCATTATTACGCATACAATGCAGTTATTATCGCTAGAACTGTAATAAATATACTTACTACTTTCATTACCATCAATATAACATGCATTATTGCCCATATTATGCAGTTATTATCGCCAGAACTGTAATAATTATACCTATTACTTATATTCTTATCAATATAACATGCATTATTACCCATATTATGCAGTTATAACCGCTAGAACTGTATTAATTATACATATTACGCCCGATATTGTCAATATAACACGGATTATTACCCATATTATGCAGTTATTATAGCTAGAACTGTAATAATTATACTTATTACTTATATTATTCTCAATATAACATGCATTATTACCCATATTATGCAGTTATTATCGATAGAACTATAATAATTATACTTATTCCTTTTATTATTATCAATAGAACATGCACTATTAGCCATATTATACTATTATTATCGCTAGAACTATAATAATTATACTTATTACTCCTGATATTATCAATATAACATGCATTATTACGCATACAATGCAGTTATTATCGCTAGAACTCTAATAATTATACTTATTACTTACATTATTAGCAATATAACGTGCATTATTACCCATATAATGCAGTTATTATCGCTAGAAGTGTAATAATTATACTTATTACTTATATTATTATCAATATAACATGCATTATTACGCATATTATGCAGTTATAATCGCTAGAACTATAATAAATATACTTAGTACTTTTATTATCATCAATATAACATGCATTATTACGCATATAATGCAGTTATTATCGCTAGAACTGTAATAATTATACTTATTACTTATATTATTAGCAATATAACGTGCAATATTTCCCATGTTATGCAGTTATTATCGATAGAACTATAATAAATATACTTATTACTTTTAGTATTATCAGTATAACATGCATTATTACCCATGTAATGCAGTTATTATCGACAGAAGTATAATAAATATACTTATTACTTTTATTATTATCAATATAACGGGCACTCTTAGCCATATTTTACTAGTATTATCGCTAGAACTGTAATAATTATACTTATTACTCCCGATATTATCAATATAACTTGCATTATTACCCATATTATGCAGTTATTATCGCTAGAACTGTAATAATTATACTTATTACTTATATTATTCTCAATATAACATGCATTATTACCCATATTATGCAGTTATTATCGATAGAACTATAATAAATATACCTAGTACTTTTATTATCATCACTATTACATGCATTATTACGCATATAATGCAGTTATTATCGCTAGAACTGTAATAATTATACTTATTACTTATATTATTAGCAATATAACGTGCAATATTTCCCATGTTATGCAGTTATTATCGATAGAACTATAATAAATATACGTATTACTTTTATTATCATCAATATAACATGCATTATTACCCATATTATGCAGTTATTATCGATAGAACTGTTATAAATACACTTATTACTTTTATTATTCTCAATATAACATGCATTATTACCCATATTATGCAGTTATAACCGCTAGAACTATAATAAATATACTTACTACTTTTATTATCATCAATATAACATGCACTATTACCCATATTATGCAGTTATTATCGATAGAACTATAATAAATATACTTATTCCTTTTATTATTATCAATAGAACATGCACTATTAGCCATATTATACTATTATTATCGCTAGAACTATAATAATTATACTTATTACTCCTGATATTATCAATATAACATGCATTATTACGCATACAATGCAGTTCTTATCGCTAGAACTGTAATAAATATACTTACTACTTCCATTACCATCAATATAACATGCATTATTGCCCATATTATGCAGTTATTATCGATAGAACTATAATAAATATACTTATTACTTTTAGTATTATCAATGTAACATGCATTATTACCCATATAATGCGGTTATTATCGCTAGAACTGTAATAATTATACTTATTACTTATATTATTAGCAATATAACGTGCATTATTACCCATATAATGCAGTTATTATCGCCAGAACTGTAATAATTATACTTATTACTTATATTCTTATCAATATAACATGCATTATTACCCATATTATGCAGTTATTATCGCTAGAACTATAATAAATATACGTATTACTTTTATTATCATCAATATAACATGCATTATTACCCATATTATGCAGTTATTATCGATAGAACTGTAATAAATATACTTATTACTTTTATTATTATCAATATAACATGCACTATTAGCCATATTTTACTAGTATTATCGCTAGAACTGCAATAATTATACGTATTACTCCCGATATTATCAATATAACATCCATTATTACCCATATTATGCAGTTATTATCGATAGAACTATAATAAATATACTTATTACTTTTATTATTATCAATATAACATACACTATTAGCCATATTGTACTATTATTATTGCTAGAACTATAATAATTATACTTATTACTCCTGATATTGTCAATATAACATGCATTATTACCCATATAATGCAGTTATTATCGCTAGGACTGTAATAATTATACTTATTACTTATACTATTAGCAATATAACGTGCATTATTACCCGTATTATGCAGTTATTATCGCTAGAACTGTAATAATTATACTTATAACTTATATTATTATCAATATAACATGCATTATTACCCAAATAATGCAGTTATTATCGCTAGAACTGTAATAATTATACTTATTACTTATATTATTCTCAATATAACATGCATTATTACCCATGTTATGCAGTTATAACCGCTAGAACTATAACAAATATACTTAGTACTTTTATTATCATCAATATAAAATTGCATTATTACGCATATTATGCAGTTATAACCGCTAGATCTATAATAAATATACTTACTACTTTTATTATCATCAATATAATATGCATTATTACCCATATTATGCAGTTATTATCGCTAGAAGTGTAATAATTATACTTATTTCTTATATTATTATCAATATAACATGCATTATTACCCATGTAATGCAGTTATTATCGACAGAAGTATAATAAATATACTTATTACTTTTATTATTATCAATATAACGGGCACTCTTAGCCATATTTTACTAGTATTATCGCTAGAACTGTAATAATTATACTTATTACTCCCGATATTATCAATATAACTTGCATTATTACCCATATTATGCAGTTATTATCGCTAGAACTGTAATAGTTATACTTATTACTTATATTATTCTCAATATAACATGCATTATTACCCATATTATGCAGTTATTATCGATAGAACTATAATAAATATACCTAGTACTTTTATTATCATCAATATAACATGCATTATTAACCATATAATGCAGGTATTATCGCTAGAACTGTAATAGTTATACTTATTACTTATATTATTAGCAATATACCGTGCATTATTACCCATATTATGCAGTTATTATCGCTAGAACTGTAATAATTATAATTATTACTTATATTATTCTCAATATAACATGCATTATTACTCATATTATGCAGTTATAATCGCTAGAACTATAATAAATATACTTAGTACTTTTATTATCATCAATATAACATGCATTATTACGCATATAATGCAGTTATTATCGCTAGAACTGTAATAATTATACTTATTACTTATATTATTAGCAATATAACGTGCAATATTTCCCATGTTATGCAGTTATTATCGATAGAACTATAATAAATATACGTATTACTTTTATTATCATCAATATAACATGCATTATTACCCATATTATGCAGTTATTATCGATAGAACTGTTATAAATACACTTATTACTTTTATTATTCTCAATATAACATGCATTATTACCCATATTATGCAGTTATAACCGCTAGAACTATAATAAATATACTTACTACTTTTATTATCATCAATATAACATGCACTATTACCCATATTATGCAGTTATTATCGATAGAACTATAATAAATATACTTATTCCTTTTATTATTATCAATAGAACATGCACTATTAGCCATATTATACTATTATTATCGCTAGAACTATAATAATTATACTTATTACTCCTGATATTATCAATATAACATGCATTATTACGCATGCAATGCAGTTATTATCGCTAGAACTGTAATAAATATACTTACTACTTCCATTACCATCAATATAACATGCATTATTGAACATATTATGCAGTTATTATCGATAGAACTATAATAAATATACTTATTACTTTTAGTATTATCAGTATAACATGCATTATTACCCATGTAATGCAGTTATTATCGACAGAAGTATAATAAATATACTTATTACTTTTATTATTATCAATATAACGGGCACTCTTAGCCATATTTTACTAGTATTATCGCTAGAACTGTAATAATTATACTTATTACTCCCGATATTATCAATATAACTTGCATTATTACCCATATTATGCAGTTATTATCGCTAGAACTGTAATAATTATACTTATTACTTATATTATTCTCAATATAACATGCATTATTACCCATATTATGCAGTTATTATCGCTAGAACTATAATAAATATACGTATTACTTTTATTATCATCAATATAACATGCATTATTACCCATATTATGCAGTTATTATCGATAGAACTGTATTAAATATACTTATTACTTTTATTATTATCAATATAACATGCACTATTAGCCATATTTTACTAGTATTATCGCTAGAACTGCAATAATTATACGTATTACTCCCGATATTTTCAATATAACATCCATTATTACCCATATTATGCAGTTATTATCGATAGAACTATAATAAATATACTTATTACTTTTATTATTATCAATATAACATACACTATTAGCCATATTGTACTATTATTATTGCTAGAACTATAATAATTATACTTATTACTCCTGATATTGTCAATATAACATGCATTATTACCCATATAATGCAGTTATTATCGCTAGGACTGTAATAATTATACTTATTACTTATACTATTAGCAATATAACGTGCATTATTACCCGTATTATGCAGTTATTATCGCTAGAACTGTAATAATTATACTTATAACTTATATTATTATCAATATAACATGCATTATTACCCAAATAATGCAGTTATTATCGCTAGAACTGTAATAATTATACTTATTACTTATACTATTCTCAATATAACATGCATTATTACCCATGTTATGCAGTTATAACCGCTAGAACTATAACAAATATACTTAGTACTTTTATTATCATCAATATAACATGCATTATTACGCATATTATGCAGTTATAACCGCTAGATCTATAATAAATATACTTACTACTTTTATTATCATCAATATAATATGCATTATTACCCATATTATGCAGTTATTATCGCTAGACGTGTAATAATTATACTTATTTCTTATATTATTATCAATATAACATGCATTATTACCCATGTAATGCAGTTATTATCGACAGAAGTATAATAAATATACTTATTACTTTTATTATTATCAATATAACGGGCACTCTTAGCCATATTTTACTAGTATTATCGCTAGAACTGTAATAATTATACTTATTACTCCCGATATTATCAATATAACTTGCATTATTACCCATATTATGCAGTTATTATCGCTAGAACTGTAATAGTTATACTTATTACTTATATTATTCTCAATATAACATGCATTATTACCCATATTATGCAGTTATTATCGATAGAACTATAATAAATATACCTAGTACTTTTATTATCATCAATATAACATGCATTATTAACCATATAATGCAGGTATTATCGCTAGAACTGTAATAGTTATACTTATTACTTATATTATTAGCAATATAACGTGCATTATTACCCATATTATGCAGTTATTATCGCTAGAACTGTAATAATTATAATTATTACTTATATTATTCTCAATATAACATGCATTATTACTCATATTATGCAGTTATAATCGCTAGAACTATAGTAAATATACTTAGTACTTTTATTATCATCAATATAACATGCATTATTACGCATATAATGCAGTTATTATCGCTAGAACTGTAATAATTATACTTATTACTTATATTATTAGCAATATAACGTGCAATATTTCCCATGTTATGCAGTTATTATCGATAGAACTATAATAAATATACGTATTACTTTTATTATCATCAATATAACATGCATTATTACCCATATTATGCAGTTATTATCGATAGAACTGTTATAAATACACTTATTACTTTTATTATTCTCAATATAACATGCATTATTACCCATATTATGCAGTCATTATCGATAGAACTATAATAAATATACTTAGTACTTTTATTATCATCAATATAACATGCATTATTACCCATATAATGCAGGTATTATCGCTAGAACTGTAATAGTTATACTTATTACTTATATTATTATCAATATAACATGCATTATTACCCATATAATGCAGTTATTATCGACAGAAGTATAATAAATATACTTATTACTTTTATTATTATCAATATAACAGGCACTATTAGCCATATTTTACTAGTATTATCGCTAGAACTGCAATAATTATACGTATTACTCCCGATATTATCAATATAACATCCATTATTACCCATATTATGCAGTTATTATCGATAGAACTATAACAAATATACTTATTACTTTTATTATTATCAATATAACATACACTATTAGCCATATTGTACTATTATTATCGCTAGAACTATAATAATTATACTTATTACTCCTGATATTATCAATATAACATGCATTATTACCCATATAATGCAGTTATTATCGCTAGAACTGTAATAATTATACTTATTTCTTATACTATTAGCAATATAACGTGCATTATTACCCATATTATGCAGTTATTATCGCTAGTACTGTAATAATTATACTTATTACTTATATTATTTTCAATATAACATGCATTATTACCCAAATAATGCAGATATTATCGCTAGAACTGTAATAATTATACTTATTACTTATATTATTCTCAATATAACATGCAGTATTACCCATATTATGTAGTTATAACCGCTAGAACTATAATAAATATACTTACTACTTTTATTATCATCAATATAACATGCATTATTACCCATATTATGCAGTTATTATCGCTAGAACTGTAATAATTATACATATTACTCCCGATATTATCAATATAACATGGATTATTACGCATATAATGCAGTTATTATAGCTAGAACTGTAATAATTATACTTATTACTTATATTATTCTCAATATAACATGCATTATTACCCATATTATGCAGTTATTATCGATAGAACTATAATAAATATACTTATTACTTTTATTATTATCAATATAACATACACTATTAGCCATATTGTACTATTATTATTGCTAGAACTATAATAATTCTACTTATTACTCCTGATATTGTCAATATAACATGCATTATTACCCATATTATGCAGTTATTATCGCTAGAACTGTAATAATTATACCTATTACCTATATTATTATCAATATAACATGCATTATTACCCATATTATGCAGTTATTATCGCTAGAACTGTAATAATTATACTTATTACTTATATTATTATCAATATAACATGCATTATTACCCATGTAATGCAGTTATTATCGACAGAAGTATAATAAATATACTTATTACTTTTATTGTTATCAATATAACGGGCACTCTTAGCCATATTTTACTAGTATTATCGCTAGAACTATAATAATTATACTTATTACTCCCGATATTATCAATATAACATGCATTATTACCCATATTATGCAGTTATTATCGCTAGAACTGTAATAATTATACATATTACTCCCGATATTATCAATATAACATGGATTATTACGCATATAATGCAGTTATTATAGCTAGAACTGTAATGATTATACTTATTACTTATATTATTCTCAATATAACATGCATTATTACCCATATTATGCAGTTATTATCGATAGAACTATAATAAATATACTTATTACTTTTATTATTATCAATATAACATGCATTATTACCCATGTTATGCAGTTATAACCGCTAGAACTATAACAAATATACTTAGTACTTTTATTATCATCAATATAACATGCATTATTACGCATATAATGCAGTTATTATCGCTAGAACTGTAATAATTATACTTATTACTTATATTATTAGCAATATAACGTGCAATATTTCCCATGTTATGCAGTTATTATCGATAGAACTATAATAAATATACTTATTACTTTTATTATTATCAATATAACATGCATTATTACCAATATTATGCACTTATTATCGCTAGAACTATAATAAATATACGTATTACTTTTATTATCATCAATATAACATGCATTATTACCCATATTATGCAGTTATTACCGCTAGAACTGTAATAATTATACTTATTACTTATATTATTAGCAATATAACGTGCAATATTACCCATGTTATGCAGTTATTATTGATAGAACTATAATAAATATACTTATTACTTTTATTATTATCAATATAACATGCATTATTACCCATATTATGCAGTTATAACCGCTAGAACTATAATAAATATACTTACTACTTTTATTATCATCAATATAACATGCATTATTACCCATATTATTCAGTTATTATCGCTAGAAGTGTAATAATTATACTTATTTCTTATATTATTATCAATATAACATGCATTATTACCCATGTAATGCAGTTATTATCGACAGAAGTATAATAAATATACTTATTACTTTTATTATTATCAATATAACGGGCACTCTTAGCCATATTTTACTAGTATTATCGCTAGAACTGTAATAATTATATTTATTACTCCCGATATTATCAATATAACTTGCATTATTACCCATATTATGCAGTTATTATGGCTAGAACTGTAATAATTATACTTATTACTTATATTATTCTCAATATAACATGCATTATTACCCATATTATGCAGTTATAATCGCTAGAACTATAATAAATATACCTAGTACTTTTATTATCATCAATATAACATGCATTATTAACCATATAATGCAGGTATTATCGCTAGAACTGTAATAGTTATACTTATTACTTATATTATTAGCAATATAACGTGCATTATTACCCATATTATGCAGTTATTATCGCTAGAACTGTAATAATTATAATTATTACTTATATTATTATCAATATAACATGCATTATTACGCATATTATGCAGTTATAATCGCTAGAACTATAATAAATATACTTAGTACTTTTATTATCATCAATATAACATGCATTATTACGCATATAATGCAGTTATTATCGCTAGAACTGTAATAATTATACTTATTACTTATATTATTAGCAATATAACGTGCAATATTTCCCATGTTATGCAGTCATTATCGATAGAACTATAATAAATATACGTATTACTTTTATTATCATCAATATAACATGCATTATTACCCATATTATGCAGTTATTATCGATAGAACTGTAATAATTATACTTATTACTTATACTATTAGCAATATAACGTGCATTATTACCCGTATTATGCAGTTATTATCGCTAGAACTGTAATAATTATACTTATTACTTATATTATTATCAATATAACATGCATTATTACCCAAATAATGCAGTTATTATCGCTAGAACTGTAATAATTATACTTATTACTTATATTATTCTCAATATAACATGCATTATTACCCATGTTATGCAGTTATAACCGCTAGAACTATAATAAATATACTTACTACTTTTATTATCATCAATATAACATGCATTATTACCCATATTATGCAGTTATTATCGCTAGAACTGTAATAATTATACATATTACTCCCGATATTATCAATATAACATGGATTATTACGCATATAATGCGGTTATTATAGCTAGAACTATAATAAATATACTTACTACTTTTATTATCATCAACATAACATGGATTATTACCCATATAATGCAGGTATTATCGCTAGAACTGTAATAGTTATACTTATTACTTATATTATTAGCAATATAACGTGCATTATTACCCATATTATGCAGTTATTATCGCTAGAACTGTAATAATTATACCTATTCCTTATATTATTATCAATATAACATGCATTATTACCCATATTATGCAGTTATTATCGCTAGAACTGTAATAATTATACTTATTACTTATATTATTATCAATATAACATGCATTATTACCCATGTAATGCAGTTATTATCGACAGAAGTATAATAAATATACTTATTACTTATACTATTAGCAATATAACGTGCATTATTACACATATTATGCAGTTATTATCGCTAGAACTGTAATAATTATACTTATTACTTATATTATTATCAATATAACATGCATTATTACCCATATAATGGAGTTATTATCGCTAGAACTGTAATAATTATACTTATTACTTATATTATTATCAATATAACATGCATTATTACCCATGTAATGCAGTTATTATCGACAGAAGTACAATAAATATACTTATTACTTTTATTATTATCAATATAACGGGCACTCTTAGCCATATTTTACTAGTATTATCGCTAGAACTGTAATAATTATACTTATTACTCCCGATATTATCAATATAACATGCATTATTACGCATATTATGCAGTTATAATCGCTAGAACTATAATAAATATACTTAGTACTTTTATTATCATCAATATAACATGCATTATTACGCATATAATGCAGTTATTATCGCTAGAACTGTAATAATTATACTTATTACTTATATTCTTATCAATATAACATGCATTATTACCCATATTATGCAGTTATTATCGCTAGAACTATAATAAATATACGTATTACTTTTATTATCATCAATATAACATGCATTATTACCCATATTATGCAGTTATTATCGATAGAACTGTAATAAATATACTTATTACTTTTATTATTATCAATATAACATGCACTATTAGCCATATTTTACTAGTATTATCGCTAGAACTGCAATAATTATACTTATTACTCCCGATATTATCAATATAACTTGCATTATTACCCATATTATGCAGTTATTATCGATAGAACTATAATAAATATACTTATTACTTTTATTATTATCAATATAACATACACTATTAGCCATATTGTACTATTATTATTGCTAGAACTATAATGATTATACTTATTACTCCTGATATTGTCAATATAACATGCATTATTACCCATATAATGCAGTTATTATCGCTAGGACTGTAATAATTATACTTATTACTTATACTATTAGCAATATAACGTGCATTATTACCCGTATTATGCAGTTATTATCGCTAGAACTGTAATAATTATACTTATAACTTATATTATTATCAATATAACATGCATTATTACCCAAATAATGCAGTTATTATCGCTAGAACTGTAATAATTATACTTATTACTTATATTATTCTCAATATAACATGCATTATTACCCATGTTATGCAGTTATAACCGCTAGAACTATAATAAATATACTTACTACTTTTATTATCATCAATATAACATGCATTATTACCCATATTATGCAGTTATTATCGCTAGAAGTGTAATAATTATACTTATTTCTTATATTATTATCAATATAACATGCATTATTACCCATGTAATGCAGTTATTATCGACAGAAGTATAATAAATATACTTATTACTTTTATTATTATCAATATAACGGGCACTTTTAGCCATATTTTACTAGTACTATCGCTAGAACTGTAATAATTATACTTATTACTCCCGATATTATCAATATAACTTGCATTATTACCCATATTATGCAGTTATTATCGCTAGAACTGTAATAGTTATACTTATTACTTATATTATTCTCAATATAACATGCATTATTACCCATATTATGCAGTTATTATCGATAGAACTATAATAAATATACCTAGTACTTTTATTATCATCAATATAACATGCATTATTAACCATATAATGCAGGTATTATCGCTAGAACTGTAATAGTTATACTTATTACTTATATTATTAGCAATATAACGTGCATTATTACCCATATTATGCAGTTATTATCGCTAGAACTGTAATAATTATAATTATTACTTATATTATTATCAATATAACATGCATTATTACTCATATTATGCAGTTATAATCGCTAGAACTATAATAAATATACTTAGTACTTTTATTATCATCAATATAACATGCATTATTACGCATATAATGCAGTTATTATCGCTAGAACTGTAATAATTATACTTATTACTTATATTATTAGCAATATAACGTGCAATATTTCCCATGTTATGCAGTTATTATCGATAGAACTATAATAAATATACGTATTACTTTTATTATCATCAATATAACATGCATTATTACCCATATTATGCAGTTATTATCGATAGAACTGTAATAATTATACTTATTACTTATACTATTAGCAATATAACGTGCATTATTACCCGTATTATGCAGTTATTATCGCTAGAACTGTAATAATTATACTTATTACTTATATTATTATCAATATAACATGCATTATTACCCATGTAATGCAGTTATTATCGACAGAAGTATAATAAATATACTTATTACTTTTATTATTATCAATATAACGGGCACTCTTAGCCATATTTTACTAGTATTATCGCTAGAACTGTAATAATTATACTTATAACTTATATTATTATCAATATAACATGCATTATTACCCATATTATGCAGTTATTATCGCTAGAACTGTAATAATTATACTTATTACTTATATTATTATCAATATAACATGCATTATTACCCATGTAATGCAGTTATTATCGACAGAAGTATAATAAATATACTTATTACTTATACTATTAGCAATATAACGTGCATTATTACACATATTATGCAGTTATTATCGCTAGAACTGTAATAATTATACTTATTACTTATATTATTATCAATATAACATGCATTATTACCCATATAATGGAGTTATTATCGCTAGAACCGTAATAATTATACTTATTACTTATATTATTATCAATATAACATGCATTATTACCCATGTAATGCAGTTATTATCGACAGAAGTATAATAAATATACTTATTACTTTTATTATTATCAATATAACGGGCACTTTTAGCCATATTTTACTAGTATTATCGCTAGAACTGTAATAATTATACTTATTACTCCCGATATTATCAATATAACTTGCATTATTACCCATATTATGCAGTTATTATCGCTAGAACTGTAATAGTTATACTTATTACTTATATTATTCTCAATATAACATGCATTATTACCCATATTATGCAGTTATTATCGATAGAACTATAATAAATATACCTAGTACTTTTATTATCATCAATATAACATGCATTATTAACCATATAATGCAGGTATTATCGCTAGAACTGTAATAGTTATACTTATTACTTATATTATTAGCAATATAACGTGCATTATTACCCATATTATGCAGTTATTATCGCTAGAACTGTAATAATTATAATTATTACTTATATTATTATCAATATAACATGCATTATTACTCATATTATGCAGTTATAATCGCTAGAACTATAATAAATATACTTAGTACTTTTATTATCATCAATATAACATGCATTATTACGCATATAATGCAGTTATTATCGCTAGAACTGTAATAATTATACTTATTACTTATATTATTAGCAATATAACGTGCAATATTTCCCATGTTATGCAGTTATTATCGATAGAACTATAATAAATATACGTATTACTTTTATTATCATCAATATAACATGCATTATTACCCATATTATGCAGTTATTATCGATAGAACTGTAATAATTATACTTATTACTTATACTATTAGCAATATAACGTGCATTATTACCCGTATTATGCAGTTATTATCGCTAGAACTGTAATAATTATACTTATTACTTATATTATTATCAATATAACATGCATTATTACCCATGTAATGCAGTTATTATCGACAGAAGTATAATAAATATACTTATTACTTTTATTATTATCAATATAACGGGCACTCTTAGCCATATTTTACTAGTATTATCGCTAGAACTGTAATAATTATACTTATAACTTATATTATTATCAATATAACATGCATTATTACCCAAATAATGCAGTTATTATCGCTAGAACTGTAATAATTATACTTATTACTTATATTATTCTCAATATAACATGCATTATTACCCATGTTATGCAGTTATAACCGCTAGAACTATAACAAATATACTTAGTACTTTTATTATCATCAATATAACATGCATTATTACGCATATAATGCAGTTATTATCGCTAGAACTGTAATAATTATACTTATTACTTATATTATTAGCAATATAACGTGCAATATTTCCCATGTTGTGCAGTTATTATCGATAGAACTATAATAAATATACTTATTACTTTTATTATTATCAATATAACATGCATTATTACCAATATTATGCACTTACTATCGCTAGAACTATAATAAATATACGTATTACTTTTATTATCATCAATATAACATGCATTATTACCCATATTATGCAGTTATTATCGCTAGAACTGTAATAATTATACTTATTACTTATATTATTAGCAATATAACGTGCAATATTACCCATGTTATGCAGTTATTATTGATAGAACTATAATAAATATACTTATTACTTTTATTATTATCAATATAACATGCATTATTACCCATATTATGCAGTTATAACCGCTAGAACTATAATAAATATACTTACTACTTTTATTATCATCAATATAACATGCATTATTACCCATATTATGCAGTTATTATCGCTAGAAGTGTAATAATTATACTTATTTCTTATATTATTATCAATATAACATGCATTATTACCCATGTAATGCAGTTATTATCGACAGAAGTATAATAAATATACTTATTACTTTTATTATTATCAATATAACGGGCACTCTTAGCCATATTTTACTAGTATTATCGCTAGAACTGTAATAATTATACTTATTACTCCCGATATTATCAATATAACTTGCATTATTACCCATATTATGCAGTTATTATCGCTAGAACTGTAATAATTATACTTATTACTTATATTATTCTCAATATAACATGCATTATTACCCATATTATGCAGTTATTATCGATAGAACTATAATAAATATACCTAGTACTTTTATTATCATCAATATAACATGCATTATTAACCATATAATGCAGGTATTATCGCTAGAACTGTAATAGTTATACTTATTACTTATATTATTAGCAATATAACGTGCATTATTACCCATATTATGCAGTTATTATCGCTAGAACTGTAATAATTATAATTATTACTTATATTATTATCAATATAACATGCATTATTACGCATATTATGCAGTTATAATCGCTAGAACTATAATAAATATACTTAGTACTTTTATTATCATCAATATAACATGCATTATTACGCATATAATGCAGTTATTATCGCTAGAACTGTAATAATTATACTTATTACTTATACTATTAGCAATATAACGTGCATTATTACCCGTATTATGCAGTTATTATCGCTAGAACTGTAATAATTATACTTATTACTTATATTATTATCAATATAACATGCATTATTACCCAAATAATGCAGTTATTATCGCTAGAACTGTAATAATTATACTTATTACTTATATTATTCTCAATATAACATGCATTATTACCCATGTTATGCAGTTATAACCGCTAGAACTATAATAAATATACTTACTACTTTTATTATCATCAATATAACATGCATTATTACCCATATTATGCAGTTATTATCGCTAGAACTGTAATAATTATACATATTACTCCCGATATTATCAATATAACATGGATTATTACGCATATAATGCAGTTATTATAGCTAGAACTTTAATAATTATACTTATTACTTATATTATTAGCAATATAACGTGCATTATTACCCATGTAATGCAGTTATTATCGACAGAAGTATAATAAATATACTTATTACTTTTATTATTATCAATATAACATGCATTATTACCCATATTATGCAGTTATAACCGCTAGAACTATAATAAATATACTTACTACTTTTATTATCATCAATATAACATGCATTATTACCCATATAATGCAGGTATTATCGCTAGAACTGTAATAGTTATACATATTACTTATATTATTAGCAATATAACGTGCATTAGTACCCATATTATGCAGTTATTATCGCTAGAACTGTAATAATTATACCTATTCCTTATATTATTATCAATATAACATGCATTATTACCCATATTATGCAGTTATTATCGCTAGAACTGTAATAATTATACTTATTACTTATATTATTATCAATATAACATGCATTATTACCCATGTAATGCAGTTATTATCGACAGAAGTATAATAAATATACTTATTACTTATACTATTAGCAATATAACGTGCATTATTACACATATTATGCAGTTATTATCGCTAGAACTGTAATAATTATACTTATTACTTATATTATTATCAATATAACATGCATTATTACCCATATAATGGAGTTATTATCGCTAGAACCGTAATAATTATACTTATTACTTATATTATTATCAATATAACATGCATTATTACCCATGTAATGCAGTTATTATCGACAGAAGTATAATAAATATACTTATTACTTTTATTATTATCAATATAACGGGCACTTTTAGCCATATTTTACTAGTATTATCGCTAGAACTGTAATAATTATACTTATTACTCCCGATATTATCAATATAACTTGCATTATTACCCATATTATGCAGTTATTATCGCTAGAACTGTAATAGTTATACTTATTACTTATATTATTCTCAATATAACATGCATTATTACCCATATTATGCAGTTATTATCGATAGAACTATAATAAATATACCTAGTACTTTTATTATCATCAATATAACATTTATTATTAACCATATAATGCAGGTATTATCGCTAGAACTGTAATAGTTATACTTATTACTTATATTATTAGCAATATAACGTGCATTATTACCCATATTATGCAGTTATTATCGCTAGAACTGTAATAATTATAATTATTACTTATATTATTATCAATATAACATGCATTATTACTCATATTATGCAGTTATAATCGCTAGAACTATAATAAATATACTTAGTACTTTTATTATCATCAATATAACATGCATTATTACGCATATAATGCAGTTATTATCGCTAGAACTGTAATAATTATACTTATTACTTATATTATTAGCAATATAACGTGCAATATTTCCCATGTTATGCAGTTATTATCGATAGAACTATAATAAATATACGTATTACTTTTATTATCATCAATATAACATGCATTATTACCCATATTATGCAGTTATTATCGATAGAACTGTAATAATTATACTTATTACTTATACTATTAGCAATATAACGTGCATTATTACCCGTATTATGCAGTTATTATCGCTAGAACTGTAATAATTATACTTATTACTTATATTATTATCAATATAACATGCATTATTACCCATGTAATGCAGTTATTATCGACAGAAGTATAATAAATATACTTATTACTTTTATTATTATCAATATAACGGGCACTCTTAGCCATATTTTACTAGTATTATCGCTAGAACTGTAATAATTATACTTATAACTTATATTATTATCAATATAACATGCATTATTACCCAAATAATGCAGTTATTATCGCTAGAACTGTAATAATTATACTTATTACTTATATTATTCTCAATATAACATGCATTATTACCCATGTTATGCAGTTATAACCGCTAGAACTATAACAAATATACTTAGTACTTTTATTATCATCAATATAACATGCATTATTACGCATATAATGCAGTTATTATCGCTAGAACTGTAATAATTATACTTATTACTTATATTATTAGCAATATAACGTGCAATATTTCCCATGTTGTGCAGTTATTATCGATAGAACTATAATAAATATACTTATTACTTTTATTATTATCAATATAACATGCATTATTACCAATATTATGCACTTACTATCGCTAGAACTATAATAAATATACGTATTACTTTTATTATCATCAATATAACATGCATTATTACCCATATTATGCAGTTATTATCGCTAGAACTGTAATAATTATACTTATTACTTATATTATTAGCAATATAACGTGCAATATTACCCATGTTATGCAGTTATTATTGATAGAACTATAATAAATATACTTATTACTTTTATTATTATCAATATAACATGCATTATTACCCATATTATGCAGTTATAACCGCTAGAACTATAATAAATATACTTACTACTTTTATTATCATCAATATAACATGCATTATTACCCATATTATGCAGTTATTATCGCTAGAAGTGTAATAATTATACTTATTTCTTATATTATTATCAATATAACATGCATTATTACCCATGTAATGCAGTTATTATCGACAGAAGTATAATAAATATACTTATTACTTTTATTATTATCAATATAACGGGCACTCTTAGCCATATTTTACTAGTATTATCGCTAGAACTGTAATAATTATACTTATTACTCCCGATATTATCAATATAACTTGCATTATTACCCATATTATGCAGTTATTATCGCTAGAACTGTAATAATTATACTTATTACTTATATTATTCTCAATATAACATGCATTATTACCCATATTATGCAGTTATTATCGATAGAACTATAATAAATATACCTAGTACTTTTATTATCATCAATATAACATGCATTATTAACCATATAATGCAGGTATTATCGCTAGAACTGTAATAGTTATACTTATTACTTATATTATTAGCAATATAACGTGCATTATTACCCATATTATGCAGTTATTATCGCTAGAACTGTAATAATTATAATTATTACTTATATTATTATCAATATAACATGCATTATTACGCATATTATGCAGTTATAATCGCTAGAACTATAATAAATATACTTAGTACTTTTATTATCATCAATATAACATGCATTATTACGCATATAATGCAGTTATTATCGCTAGAACTGTAATAATTATACTTATTACTTATACTATTAGCAATATAACGTGCATTATTACCCGTATTATGCAGTTATTATCGCTAGAACTGTAATAATTATACTTATTACTTATATTATTATCAATATAACATGCATTATTACCCAAATAATGCAGTTATTATCGCTAGAACTGTAATAATTATACTTATTACTTATATTATTCTCAATATAACATGCATTATTACCCATGTTATGCAGTTATAACCGCTAGAACTATAATAAATATACTTACTACTTTTATTATCATCAATATAACATGCATTATTACCCATATTATGCAGTTATTATCGCTAGAACTGTAATAATTATACATATTACTCCCGATATTATCAATATAACATGGATTATTACGCATATAATGCAGTTATTATAGCTAGAACTTTAATAATTATACTTATTACTTATATTATTAGCAATATAACGTGCATTATTACCCATGTAATGCAGTTATTATCGACAGAAGTATAATAAATATACTTATTACTTTTATTATTATCAATATAACATGCATTATTACCCATATTATGCAGTTATAACCGCTAGAACTATAATAAATATACTTACTACTTTTATTATCATCAATATAACATGCATTATTACCCATATAATGCAGGTATTATCGCTAGAACTGTAATAGTTATACATATTACTTATATTATTAGCAATATAACGTGCATTAGTACCCATATTATGCAGTTATTATCGCTAGAACTGTAATAATTATACCTATTCCTTATATTATTATCAATATAACATGCATTATTACCCATATTATGCAGTTATTATCGCTAGAACTGTAATAATTATACTTATTACTTATATTATTATCAATATAACATGCATTATTACCCATGTAATGCAGTTATTATCGACAGAAGTATAATAAATATACTTATTACTTATACTATTAGCAATATAACGTGCATTATTACACATATTATGCAGTTATTATCGCTAGAACTGTAATAATTATACTTATTACTTATATTATTATCAATATAACATGCATTATTACCCATATAATGGAGTTATTATCGCTAGAACCGTAATAATTATACTTATTACTTATATTATTATCAATATAACATGCATTATTACCCATGTAATGCAGTTATTATCGACAGAAGTACAATAAATATACTTATTACTTTTATTATTATCAATATAACGGGCACTCTTAGCCATATTTTACTAGTATTATCGCTAGAACAGTAATAATTATACTTATTACTCCCGATATTATCAATATAACATGCATTATTACGCATATTATGCAGTTATAATCGCTAGAACTATAATAAATATACTTAGTACTTTTATTATCATCAATATAACATGCATTATTACGCATATAATGCAGTTATTATCGCTAGAACTGTAATAATTATACTTATTACTTATATTCTTATCAATATAACATGCATTATTACCCATATTATGCAGTTATTATCGCTAGAACTATAATAAATATACGTATTACTTTTATTATCATCAATATAACATGCATTATTACCCATATTATGCAGTTATTATCGATAGAACTGTAATAAATATACTTATTACTTTTATTATTATCAATATAACATGCACTATTAGCCATATTTTACTAGTATTATCGCTAGAACTGCAATAATTATACGTATTACTCCCGATATTATCAATATAACATCCATTATTACCCATATTATGCAGTTATTATCGATAGAACTATAATAAATATACTTATTACTTTTATTATTATCAATATAACATACACTATTAGCCATATTGTACTATTATTATTGCTAGAACTATAATAATTATACTTATTACTCCTGATATTGTCAATATAACATGCATTATTACCCATATAATGCAGTTATTATCGCTAGGACTGTAATAATTATACTTATTACTTATACTATTAGCAATATAACGTGCATTATTACCCGTATTATGCAGTTATTATCGCTAGAACTGTAATAATTATACTTATAACTTATATTATTATCAATATAACATGCATTATTACCCAAATAATGCAGTTATTATCGCTAGAACTGTAATAATTATACTTATTACTTATATTATTCTCAATATAACATGCATTATTACCCATGTTATGCAGTTATAACCGCTAGAACTATAACAAATATACTTAGTACTTTTATTATCATCAATATAACATGCATTATTACGCATATTATGCAGTTATAACCGCTAGAACTATAATAAATATACTTACTACTTTTATTATCATCAATATAACATGCATTATTACCCATATTATGCAGTTATTATCGCTAGAAGTGTAATAATTATACTTATTTCTTATATTATTATCAATATAACATGCATTATTACCCATGTAATGCAGTTATTATCGACAGAAGTATAATAAATATACTTATTACTTTTATTATCATCAATATAACATGCATTATTAACCATATAATGCAGGTATTATCGCTAGAACTGTAATAGTTATACTTATTACTTATATTATTAGCAATATAACGTGCATTATTACCCATATTATGCAGTTATTATCGCTAGAACTGTAATAATTATACTTATTACTCCCGATATTATCAATATAACTTGCATTATTACCCATATTATGCAGTTATTATCGCTAGAACTGTAATAGTTATACTTATTACTTATATTATTCTCAATATAACATGCATTATTACCCATATTATGCAGTTATTATCGATAGAACTATAATAAATATACCTAGTACTTTTATTATCATCAATATAACATGCATTATTAACCATATAATGCAGGTATTATCGCTAGAACTGTAATAGTTATACTTATTACTTATATTTTTAGCAATATAACGTGCATTATTACCCATATTATGCAGTTATTATCGCTAGAACTGTAATAATTATAATTATTACTTATATTATTCTCAATATAACATGCATTATTACTCATATTATGCAGTTATAATCGCTAGAACTATAATAAATATACTTAGTACTTTTATTATCATCAATATAACATGCATTATTGCGCATATAATGCAGTTATTATCGCTAGAACTGTAATAATTATACTTATTACTTATATTATTAGCAATATAACGTGCAATATTTCCCATGTTATGCAGTTATTATCGATAGAACTATAATAAATATACGTACTACTTTTATTATCATCAATATAACATGCATTATTACCCATATTATGCAGTTATTATCGATAGAACTGTTATAAATACACTTATTACTTTTATTATTCTCAATATAACATGCATTATTACCCATATTATGCACTTATAACCGCTAGAACTATAATAAATATACTTACTACTTTTATTATCATCAATATAACATGCACTATTACCCATATTATGCAGTTATTATCGATAGAACTATAATAAATATACTTATTCCTTTTATTATTATCAATAGAACATGCACTCTTAGCCATATTATATTATTATTATCGCTAGAACTATAATAATTATACTTATTACTCCTGATATTATCAATATAACATGCATTATTACGCATACAATGCAGTTATTATCGCTAGAACTGTAATAAATATACTTACTACTTCCATTACCATCAATATAACATGCATTATTGCCCATATTATGCAGTTATTATCGATAGAACTATAATAAATATACTTATTACTTTTATTATTATCAATATAACATACACTATTAGCCATATTGTACTATTATTATTGCTAGAACTATAATAATTATACTTATTACTCCTGATATTGTCAATATAACATGCATTATTACCCATATAATGCAGTTATTATCGCTAGGACTGTAATAATTATACTTATTACTTATACTATTAGCAATATAACGTGCATTATTACCCGTATTATGCAGTTATTATCGCTAGAACTGTAATAATTATACTTATAACTTATATTATTATCAATATAACATGCATTATTACCCAAATAATGCAGTTATTATCGCTAGAACTGTAATAATTATACTTATTACTTATATTATTCTCAATATAACATGCATTATTACCCATGTTATGCAGTTATAACCGCTAGAACTATAACAAATATACTTAGTACTTTTATTATCATCAATATAACATGCATTATTACGCATATTATGCAGTTATAACCGCTAGAACTATAATAAATATACTTACTACTTTTATTATCATCAATATAACATGCATTATTACCCATATTATGCAGTTATTATCGCTAGAAGTGTAATAATTATACTTATTTCTTATATTATTATCAATATAACATGCATTATTACCCATGTAATGCAGTTATTATCGACAGAAGTATAATAAATATACTTATTACTTTTATTATTATCAATATAACGGGCACTTTTAGCCATATTTTACTAGTATTACCGCTAGAACTGTAATAATTATACTTATTACTCCCGATATTATCAATATAACTTGCATTATTACCCATATTATGCAGTTATTATCGCTAGAACTGTAATAATTATACTTATTACTTATATTATTAGCAATATAACGTGCAATATTACCCATGTTATGCAGTTATTATTGATAGAACTATAATAAATATACTTATTACTTTTATTATTATCAATATAACATGCATTATTACCCATATTATGCAGTTATAACCGCTAGAACTATAATAAATATACTTACTACTTTTATTATCATCAATATAACATGCATTATTACCCATATTATGCAGTTATTATCGCTAGAAGTGTAATAATTATACTTATTTCTTATATTATTATCAATATAACATGCATTATTACCCATGTAATGCAGTTATTATCGACAGAAGTATAATAAATATACTTATTACTTTTATTATTATCAATATAACGGGCACTCTTAGCCATATTTTACTAGTATTATCGCTAGAACTGTAATAATTATACTTATTACTCCCGATATTATCAATATAACTTGCATTATTACCCATATTATGCAGTTATTATCGCTAGAACTGTAATAATTATACTTATTACTTATATTATTCTCAATATAACATGCATTATTACCCATATTATGCAGTTATTATCGATAGAACTATAATAAATATACCTAGTACTTTTATTATCATCAATATAACATGCATTATTACGCATATAATGCAGTTATTATCGCTAGAACTGTAATAATTATACTTATTACTTATATTATTAGCAATATAACGTGCAATATTTCCCATGTTGTGCAGTTATTATCGATAGAACTATAATAAATATACTTATTACTTTTATTATTATCAATATAACATGCATTATTACCAATATTATGCACTTATTATCGCTAGAACTATAATAAATATACGTATTACTTTTATTATCATCAATATAACATGCATTATTACGCATATAATGCAGTTATTATCGCTAGAACTGTAATAATTATACTTATTACTTATATTATTAGCAATATAACGTGCAATATTTCCCATGTTGTGCAGTTATTATCGATAGAACTATAATAAATATACTTATTACTTTTATTATTATCAATATAACATGCATTATTACCCATATTATGCAGTTATAACCGCTAGAACTATAATAAATATACTTACTACTTTTATTATCATCAATATAACATGCATTATTACCCATATTATGCAGTTATTATCGCTAGAAGTGTAATAATTATACTTATTTCTTATATTATTATCAATATAACATGCATTATTACCCATGTAATGCAGTTATTATCGACAGAAGTATAATAAATATACTTATTACTTTTATTATTATCAATATAACGGGCACTCTTAGCCATATTTTACTAGTATTATCGCTAGAACTGTAATAATTATACTTATTACTCCCGATATTAGCAATATAACTTGCATTATTACCCATATTATGCAGTTATTATCGCTAGAACTGTAATAATTATACTTATTACTTATATTATTCTCAATATAACATGCATTATTACCCATATTATGCAGTTATTATCGATAGAACTATAATAAATATACCTAGTACTTTTATTATCATCAATATAACATGCATTATTAACCATATAATGCAGGTATTATCGCTAGAACTGTAATAGTTATACTTATTACTTATATTATTAGCAATATAACGTGCATTATTACCCATATTATGCAGTTATTATCGCTAGAACTGTAATAATTATAATTATTACTTATATTATTATCAATATAACATGCATTATTACGCATATTATGCAGTTATAATCGCTAGAACTATAATAAATATACTTAGTACTTTTATTATCATCAATATAACATGCATTATTACGCATATAATGCAGTTATTATCGCTAGAACTGTAATAATTATACTTATTACTTATATTATTAGCAATATAACGTGCAATATTTCCCATGTTATGCAGTTATTATCGATAGAACTATAATAAATATACGTATTACTTTTATTATCATCAATATAACATGCATTATTACCCATATTATGCAGTTATTATCGATAGAACTGTAATAATTATACTTATTACTTATACTATTAGCAATATAACGTGCATTATTACCCGTATTATGCAGTTATTATCGCTAGAACTGTAATAATTATACTTATTACTTATATTATTATCAATATAACATGCATTATTACCCAAATAATGCAGTTATTATCGCTAGAACTGTAATAATTATACTTATTACTTATATTATTCTCAATATAACATGCATTATTACCCATGTTATGCAGTTATAACCGCTAGAACTATAATAAATATACTTACTACTTTTATTATCATCAATATAACATGCATTATTACCCATATTATGCAGTTATTATCGCTAGAACTGTAATAATTATACATATTACTCCCGATATTATCAATATAACATGGATTATTACGCATATAATGCAGTTATTATAGCTAGAACTTTAATAATTATACTTATTACTTATATTATTAGCAATATAACGTGCATTATTACCCATGTAATGCAGTTATTATCGACAGAAGTATAATAAATATACTTATTACTTTTATTATTATCAATATAACATGCATTATTACCCATATTATGCAGTTATAACCGCTAGAACTATAATAAATATACTTACTACTTTTATTATCATCAATATAACATGCATTATTACCCATATAATGCAGGTATTATCGCTAGAACTGTAATAGTTATACTTATTACTTATATTATTAGCAATATAACGTGCATTATTACCCATATTATGCAGTTATTATCGCTAGAACTGTAATAATTATACCTATTCCTTATATTATTATCAATATAACATGCATTATTACCCATATTATGCAGTTATTATCGCTAGAACTGTAATAATTATACTTATTACTTATATTATTATCAATATAACATGCATTATTACCCATGTAATGCAGTTATTATCGACAGAAGTATAATAAATATACTTATTACTTATACTATTAGCAATATAACGTGCATTATTACACATATTATGCAGTTATTATCGCTAGAACTGTAATAATTATACTTATTACTTATATTATTATCAATATAACATGCATTATTACCCATATAATGGAGTTATTATCGCTAGAATTGTAATAATTATACTTATTACTTATATTATTATCAATATAACATGCATTATTACCCATGTAATGCAGTTATTATCGACAGAAGTACAATAAATATACTTATTACTTTTATTATTATCAATATAACGGGCACTCTTAGCCATATTTTACTAGTATTATCGCTAGAACAGTAATAATTATACTTATTACTCCCGATATTATCAATATAACATGCATTATTACGCATATTATGCAGTTATAATCGCTAGAACTATAGTAAATATACTTAGTACTTTTATTATCATCAATATAACATGCATTATTACGCATATAATGCAGTTATTATCGCTAGAACTGTAATAATTATACTTATTACTTATATTCTTATCAATATAACATGCATTATTACCCATATTATGCAGTTATTATCGCTAGAACTATAATAAATATACGTATTACTTTTATTATCATCAATATAACATGCATTATTACCCATATTATGCAGTTATTATCGATAGAACTGTAATAAATATACTTATTACTTTTATTATTATCAATATAACATGCACTATTAGCCATATTTTACTAGTATTATCGCTAGAACTGCAATAATTATACGTATTACTCCCGATATTATCAATATAACATCCATTATTACCCATATTATGCAGTTATTATCGATAGAACTATAATAAATATACTTATTACTTTTATTATTATCAATATAACGGGCACTCTTAGCCATATTTTACTAGTATTATCGCTAGAACTGTAATAATTATACTTATAACTTATATTATTATCAATATAACATGCATTATTACCCAAATAATGCAGTTATTATCGCTAGAACTGTAATAATTATACTTATTACTTATATTATTCTCAATATAACATGCATTATTACCCATGTTATGCAGTTATAACCGCTAGAACTATAACAAATATACTTAGTACTTTTATTATCATCAATATAACATGCATTATTACGCATATAATGCAGTTATTATCGCTAGAACTGTAATAATTATACTTATTACTTATATTATTAGCAATATAACGTGCAATATTTCCCATGTTGTGCAGTTATTATCGATAGAACTATAATAAATATACTTATTACTTTTATTACTATCAATATAACATGCATTATTACCAATATTATGCACTTATTATCGCTAGAACTATAATAAATATACGTATTACTTTTATTATCATCAATATAACATGCATTATTACCCATATTATGCAGTTATTATCGATAGAACTGTAATAATTATACTTATTACTTATACTATTAGCAATATAACGTGCATTATTACCCGTATTATGCAGTTATTATCGCTAGAACTGTAATAATTATACTTATTACTTATATTATTATCAATATAACATGCATTATTACCCAAATAATGCAGTTATTATCGCTAGAACTGTAATAATTATACTTATTACTTATATTATTCTCAATATAACATGCATTATTACCCATGTTATGCAGTTATAACCGCTAGAACTATAATAAATATACTTACTACTTTTATTATCATCAATATAACATGCATTATTACCCATATTATGCAGTTATTATCGCTAGAACTGTAATAATTATACATATTACTCCCGATATTATCAATATAACATGGATTATTACGCATATAATGCAGTTATTATAGCTAGAACTTTAATAATTATACTTATTACTTATATTATTAGCAATGTAACGTGCATTATTACCCATGTAATGCAGTTATTATCGACAGAAGTATAATAAATATACTTATTACTTTTATTATTATCAATATAACATGCATTATTACCCATATTATGCAGTTATAACCGCTAGAACTATAATAAATATACTTACTACTTTTATTATCATCAATATAACATGCATTATTACCCATATAATGCAGGTATTATCGCTAGAACTGTAATAGTTATACTTATTACTTATATTATTAGCAATATAACGTGCATTATTACCCATATTATGCAGTTATTATCGCTAGAACTGTAATAATTATACCTATTCCTTATATTATTATCAATATAACATGCATTATTACCCATATTATGCAGTTATTATCGCTAGAACTGTAATAATTATACTTATTACTTATATTATTATCAATATAACATGCATTATTACCCATGTAATGCAGTTATTATCGACAGAAGTATAATAAATATACTTATTACTTATACTATTAGCAATATAACGTGCATTATTACACATATTATGCAGTTATTATCGCTAGAACTGTAATAATTATACTTATTACTTATATTATTATCAATATAACATGCATTATTACCCATATAATGGAGTTATTATCGCTAGAACTGTAATAATTATACTTATTACTTATATTATTATCAATATAACATGCATTATTACCCATGTAATGCAGTTATTATCGACAGAAGTACAATAAATATACTTATTACTTTTATTATTATCAATATAACGGGCACTCTTAGCCATATTTTACTAGTATTATCGCTAGAACAGTAATAATTATACTTATTACTCCCGATATTATCAATATAACATGCATTATTACGCATATTATGCAGTTATAATCGCTAGAACTATAGTAAATATACTTAGTACTTTTATTATCATCAATATAACATGCATTATTACGCATATAATGCAGTTATTATCGCTAGAACTGTAATAATTATACTTATTACTTATATTCTTATCAATATAACATGCATTATTACCCATATTATGCAGTTATTATCGCTAGAACTATAATAAATATACGTATTACTTTTATTATCATCAATATAACATGCATTATTACCCATATTATGCAGTTATTATCGATAGAACTGTAATAAATATACTTATTACTTTTATTATTATCAATATAACATGCACTATTAGCCATATTTTACTAGTATTATCGCTAGAACTGCAATAATTATACGTATTACTCCCGATATTATCAATATAACATCCATTATTACCCATATTATGCAGTTATTATCGATAGAACTATAATAAATATACTTATTACTTTTATTATTATCAATATAACGGGCACTCTTAGCCATATTTTACTAGTATTATCGCTAGAACTGTAATAATTATACTTATAACTTATATTATTATCAATATAACATGCATTATTACCCAAATAATGCAGTTATTATCGCTAGAACTGTAATAATTATACTTATTACTTATATTATTCTCAATATAACATGCATTATTACCCATGTTATGCAGTTATAACCGCTAGAACTATAACAAATATACTTAGTACTTTTATTATCATCAATATAACATGCATTATTACGCATATAATGCAGTTATTATCGCTAGAACTGTAATAATTATACTTATTACTTATATTATTAGCAATATAACGTGCAATATTTCCCATGTTGTGCAGTTATTATCGATAGAACTATAATAAATATACTTATTACTTTTATTATTATCAATATAACATGCATTATTACCAATATTATGCACTTATTATCGCTAGAACTATAATAAATATACGTATTACTTTTATTATCATCAATATAACATGCATTATTACCCATATTATGCAGTTATTATCGCTAGAACTGTAATAATTATACTTATTACTTATATTATTAGCAATATAACGTGCAATATTACCCATGTTATGCAGTTATTATTGATAGAACTATAATAAATATACTTATTACTTTTATTATTATCAATATAACATGCATTATTACCCATATTATGCAGTTATAACCGCTAGAACTATAATAAATATACTTACTACTTTTATTATCATCAATATAACATGCATTATTACCCATATTATGCAGTTATTATCGCTAGAAGTGTAATAATTATACTTATTTCTTATATTATTATCAATATAACATGCATTATTACCCATGTAATGCAGTTATTATCGACAGAAGTATAATAAATATACTTATTACTTTTATTATTATCAATATAACGGGCACTCTTAGCCATATTTTACTAGTATTATCGCTAGAACTGTAATAATTATACTTATTACTCCCGATATTAGCAATATAACTTGCATTATTACCCATATTATGCAGTTATTATCGCTAGAACTGTAATAATTATACTTATTACTTATATTATTCTCAATATAACATGCATTATTACCCATATTATGCAGTTATTATCGATAGAACTATAATAAATATACCTAGTACTTTTATTATCATCAATATAACATGCATTATTAACCATATAATGCAGGTATTATCGCTAGAACTGTAATAGTTATACATATTACTTATATTATTAGCAATATAACGTGCATTATTACCCATATTATGCAGTTATTATCGCTAGAACTGTAATAATTATAATTATTACTTATATTATTATCAATATAACATGCATTATTACGCATATTATGCAGTTATAATCGCTAGAACTATAATAAATATACTTAGTACTTTTATTATCATCAATATAACATGCATTATTACGCATATAATGCAGTTATTATCGCTAGAACTGTAATAATTATACTTATTACTTATATTATTAGCAATATAACGTGCAATATTTCCCATGTTATGCAGTTATTATCGATAGAACTATAATAAATATACGTATTACTTTTATTATCATCAATATAACATGCATTATTACCCATATTATGCAGTTATTATCGATAGAACTGTAATAATTATACTTATTACTTATACTATTAGCAATATAACGTGCATTATTACCCGTATTATGCAGTTATTATCGCTAGAACTGTAATAATTATACTTATTACTTATATTATTATCAATATAACATGCATTATTACCCAAATAATGCAGTTATTATCGCTAGAACTGTAATAATTATACTTATTACTTATATTATTCTCAATATAACATGCATTATTACCCATGTTATGCAGTTATAACCGCTAGAACTATAATAAATATACTTACTACTTTTATTATCATCAATATAACATGCATTATTACCCATATTATGCAGTTATTATCGCTAGAACTGTAATAATTATACATATTACTCCCGATATTATCAATATAACATGGATTATTACGCATATAATGCAGTTATTATAGCTAGAACTTTAATAATTATACTTATTACTTATATTATTAGCAATATAACGTGCATTATTACCCATGTAATGCAGTTATTATCGACAGAAGTATAATAAATATACTTATTACTTTTATTATTATCAATATAACATGCATTATTACCCATATTATGCAGTTATAACCGCTAGAACTATAATAAATATACTTACTACTTTTATTATCATCAATATAACATGCATTATTACCCATATTATGCAGTTATTATCGCTAGAACTGTAATAGTTATACTTATTACTTATATTATTCTCAATATAACATGCATTATTACCCATATTATGCAGTTATTATCGATAGAACTATAATAAATATACCTAGTACTTATACTATTAGCTATATAACGTGCATTATTACCCGTATTATGCAGTTATTATCGCTAGAACTGTAATAATTATACTTATAACTTATATTATTATCAATATAACATGCATTATTACCCAAATAATGCAGTTATTATCGCTAGAACTGTAATAATTATACTTATTACTTATACTATTAGCAATATAACGTGCATTATTACCCGTATTATGCAGTTATTATCGCTAGAACTGTAATAATTATACTTATTACTTATATTATTATCAATATAACATGCATTATTACCCAAATAATGCAGTTATTATCGCTAGAACTGTAATAATTATACTTATTACTTATATTATTCTCAATATAACATGCATTATTACCCATGTTATGCAGTTATAACCGCTAGAACTATAATAAATATACTTACTACTTTTATTATCATCAATATAACATGCATTATTACCCATATTATGCAGTTATTATCGCTAGAACTGTAATAATTATACATATTACTCCCGATATTATCAATATAACATGGATTATTACGCATATAATGCAGTTATTATAGCTAGAACTTTAATAATTATACTTATTACTTATATTATTAGCAATATAACGTGCATTATTACCCATGTAATGCAGTTATTATCGACAGAAGTATAATAAATATACTTATTACTTTTATTATTATCAATATAACGGGCACTTTTAGCCATATTTTACTAGTATTATCGCTAGAACTGTAATAATTATACTTATTACTCCCGATATTATCAATATAACTTGCATTATTACCCATATTATGCAGTTATTATCGCTAGAACTGTAATAGTTATACTTATTACTTATATTATTCTCAATATAACATGCATTATTACCCATATTATGCAGTTATTATCGATAGAACTGTAATAATTATACTTATTACTTATACTATTAGCAATATAACGTGCATTATTACCCGTATTATGCAGTTATTATCGCTAGAACTGTAATAATTATACTTATTACTTATATTATTATCAATATAACATGCATTATTACCCAAATAATGCAGTTATTATCGCTAGAACTGTAATAATTATACTTATTACTTATATTATTCTCAATATAACATGCATTATTACCCATGTTATGCAGTTATAACCGCTAGAACTATAATAAATATACTTACTACTTTTATTATCATCAATATAACATGCATTATTACCCATATTATGCAGTTATTATCGCTAGAACTGTAATAATTATACATATTACTCCCGATATTATCAATATAACATGGATTATTACGCATATAATGCAGTTATTATAGCTAGAACTTTAATAATTATACTTATTACTTATATTATTAGCAATATAACGTGCATTATTACCCATGTAATGCAGTTATTATCGACAGAAGTATAATAAATATACTTATTACTTTTATTATTATCAATATAACATGCATTATTACCCATATTATGCAGTTATAACCGCTAGAACTATAATAAATATACTTACTACTTTTATTATCATCAATATAACATGCATTATTACCCATATAATGCAGGTATTATCGCTAGAACTGTAATAGTTATACTTATTACTTATATTATTAGCAATATAACATGCATTATTACCCATATTATGCAGTTATTATCGCTAGAACTATAATAAATATACGTATTACTTTTATTATCATCAATATAACATGCATTATTACCCATATTATGCAGTTATTATCGATAGAACTGTAATAAATATACTTATTACTTTTATTATTATCAATATAACATGCACTATTAGCCATATTTTACTAGTATTATCGCTAGAACTGTAATAATTATACTTATAACTTATATTATTATCAATATAACATGCATTATTACCCAAATAATGCAGTTATTATCGCTAGAACTGTAATAATTATACTTATTACTTATATTATTCTCAATATAACATGCATTATTACCCATGTTATGCAGTTATAACCGCTAGAACTATAACAAATATACTTAGTACTTTTATTATCATCAATATAACATGCATTATTACGCATATAATGCAGTTATTATCGCTAGAACTGTAATAATTATACTTATTACTTATATTATTAGCAATATAACGTGCAATATTTCCCATGTTGTGCAGTTATTATCGATAGAACTATAATAAATATACTTATTACTTTTATTATTATCAATATAACATGCATTATTACCAATATTATGCACTTATTATCGCTAGAACTATAATAAATATACGTATTACTTTTATTATCATCAATATAACATGCATTATTACCCATATTATGCAGTTATTATCGCTAGAACTGTAATAATTATACTTATTACTTATATTATTAGCAATATAACGTGCAATATTACCCATGTTATGCAGTTATTATTGATAGAACTATAATAAATATACTTATTACTTTTATTATTATCAATATAACATGCATTATTACCCATATTATGCAGTTATAACCGCTAGAACTATAATAATTATACTTATTACTTATATTATTAGCAATATAACGTGCAATATTTCCCATGTTATGCAGTTATTATCGATAGAACTATAATAAATATACGTATTACTTTTATTATCATCAATATAACATGCATTATTACCCATATTATGCAGTTATTATCGATAGAACTGTAATAATTATACTTATTACTTATACTATTAGCAATATAACGTGCATTATTACCCGTATTATGCAGTTATTATCGCTAGAACTGTAATAATTATACTTATTACTTATATTATTATCAATATAACATGCATTATTACCCAAATAATGCAGTTATTATCGCTAGAACTGTAATAATTATACTTATTACTTATATTATTCTCAATATAACATGCATTATTACCCATGTTATGCAGTTATAACCGCTAGAACTATAATAAATATACTTACTACTTTTATTATCATCAATATAACATGCATTATTACCCATATTATGCAGTTATTATCGCTAGAACTGTAATAATTATACATATTACTCCCGATATTATCAATATAACATGGATTATTACGCATATAATGCAGTTATTATAGCTAGAACTTTAATAATTATACTTATTACTTATATTATTAGCAATATAACGTGCATTATTACCCATGTAATGCAGTTATTATCGACAGAAGTATAATAAATATACTTATTACTTTTATTATTATCAATATAACATGCATTATTACCCATATTATGCAGTTATAACCGCTAGAACTATAATAAATATACTTACTACTTTTATTATCATCAATATAACATGCATTATTACCCATATAATGCAGGTATTATCGCTAGAACTGTAATAGTTATACTTATTACTTATATTATTAGCAATATAACGTGCATTATTACCCATATTATGCAGTTATTATCGCTAGAACTGTAATAATTATACCTATTCCTTATATTATTATCAATATAACATGCATTATTACCCATATTATGCAGTTATTATCGCTAGAACTGTAATAATTATACTTATTACTTATATTATTATCAATATAACATGCATTATTACCCATGTAATGCAGTTATTATCGACAGAAGTATAATAAATATACTTATTACTTATACTATTAGCAATATAACGTGCATTATTACACATATTATGCAGTTATTATCGCTAGAACTGTAATAATTATACTTATTACTTATATTATTATCAATATAACATGCATTATTACCCATATAATGGAGTTATTATCGCTAGAACTGTAATAATTATACTTATTACTTATATTATTATCAATATAACATGCATTATTACCCATGTAATGCAGTTATTATCGACAGAAGTACAATAAATATACTTATTACTTTTATTATTATCAATATAACGGGCACTCTTAGCCATATTTTACTAGTATTATCGCTAGAACAGTAATAATTATACTTATTACTCCCGATATTATCAATATAACATGCATTATTACGCATATTATGCAGTTATAATCGCTAGAACTATAGTAAATATACTTAGTACTTTTATTATCATCAATATAACATGCATTATTACGCATATAATGCAGTTATTATCGCTAGAACTGTAATAATTATACTTATTACTTATATTCTTATCAATATAACATGCATTATTACCCATATTATGCAGTTATTATCGCTAGAACTATAATAAATATACGTATTACTTTTATTATCATCAATATAACATGCATTATTACCCATATTATGCAGTTATTATCGATAGAACTGTAATAAATATACTTATTACTTTTATTATTATCAATATAACATGCACTATTAGCCATATTTTACTAGTATTATCGCTAGAACTGCAATAATTATACGTATTACTCCCGATATTATCAATATAACATCCATTATTACCCATATTATGCAGTTATTATCGATAGAACTATAATAAATATACTTATTACTTTTATTATTATCAATATAACGGGCACTCTTAGCCATATTTTACTAGTATTATCGCTAGAACTGTAATAATTATACTTATAACTTATATTATTATCAATATAACATGCATTATTACCCAAATAATGCAGTTATTATCGCTAGAACTGTAATAATTATACTTATTACTTATATTATTCTCAATATAACATGCATTATTACCCATGTTATGCAGTTATAACCGCTAGAACTATAACAAATATACTTAGTACTTTTATTATCATCAATATAACATGCATTATTACGCATATAATGCAGTTATTATCGCTAGAACTGTAATAATTATACTTATTACTTATATTATTAGCAATATAACGTGCAATATTTCCCATGTTGTGCAGTTATTATCGATAGAACTATAATAAATATACTTATTACTTTTATTATTATCAATATAACATGCATTATTACCAATATTATGCACTTATTATCGCTAGAACTATAATAAATATACGTATTACTTTTATTATCATCAATATAACATGCATTATTACCCATATTATGCAGTTATTATCGCTAGAACTGTAATAATTATACTTATTACTTATATTATTAGCAATATAACGTGCAATATTACCCATGTTATGCAGTTATTATTGATAGAACTATAATAAATATACTTATTACTTTTATTATTATCAATATAACATGCATTATTACCCATATTATGCAGTTATAACCGCTAGAACTATAATAAATATACTTACTACTTTTATTATCATCAATATAACATGCATTATTACCCATATTATGCAGTTATTATCGCTAGAAGTGTAATAATTATACTTATTTCTTATATTATTATCAATATAACATGCATTATTACCCATGTAATGCAGTTATTATCGACAGAAGTATAATAAATATACTTATTACTTTTATTATTATCAATATAACGGGCACTCTTAGCCATATTTTACTAGTATTATCGCTAGAACTGTAATAATTATACTTATTACTCCCGATATTAGCAATATAACTTGCATTATTACCCATATTATGCAGTTATTATCGCTAGAACTGTAATAATTATACTTATTACTTATATTATTCTCAATATAACATGCATTATTACCCATATTATGCAGTTATTATCGATAGAACTATAATAAATATACCTAGTACTTTTATTATCATCAATATAACATGCATTATTAACCATATAATGCAGGTATTATCGCTAGAACTGTAATAGTTATACTTATTACTTATATTATTAGCAATATAACGTGCATTATTACCCATATTATGCAGTTATTATCGCTAGAACTGTAATAATTATAATTATTACTTATATTATTATCAATATAACATGCATTATTACGCATATTATGCAGTTATAATCGCTAGAACTATAATAAATATACTTAGTACTTTTATTATCATCAATATAACATGCATTATTACGCATATAATGCAGTTATTATCGCTAGAACTGTAATAATTATACTTATTACTTATATTATTAGCAATATAACGTGCAATATTTCCCATGTTATGCAGTTATTATCGATAGAACTATAATAAATATACGTATTACTTTTATTATCATCAATATAACATGCATTATTACCCATATTATGCAGTTATTATCGATAGAACTGTAATAATTATACTTATTACTTATACTATTAGCAATATAACGTGCATTATTACCCGTATTATGCAGTTATTATCGCTAGAACTGTAATAATTATACTTATTACTTATATTATTATCAATATAACATGCATTATTACCCAAATAATGCAGTTATTATCGCTAGAACTGTAATAATTATACTTATTACTTATATTATTCTCAATATAACATGCATTATTACCCATGTTATGCAGTTATAACCGCTAGAACTATAATAAATATACTTACTACTTTTATTATCATCAATATAACATGCATTATTACCCATATTATGCAGTTATTATCGCTAGAACTGTAATAATTATACATATTACTCCCGATATTATCAATATAACATGGATTATTACGCATATAATGCAGTTATTATAGCTAGAACTTTAATAATTATACTTATTACTTATATTATTAGCAATATAACGTGCATTATTACCCATGTAATGCAGTTATTATCGACAGAAGTATAATAAATATACTTATTACTTTTATTATTATCAATATAACATGCATTATTACCCATATTATGCAGTTATAACCGCTAGAACTATAATAAATATACTTACTACTTTTATTATCATCAATATAACATGCATTATTACCCATATTATGCAGTTATTATCGCTAGAACTGTAATAGTTATACTTATTACTTATATTATTCTCAATATAACATGCATTATTACCCATATTATGCAGTTATTATCGATAGAACTATAATAAATATACCTAGTACTTATACTATTAGCTATATAACGTGCATTATTACCCGTATTATGCAGTTATTATCGCTAGAACTGTAATAATTATACTTATAACTTATATTATTATCAATATAACATGCATTATTACCCAAATAATGCAGTTATTATCGCTAGAACTGTAATAATTATACTTATTACTTATACTATTAGCAATATAACGTGCATTATTACCCGTATTATGCAGTTATTATCGCTAGAACTGTAATAATTATACTTATTACTTATATTATTATCAATATAACATGCATTATTACCCAAATAATGCAGTTATTATCGCTAGAACTGTAATAATTATACTTATTACTTATATTATTCTCAATATAACATGCATTATTACCCATGTTATGCAGTTATAACCGCTAGAACTATAATAAATATACTTACTACTTTTATTATCATCAATATAACATGCATTATTACCCATATTATGCAGTTATTATCGCTAGAACTGTAATAATTATACATATTACTCCCGATATTATCAATATAACATGGATTATTACGCATATAATGCAGTTATTATAGCTAGAACTTTAATAATTATACTTATTACTTATATTATTAGCAATATAACGTGCATTATTACCCATGTAATGCAGTTATTATCGACAGAAGTATAATAAATATACTTATTACTTTTATTATTATCAATATAACGGGCACTTTTAGCCATATTTTACTAGTATTATCGCTAGAACTGTAATAATTATACTTATTACTCCCGATATTATCAATATAACTTGCATTATTACCCATATTATGCAGTTATTATCGCTAGAACTGTAATAGTTATACTTATTACTTATATTATTCTCAATATAACATGCATTATTACCCATATTATGCAGTTATTATCGATAGAACTGTAATAATTATACTTATTACTTATACTATTAGCAATATAACGTGCATTATTACCCGTATTATGCAGTTATTATCGCTAGAACTGTAATAATTATACTTATTACTTATATTATTATCAATATAACATGCATTATTACCCAAATAATGCAGTTATTATCGCTAGAACTGTAATAATTATACTTATTACTTATATTATTCTCAATATAACATGCATTATTACCCATGTTATGCAGTTATAACCGCTAGAACTATAATAAATATACTTACTACTTTTATTATCATCAATATAACATGCATTATTACCCATATTATGCAGTTATTATCGCTAGAACTGTAATAATTATACATATTACTCCCGATATTATCAATATAACATGGATTATTACGCATATAATGCAGTTATTATAGCTAGAACTTTAATAATTATACTTATTACTTATATTATTAGCAATATAACGTGCATTATTACCCATGTAATGCAGTTATTATCGACAGAAGTATAATAAATATACTTATTACTTTTATTATTATCAATATAACATGCATTATTACCCATATTATGCAGTTATAACCGCTAGAACTATAATAAATATACTTACTACTTTTATTATCATCAATATAACATGCATTATTACCCATATAATGCAGGTATTATCGCTAGAACTGTAATAGTTATACTTATTACTTATATTATTAGCAATATAACGTGCATTATTACCCATATTATGCAGTTATTATCGCTAGAACTGTAATAATTATACCTATTCCTTATATTATTATCAATATAACATGCATTATTACCCATATTATGCCGTTATTATCGCTAGAACTGTAATAATTATACTTATTACTTATATTATTAGCAATATAACGTGCATTATTACCCATGTAATGCAGTTATTATCGACAGAAGTATAATAAATATACTTATTACTTATACTATTAGCAATATAACGTGCATTATTACCCGTATTATGCAGTTATTATCGCTAGAACTGTAATAATTATACTTATTACTTATATTATTATCAATATAACATGCATTATTACCCAAATAATGCAGTTATTATCGCTAGAACTCTAATAATTATACTTATTTCTTATTCTATTAGCAATATAACGTGCATTATTACCCATATTATGCAGTTATTATCGCTAGTACTGTAATAATTATACTTATTACTTATATTATTTTCAATATAACATTCATTATTACCCAAATAATGCAGATATTATCGCTAGAACTGTAATAATTATACTTATTACTTATATTATTCTCAATATAACATGCATTATTACCCATATTATGCAGTTATTATCGATAGAACTATAATAAATATACTTATTACTTTTATTATTATCAATATAACATACACTATTAGCCATATTGTACTATTATTATTGCTAGAACTATAATAATTCTACTTATTACTCCTGATATTGTCAATATAACGTGCATTATTACCCATATTATGCAGTTATTATCGCTAGAACTGTAATAATTATACCTATTACCTATATTATTATCAATATAACATGCATTATTACCCATATTATGCAGTTATTATCGCTAGAACTGTAATAATTATACTTATTACATTTATTATTATCAATATAACATGCATTATTACCCATGTAATGCAGTTATTATCGACAGAAGTATAATAAATAAACTTATTACTTTTATTATTATCAATATAACGGGCACTCTTAGCCATATTTTACTAGTATTATCGCTAGAACTGCAATAATTATACGTATTACTCCCGATATTATCAATATAACATCCATTATTACCCATATTATGCAGTTATTATCGCTAGGACTGCAATAATTATACTTATTACTTATACTATTAGCAATATAACGTGCATTATTACCCGTATTATGCAGTTATTATCGCTAGAACTGTAATAATTATACTTATAACTTATATTATTATCAATATAACATGCATTATTACCCAAATAATGCAGTTATTATCGCTAGAACTGTAATAATTATACTTATTACTTATATTATTCTCAATATAACATGCATTATTACCCATGTTATGCAGTTATAACCGCTAGAACTATAACAAATATACTTACTACTTTTATTATCATCAATATAACATGCATTATTACCCATATTATGCAGTTATTATCGCTAGAACTGTAATAATTATACATATTACTCCCGATATTATCAATATAACATGGATTATTACGCATATAATGCAGTTATTATAGCTAGAACTGTAATAATTATACTTATCACTCATATTATTCTCAATATAACATGCATTATTACCCATATTATGCAGTTATTATCGATAGAACTGTAATAAATATACTTATTACTTTTATTATTATCAATATAACATGCACTATTAGCCATATTTTACTAGTATTATCGCTAGAACTGCAATAATTATACGTATTACTCCCGATATTTTCAATATAACATCCATTATTACCCATATTATGCAGTTATTATCGATAGAACTATAATAAATATACTTATTACTTTTATTATTATCAATATAACATACACTATTAGCCATATTGTACTATTATTATTGCTAGAACTATAATAATTATACTTATTACTCCTGATATTGTCAATATAACATGCATTATTACCCATATAATGCAGTTATTATCGCTAGGACTGTAATAATTATACTTATTACTTATACTATTAGCAATATAACGTGCATTATTACCCGTGTTATGCAGTTATTATCGCTAGAACTGTAATAATTATACTTATAACTTATATTATTCTCAATATAACATGCATTATTACTCATATTATGCAGTTATAATCGCTAGAACTATAATAAATATACTTAGTACTTTTATTATCATCAATATAACATGCATTATTACGCATATAATGCAGTTATTATCGCTAGAACTGTAATAGTTATACTTATTACTTATATTATTAGCAATATAACGTGCATTATTACCCATATTATGCAGTTATTATCGCTAGAACTGTAATAATTATAATTATTACTTATATTATTCTCAATATAACATGCATTATTACTCATATTATGCAGTTATAATCGCTAGAACTATAATAAATATACTTAGTACTTTTATTATCATCAATATAACATGCATTATTACGCATATAATGCAGTTATTATCGCTAGAACTGTAATAATTATACTTATTACTTATATTATTAGCAATATAACGTGCAATATTTCCCATATTATGCAGTTATTATCGCTAGAACTGTAATAATTATACCTATTCCTTATATTATTATCAATATAACATGCATTATTACCCATATTATGCCGTTATTATCGCTAGAACTGTAATAATTATACTTATTACTTATATTATTATCAATATAACATGCATTATTACCCATGTAATGCAGTTATTATCGACAGAAGTATAATAAATATACATATTACTTTTATTATTATCAATATAACGGGCACTCTTAGCCATATTTTACTAGTATTATCGCTAGAACTGTAATAATTATACTTATTACTCCCGATATTATCAATATAACATGCATTATTACCCATATTATGCAGTTATTATCGCTAGAACTGTAATAATTATACATATTACTCGCGATATTATCAATATAACATGGATTATTACGCATATAATGCAGTTATTATAGCTAGAACTTTAATAATTATACTTATTACTTATATTCTTATCAATATAACATGCATTATTACCCATATTATGCAGTTATTATCGCTAGAACTATAATAAATATACGTATTACTTTTATTATCATCAATATAACATGCATTATTACCCATATTATGCAGTTATTATCGATAGAACTGTAATAAATATACTTATTACTTTTATTATTATCAATATAACATGCACTATTAGCCATATTTTACTAGTATTATCGCTAGAACTGCAATAATTATACGTATTACTCCCGATATTATCAATATAACATCCATTATTACCCATATTATGCAGTTATTATCGATAGAACTATAATAAATATACTTATTACTTTTATTATTATCAATATAACATACACTATTAGCCATATTGTACTATTATTATTGCTAGAACTATAATAATTATACTTATTACTCCTGATATTGTCAATATAACATGCATTATTACCCATATAATGCAGTTATTATCGCTAGGACTGTAATAATTATACTTATTACTTATACTATTAGCAATATAACGTGCATTATTACCCGTATTATGCAGTTATTATCGCTAGAACTGTAATAATTATACTTATAACTTATATTATTATCAATATAACATGCATTATTACCCAAATAATGCAGTTATTATCGCTAGAACTGTAATAATTATACTTATTACTTATATTATTCTCAATATAACATGCATTATTACCCATGTTATGCAGTTATAACCGCTAGAACTATAACAAATATACTTACTACTTTTATTATCATCAATATAACATGCATTATTACCCATATTATGCAGTTATTATCGCTAGAACTGTAATAATTATACATATTACTCCCGATATTATCAATATAACATGGATTATTACGCATATAATGCAGTTATTATAGCTAGAACTGTAATAATTATACTTATCACTCATATTATTCTCAATATAACATGCATTATTACCCATATTATGCAGTTATTATCGATAGAACTGTAATAAATATACTTATTACTTTTATTATTATCAATATAACATGCACTATTAGCCATATTTTACTAGTATTATCGCTAGAACTGCAATAATTATACGTATTACTCCCGATATTTTCAATATAACATCCATTATTACCCATATTATGCAGTTATTATCGATAGAACTATAATAAATATACTTATTACTTTTATTATTATCAATATAACATACACTATTAGCCATATTGTACTATTATTATTGCTAGAACTATAATAATTATACTTATTACTCCTGATATTGTCAATATAACATGCATTATTACCCATATAATGCAGTTATTATCGCTAGGACTGTAATAATTATACTTATTACTTATACTATTAGCAATATAACGTGCATTATTACCCGTGTTATGCAGTTATTATCGCTAGAACTGTAATAATTATACTTATAACTTATATTATTCTCAATATAACATGCATTATTACTCATATTATGCAGTTATAATCGCTAGAACTATAATAAATATACTTAGTACTTTTATTATCATCAATATAACATGCATTATTACGCATATAATGCAGTTATTATCGCTAGAACTGTAATAGTTATACTTATTACTTATATTATTAGCAATATAACGTGCATTATTACCCATATTATGCAGTTATTATCGCTAGAACTGTAATAATTATAATTATTACTTATATTATTCTCAATATAACATGCATTATTACTCATATTATGCAGTTATAATCGCTAGAACTATAATAAATATACTTAGTACTTTTATTATCATCAATATAACATGCATTATTACGCATATAATGCAGTTATTATCGCTAGAACTGTAATAATTATACTTATTACTTATATTATTAGCAATATAACGTGCAATATTTCCCATATTATGCAGTTATTATCGCTAGAACTGTAATAATCATACCTATTCCTTATATTATTATCAATATAACATGCATTATTACCCATATTATGCCGTTATTATCGCTAGAACTGTAATAATTATACTTATTACTTATATTATTATCAATATAACATGCATTATTACCCATGTAATGCAGTTATTATCGACAGAAGTATAATAAATATACATATTACTTTTATTATTATCAATATAACGGGCACTCTTAGCCATATTTTACTAGTATTATCGCTAGAACTGTAATAATTATACTTATTACTCCCGATATTATCAATATAACATGCATTATTACCCATATTATGCAGTTATTATCGCTAGAACTGTAATAATTATACATATTACTCGCGATATTATCAATATAACATGGATTATTACGCATATAATGCAGTTATTATAGCTAGAACTTTAATAATTATACTTATTACTTATATTCTTATCAATATAACATGCATTATTACCCATATTATGCAGTTATTATCGCTAGAACTATAATAAATATACGTATTACTTTTATTATCATCAATATAACATGCATTATTACCCATATTATGCAGTTATTATCGATAGAACTGTAATAAATATACTTATTACTTTTATTATTATCAATATAACATGCACTATTAGCCATATTTTACTAGTATTATCGCTAGAACTGCAATAATTATACGTATTACTCCCGATATTATCAATATAACATCCATTATTACCCATATTATGCAGTTATTATCGATAGAACTATAATAAATATACTTATTACTTTTATTATTATCAATATAACATACACTATTAGCCATATTGTACTATTATTATTGCTTGAACTATAATAATTATACTTATTACTCCTGATATTGTCAATATAACATGCATTATTACCCATATAATGCAGTTATTATCGCTAGGACTGTAATAATTATACTTATTACTTATACTATTAGCAATATAACGTGCATTATTACCCGTATTATGCAGTTATTATCGCTAGAACTGTAATAATTATACTTATAACTTATATTATTATCAATATAACATGCATTATTACCCAAATAATGCAGTTATTATCGCTAGAACTGTAATAATTATACTTATTACTTATATTATTCTCAATATAACATGCATTATTACCCATGTTATGCAGTTATAACCGCTAGAACTATAACAAATATACTTAGTACTTTTATTATCATCAATATAACATGCATTATTACGCATATAATGCAGTTATTATCGCTAGAACTGTAATAATTATACTTATTACTTATATTATTAGCAATATAACGTGCAATATTTCCCATGTTATGCAGTTATTATCGATAGAACTATAATAAATATACTTATTACTTTTATTATTATCAATATAACATGCATTATTACCAATATTATGCACTTATTATCGCTAGAACTATAATAAATATACGTATTACTTTTATTATCATCAATATAACATGCATTATTACCCATGTAATGCAGTTATTATCGACAGAAGTATAATAAATATACTTATTACTTTTATTATTATCAATATAACGGGCACTTTTAGCCATATTTTACTAGTATTATCGCTAGAACTGTAATAATTATACTTATTACTCCCGATATTATCAATATAACTTGCATTATTACCCATATTATGCAGTTATTATCGCTAGAACTGTAATAGTTATACTTATTACTTATATTATTCTCAATATAACATGCATTATTACCCATATTATGCAGTTATTATCGATAGAACTGTAATAATTATACTTATTACTTATATTCTTATCAATATAACATGCATTATTACGCATATTATGCAGTTATAACCGCTAGAACTATAATAAATATACTTACTACTTTTATTATCATCAATATAACATGCATTATTACCCATATTATGCAGTTATTATCGCTAGAAGTGTAATAATTATACTTATTTCTTATATTATTATCAATATAACATGCATTATTACCCATGTAATGCAGTTATTATCGACAGAAGTATAATAAATATACTTATTACTTTTATTATTATCAATATAACGGGCACTTTTAGCCATATTTTACTAGTATTATCGCTAGAACTGTAATAATTATACTTATTACTCCCGATATTATCAATATAACTTGCATTATTACCCATATTATGCAGTTATTATCGCTAGAACTGTAATAGTTATACTTATTACTTATATTATTCTCAATATAACATGCATTATTACCCATATTATGCAGTTATTATCGATAGAACTGTAATAATTATACTTATTACTTATACTATTAGCAATATAACGTGCATTATTACCCGTATTATGCAGTTATTATCGCTAGAACTGTAATAATTATACTTATTACTTATATTATTATCAATATAACATGCATTATTACCCAAATAATGCAGTTATTATCGCTAGAACTGTAATAATTATACTTACTACTTATATTATTCTCAATATAACATGCATTATTACCCATGTTATGCAGTTATAACCGCTAGAACTATAATAAATATACTTACTACTTTTATTATCATCAATATAACATGCATTATTACCCATATTATGCAGTTATTATCGCTAGAACTGTAATAATTATACATATTACTCCCGATATTATCAATATAACATGGATTATTACGCATATATTGCAGTTATTATAGCTAGAACTTTAATAATTATACTTATTACTTATATTATTAGCAATATAACGTGCATTATTACCCATGTAATGCAGTTATTATCGACAGAAGTATAATAAATATACTTATTACTTTTATTATTATCAATATAACATGCATTATTACCCATATTATGCAGTTATAACCGCTAGAACTATAATAAATATACTTACTACTTTTATTATCATCAATATAACATGCATTATTACCCATATAATGCAGGTATTATCGCTAGAACTGTAATAGTTATACTTATTACTTATATTATTCTCTATATAACATGCATTATTACCCATGTTATGCAGTTATAACCGCTAGAACTATAACAAATATACTTAGTACTTTTATTATCATCAATATAACATGCATTATTACGCATATAATGCAGTTATTATCGCTAGAACTGTAATAATTATACTTATTACTTATATTATTAGCAATATAACGTGCAATATTTCCCATGTTATGCAGTTATTATCGATAGAACTATAATAATTATACTTATAACTTATATTATTATCAATATAACATGCATTATTACCCAAATAATGCAGTTATTATCGCTAGAACTGTAATAATTATACTTATTACTTATATTATTCTCAATATAACATGCATTATTACCCATGTTATGCAGTTATAACCGCTAGAACTATAACAAATATACTTAGTACTTTTATTATCATCAATATAACATGCATTATTACGCATATTATGCAGTTATAACCGCTAGAACTATAATAAATATACTTACTACTTTTATTATCATCAATATAACATGCATTATTACCCATATTATGCAGTTATTATCGCTAGAAGTGTAATAATTATACTTATTTCTTATATTATTATCAATATAACATGCATTATTACCCATGTAATGCAGTTATTATCGACAGAAGTATAATAAATATACTTATTACTTTTATTATTATCAATATAACGGGCACTTTTAGCCATATTTTACTAGTATTATCGCTAAAACTGTAATAATTATACTTATTACTCCCGATATTATCAATATAACTTGCATTATTACCCATATTATGCAGTTATTATCGCTAGAACTGTAATAGTTATACTTATTACTTATATTATTCTCAATATAACATGCATTATTACCCATATTATGCAGTTATTATCGATAGAACTGTAATAATTATACTTATTACTTATACTATTAGCAATATAACGTGCATTATTACCCGTATTATGCAGTTATTATCGCTAGAACTGTAATAATTATACTTATTACTTATATTATTATCAATATAACATGCATTATTACCCAAATAATGCAGTTATTATCGCTAGAACTGTAATAATTATACTTATTACTTATATTATTCTCAATATAACATGCATTATTACCCATGTTATGCAGTTATAACCGCTAGAACTATAATAAATATACTTACTACTTTTATTATCATCAATATAACATGCATTATTACCCATATTATGCAGTTATTATCGCTAGAACTGTAATAATTATACATATTACTCCCGATATTATCAATATAACATGGATTATTACGCATATAATGCAGTTATTATAGCTAGAACTTTAATAATTATACTTATTACTTATATTATTAGCAATATAACGTGCATTATTACCCATGTAATGCAGTTATTATCGACAGAAGTATAATAAATATACTTATTACTTTTATTATTATCAATATAACATGCATTATTACCCATATTATGCAGTTATAACCGCTAGAACTATAATAAATATACTTACTACTTTTATTATCATCAATATAACATGCATTATTACCCATATAATGCAGGTATTATCGCTAGAACTGTAATAGTTATACTTATTACTTATATTATTAGCAATATAACGTGCATTATTACCCATATTATGCAGTTATTATCGCTAGAACTGTAATAATTATACCTATTCCTTATATTATTATCAATATAACATGCATTATTACCCATATTATGCCGTTATTATCGCTAGAACTGTAATAATTATACTTATTACTTATATTATTATCAATATAACATGCATTATTACCCATGTAATGCAGTTATTATCGACAGAAGTATAATAAATATACTTATTACTTTTATTATTATCAATATAACGGGCACTCTTAGCCATATTTTACTAGTATTATCGCTAGAACTGTAATAATTATACTTATTACTCCCGATATTATCAATATAACTTGCATTATTACCCATATTATGCAGTTATTATCGCTAGAACTGTAATAATTATACATATTACTCGCGATATTATCAATATAACATGGATTATTACGCATATAATGCAGTTATTATAGCTAGAACTTTAATAATTATACTTATTACTTATATTCTTATCAATATAACATGCATTATTACCCATATTATGCAGTTATTATCGCTAGAACTATAATAAATATACGTATTACTTTTATTATCATCAATATAACATGCATTATTACCCATATTATGCAGTTATTATCGATAGAACTGTAATAAATATACTTATTACTTTTATTATTATCAATATAACATGCACTATTAGCCATATTTTACTAGTATTATCGCTAGAACTGCAATAATTATACGTATTACTCCCGATATTATCAATATAACATCCATTATTACCCATATTATGCAGTTATTATCGATAGAACTATAATAAATATACTTATTACTTTTATTATTATCAATATAACATACACTATTAGCCATATTGTACTATTATTATTGCTAGAACTATAATAATTATACTTATTACTCCTGATATTGTCAATATAACATGCATTATTACCCATATAATGCAGTTATTATCGCTAGGACTGTAATAATTATACTTATTACTTATACTATTAGCAATATAACGTGCATTATTACCCGTATTATGCAGTTATTATCGCTAGAACTGTAATAATTATACTTATAACTTATATTATTATCAATATAACATGCATTATTACCCAAATAATGCAGTTATTATCGCTAGAACTGTAATAATTATACTTATTACTTATATTATTCTCAATATAACATGCATTATTACCCATGTTATGCAGTTATAACCGCTAGAACTATAACAAATATACTTAGTACTTTTATTATCATCAATATAACATGCATTATTACGCATATAATGCAGTTATTATCGCTAGAACTGTAATAATTATACTTATTACTTATATTATTAGCAATATAACGTGCAATATTTCCCATGTTATGCAGTTATTATCGATAGAACTATAATAAATATACTTATTACTTTTATTATTATCAATATAACATGCATTATTACCAATATTATGCACTTATTATCGCTAGAACTATAATAAATATACGTATTACTTTTATTATCATCAATATAACATGCATTATTACCCATATAATGCAGTTATTATCGCTAGGACTGTAATAATTATACTTATTACTTCTACTATTAGCAATATAACGTGCATTATTACCCGTATTATGCAGTTATAACCGCTAGAACTATAACAAATATACTTAGTACTTTTATTATCATCAATATAACATGCATTATTACGCATATTATGCAGTTATAACCGCTAGAACTATAATAAATATACTTACTACTTTTATTATCATCAATATAACATGCATTATTACCCATATTATGCAGTTATTATCGCTAGAAGTGTAATAATTATACTTATTTCTTATATTATTATCAATATAACATGCATTATTACCCATGTAATGCAGTTATTATCGACAGAAGTATAATAAATATACTTATTACTTTTATTATTATCAATATAACGGGCACTCTTAGCCATATTTTACTAGTATTATCGCTAGAACTGTAATAATTATACTTATTACTCCCGATATTATCAATATAACTTGCATTATTACCCATATTATGCAGTTATTATCGCTAGAACTGTAATAATTATACTTATTACTTATATTATTCTCAATATAACATGCATTATTACCCATATTATGCAGTTATTATCGATAGAACTATAATAAATATACCTAGTACTTTTATTATCATCAATATAACATGCATTATTAACCATATAATGCAGGTATTATCGCTAGAACTGTAATAGTTATACTTATTACTTATATTATTAGCAATATAACGTGCATTATTACCCATATTATGCAGTTATTATCGCTAGAACTGTAATAATTATAATTATTACTTATATTATTATCAATATAACATGCATTATTACGCATATTATGCAGTTATAATCGCTAGAACTATAATAAATATACTTAGTACTTTTATTATCATCAATATAACATGCATTATTACGCATATAATGCAGTTATTATCGCTAGAACTGTAATAATTATACTTATTACTTATATTATTAGCAATATAACGTGCAATATTTCCCATGTTATGCAGTTATTATCGACAGAACTATAATAAATATACGTATTACTTTTATTATCATCAATATAACATGCATTATTACCCATATTATGCAGTTATTATCGATAGAACTGTAATAATTATACTTATTACTTATACTATTAGCAATATAACGTGCATTATTACCCGTATTATGCAGTTATTATCGCTAGAACTGTAATAATTATACTTATTACTTACATTATTATCAATATAACATGCATTATTACCCAAATAATGCAGTTATTATCGCTAGAACTGTAATAATTATACTTATTACTTATATTATTCTCAATATAACATGCATTATTACCCATGTTATGCAGTTATAACCGCTAGAACTATAATAAATATACTTACTACTTTTATTATCATCAATATAACATGCATTATTACCCATATTATGCAGTTATTATCGCTAGAACTGTAATAATTATACATATTACTCCCGATATTATCAATATAACATGGATTATTACGCATATAATGCAGTTATTATAGCTAGAACTTTAATAATTATACTTATTACTTATATTATTAGCAATATAACGTGCATTATTACCCATGTAATGCAGTTATTATCGACAGAAGTATAATAAATATACTTATTACTTTTATTATTATCAATATAACATGCATTATTACCCATATTATGCAGTTATAACCGCTAGAACTATAATAAATATACTTACTACTTTTATTATCATCAATATAACATGCATTATTACCCATATAATGCAGGTATTATCGCTAGAACTGTAATAGTTATACTTATTACTTATATTATTAGCAATATAACGTGCATTATTACCCAAATAATGCAGTTATTATCGCTAGAACTGTAATAATTATACTTATTACTTATATTATTCTCAATATAACATGCATTATTACCCATGTTATGCAGTTATAACCGCTAGAACTATAACAAATATACTTAGTACTTTTATTATCGTCAATATAACATGCATTATTACGCATATTATGCAGTTATAACCGCTAGAACTATAATAAATATACTTACTACTTTTATTATCATCAATATAACATGCATTATTACCCATATTATGCAGTTATAACCGCTAGAACTATAATAAATATACTTACTACTTTTATTATCATCAATATAACATGCATTATTACCCATATAATGCAGGTATTATCGCTAGAACTGTAATAGTTATACTTATTACTTATATTATTAGCAATATAACGTGCATTATTACCCATATTATGCAGTTATTATCGCTAGAACTGTAATAATTATACCTATTCCTTATATTATTATCAATATAACATGCATTATTACCCATATTATGCCGTTATTATCGCTAGAACTGTAATAATTATACTTATTACTTATATTATTATCAATATAACATGCATTATTACCCATGTAATGCAGTTATTATCGACAGAAGTATAATAAATATACTTATTACTTTTATTATTATCAATATAACGGGCACTCTTAGCCATATTTTACTAGTATTATCGCTAGAACTGTAATAATTATACTTATTACTCCCGATATTATCAATATAACTTGCATTATTACCCATATTATGCAGTTATTATCGCTAGAACTGTAATAATTATACATATTACTCGCGATATTATCAATATAACATGGATTATTACGCATATAATGCAGTTATTATAGCTAGAACTTTAATAATTATACTTATTACTTATATTCTTATCAATATAACATGCATTATTACCCATATTATGCAGTTATTATCGCTAGAACTATAATAAATATACGTATTACTTTTATTATCATCAATATAACATGCATTATTACCCATATTATGCAGTTATTATCGATAGAACTGTAATAAATATACTTATTACTTTTATTATTATCAATATAACATGCACTATTAGCCATATTTTACTAGTATTATCGCTAGAACTGCAATAATTATACGTATTACTCCCGATATTATCAATATAACATCCATTATTACCCATATTATGCAGTTATTATCGATAGAACTATAATAAATATACTTATTACTTTTATTATTATCAATATAACATACACTATTAGCCATATTGTACTATTATTATTGCTAGAACTATAATAATTATACTTATTACTCCTGATATTGTCAATATAACATGCATTATTACCCATATAATGCAGTTATTATCGCTAGGACTGTAATAATTATACTTATTACTTATACTATTAGCAATATAACGTGCATTATTACCCGTATTATGCAGTTATTATCGCTAGAACTGTAATAATTATACTTATAACTTATATTATTATCAATATAACATGCATTATTACCCAAATAATGCAGTTATTATCGCTAGAACTGTAATAATTATACTTATTACTTATATTATTCTCAATATAACATGCATTATTACCCATGTTATGCAGTTATAACCGCTAGAACTATAACAAATATACTTAGTACTTTTATTATCATCAATATAACATGCATTATTACGCATATAATGCAGTTATTATCGCTAGAACTGTAATAATTATACTTATTACTTATATTATTAGCAATATAACGTGCAATATTTCCCATGTTATGCAGTTATTATCGATAGAACTATAATAAATATACTTATTACTTTTATTATTATCAATATAACATGCATTATTACCAATATTATGCACTTATTATCGCTAGAACTATAATAAATATACGTATTACTTTTATTATCATCAATATAACATGCATTATTACCCATATAATGCAGTTATTATCGCTAGGACTGTAATAATTATACTTATTACTTATACTATTAGCAATATAACGTGCATTATTACCCGTATTATGCAGTTATTATCGCTAGAACTGTAATAATTATACTTATAACTTATATTATTATCAATATAACATGCATTATTACCCAAATAATGCAGTTATTATCGCTAGAACTGTAATAATTATACTTATTACTTATATTATTCTCAATATAACATGCATTATTACCCATGTTATGCAGTTATAACCGCTAGAACTATAACAAATATACTTAGTACTTTTATTATCATCAATATAACATGCATTATTACGCATATTATGCAGTTATAACCGCTAGAACTATAATAAATATACTTACTACTTTTATTATCATCAATATAACATGCATTATTACCCATATTATGCAGTTATTATCGCTAGAAGTGTAATAATTATACTTATTTCTTATATTATTATCAATATAACATGCATTATTACCCATGTAATGCAGTTATTATCGACAGAAGTATAATAAATATACTTATTACTTTTATTATTATCAATATAACGGGCACTCTTAGCCATATTTTACTAGTATTATCGCTAGAACTGTAATAATTATACTTATTACTCCCGATATTATCAATATAACTTGCATTATTACCCATATTATGCAGTTATTATCGCTAGAACTGTAATAATTATACTTATTACTTATATTATTCTCAATATAACATGCATTATTACCCATATTATGCAGTTATTATCGATAGAACTATAATAAATATACCTAGTACTTTTATTATCATCAATATAACATGCATTATTAACCATATAATGCAGGTATTATCGCTAGAACTGTAATAGTTATACTTATTACTTATATTATTAGCAATATAACGTGCATTATTACCCATATTATGCAGTTATTATCGCTAGAACTGTAATAATTATAATTATTACTTATATTATTATCAATATAACATGCATTATTACGCATATTATGCAGTTATAATCGCTAGAACTATAATAAATATACTTAGTACTTTTATTATCATCAATATAACATGCATTATTACGCATATAATGCAGTTATTATCGCTAGAACTGTAATAATTATACTTATTACTTATATTATTAGCAATATAACGTGCAATATTTCCCATGTTATGCAGTTATTATCGACAGAACTATAATAAATATACGTATTACTTTTATTATCATCAATATAACATGCATTATTACCCATATTATGCAGTTATTATCGATAGAACTGTAATAATTATACTTATTACTTATACTATTAGCAATATAACGTGCATTATTACCCGTATTATGCAGTTATTATCGCTAGAACTGTAATAATTATACTTATTACTTACATTATTATCAATATAACATGCATTATTACCCAAATAATGCAGTTATTATCGCTAGAACTGTAATAATTATACTTATTACTTATATTATTCTCAATATAACATGCATTATTACCCATGTTATGCAGTTATAACCGCTAGAACTATAATAAATATACTTACTACTTTTATTATCATCAATATAACATGCATTATTACCCATATTATGCAATTATTATCGCTAGAACTGTAATAATTATACATATTACTCCCGATATTATCAATATAACATGGATTATTACGCATATAATGCAGTTATTATAGCTAGAACTTTAATAATTATACTTATTACTTATATTATTAGCAATATAACGTGCATTATTACCCATGTAATGCAGTTATTATCGACAGAAGTATAATAAATATACTTATTACTTTTATTATTATCAATATAACATGCATTATTACCCATATTATGCAGTTATAACCGCTAGAACTATAATAAATATACTTACTACTTTTATTATCATCAATATAACATGCATTATTACCCATATAATGCAGGTATTATCGCTAGAACTGTAATAGTTATACTTATTACTTATATTATTAGCAATATAACGTGCATTATTACCCAAATAATGCAGTTATTATCGCTAGAACTGTAATAATTATACTTATTACTTATATTATTCTCAATATAACATGCATTATTACCCATGTTATGCAGTTATAACCGCTAGAACTATAACAAATATACTTAGTACTTTTATTATCGTCAATATAACATGCATTATTACGCATATTATGCAGTTATAACCGCTAGAACTATAATAAATATACTTACTACTTTTATTATCATCAATATAACATGCATTATTACCCATATTATGCAGTTATTATCGCTAGAAGTGTAATAATTATACTTATTTCTTATATTATTATCAATATAACATGCATTATTACCCATATTATGCAGTTATTATCGATAGAACTATAATAAATATACCTAGTACTTTTATTATCATCAATATAACATGCATTACTAACCATATAATGCAGGTATTATCGCTAGAACTGTAATAGTTATACTTATTACTTATATTATTAGCAATATAACGTGCATTATTACCCATATTATGCAGTTATTATCGCTAGAACTGTAATAATTATAATTATTACTTATATTATTATCAATATAACATGCATTATTACGCATATTATGCAGTTATAATCGCTAGAACTATAATAAATATACTTAGTACTTTTATTATCATCAATATAACATGCATTATTACGCATATAATGCAGTTATTATCGCTAGAACTGTAATAATTATACTTATTACTTATATTATTAGCAATATAACGTGCAATATTTCCCATGTTATGCAGTTATTATCGACAGAACTATAATAAATATACGTATTACTTTTATTATCATCAATATAACATGCATTATTACCCATATTATGCAGTTATTATCGATAGAACTGTAATAATTATACTTATTACTTATACTATTAGCAATATAACGTGCATTATTACCCGTATTATGCAGTTATTATCGCTAGAACTGTAATAATTATACTTATTACTTACATTATTATCAATATAACATGCATTATTACCCAAATAATGCAGTTATTATCGCTAGAACTGTAATAATTATACTTATTACTTATATTATTCTCAATATAACATGCATTATTACCCATGTTATGCAGTTATAACCGCTAGAACTATAATAAATATACTTACTACTTTTATTATCATCAATATAACATGCATTATTACCCATATTATGCAGTTATTATCGCTAGAACTGTAATAATTATACATATTACTCCCGATATTATCAATATAACATGGATTTTTACGCATATAATGCAGTTATTATAGCTAGAACTTTAATAATTATACTTATTACTTATATTATTAGCAATATAACGTGCATTATTACCCATGTAATGCAGTTATTATCGACAGAAGTATAATAAATATACTTATTACTTTTATTATTATCAATATAACATGCATTATTACCCATATTATGCAGTTATAACCGCTAGAACTATAATAAACATACTTACTACTTTTATTATCATCAATATAACATGCATTATTACCCATATAATGCAGGTATTATCGCTAGAACTGCAATAGTTATACTTATTACTTATATTATTAGCAATATAACGTGCATTATTACCCATATTATGCAGTTATTATCGCTAGAACTGTAATAATTATACCTATTCCTTACATTATTATCAATATAACATGCATTATTACCCATATTATGCAGTTATTATCGCTAGAACTGTAATAATTATACTTATTACTTATATTATTATCAATATAACATGCATTATTACCCATGTAATGCAGTTATTATCGACAGAAGTAAATTAAATATACTTATTACTTTTATTATTATCAATATAACGGGCACTCTTAGCCATATTTTACTAGTATTATCGCTAGAACTGTAATAATTACACTTATTACTCCCGATATTATCAATATAACATGCATTATTACCCATATTATGCAGTTATTATCGCTAGAACTGTAATAATTATACATATTACTCGCGATATTATCAATATAACATGGATTATTACGCATATAATGCAGTTATTATAGCTAGAACTTTAATAATTATACTTATTACTTATATTCTTATCAATATAACATGCATTATTACCCATATTATGCAGTTATTATCGCTAGAACTATAATAAATATACGTATTACTTTTATTATCATCAATATAACATGCATTATTACCCATATTATGCAGTTATTATCGCTAGAACTGTAATAATTATACATATTACTCCCGATATTATCAATATAACATGGATTATTACGCATATAATGCAGTTATTATAGCTAGAACTTTAATAATTATACTTATTACTTATATTATTAGCAATATAACGTGCATTATTACCCATGTAATGCAGTTATTATCGACAGAAGTATAATAAATATACTTATTACTTTTATTATTATCAATATAACGGGCACTCTTAGCCATATTTTACTAGTATTATCGCTAGAACTGTAATAATTACACTTATTACTCCCGATATTATCAATATAACATGCATTATTACCCATATTATGCAGTTATTATCGCTAGAACTGTAATAATTATACATATTACTCGCGATATTATCAATATAACATGGATTATTACGCATATAATGCAGTTATTATAGCTAGAACTTTAATAATTATACTTATTACTTATATTCTTATCAATATAACATGCATTATTACCCATATTATGCAGTTATTATCGCTAGAACTATAATAAATATACGTATTACTTTTATTATCATCAATATAACATGCATTATTACCCATATTATGCAGTTATTATCGATAGAACTGTAATAAATATACTTATTACTTTTATTATTATCAATATAACATGCACTATTAGCCATATTTTACTAGTATTATCGCTAGAACTGCAATAATTATACGTATTACTCCCGATATTATCAATATAACATCCATTATTACCCATATTATGCAGTTATTATCGATAGAACTATAATAAATATACTTATTACTTTTATTATTATCAATATAACATACACTATTAGCCATATTGTACTATTATTATCGCTAGAACTATAATAATTATACTTATTACTCCTGATATTATCAATATAACATGCATTATTACCCATATAATGCAGTTATTATCGCTAGAACTGTAATAATTATACTTATTTCTTATACTATTAGCAATATAACGTGCATTATTACCCATATTATGCAGTTATTATCGCTAGTACTGTAATAATTATACTTATTACTTATATTATTTTCAATATAACATTCATTATTACCCAAATAATGCAGATATTATCGCTAGAACTGTAATAATTATACTTATTACTTATATTATTCTCAATATAACATGCATTATTACCCATATTATGCAGTTATTATCGATAGAACTATAATAAATATACTTATTACTTTTATTATTATCAATATAACATACACTATTAGCCATATTGTACTATTATTATTGCTAGAACTATAATAATTCTACTTATTACTCCTGATATTGTCAATATAACGTGCATTATTACCCATATTATGCAGTTATTATCGCTAGAACTGTAATAATTATACCTATTACCTATATTATTATCAATATAACATGCATTATTACCCATATTATGCAGTTATTATCGCTAGAACTGTAATAATTATACTTATTACTTATATTATTATCAATATAACATGCATTATTACCCATGTAATGCAGTTATTATCGACAGAAGTATAATAAATATACTTATTACTTTTATTATTATCAATATAACGGGCACTCTTAGCCATATTTTACTAGTATTATCGCTAGAACTGCAATAATTATACGTATTACTCCCGATATTCTCAATATAACATCCATTATTACCCATATTATGCAGTTATTATCGCTAGGACTGTAATAATTATACTTATTACTTATACAATTAGCAATATAACGTGCATTATTACCCGTATTATGCAGTTATTATCGCTAGAACTGTAATAATTATACTTATAACTTATATTATTATCAATATAACATGCATTATTACCCAAATAATGCAGTTATTATCGCTAGAACTGTAATAATTATACTTATTACTTATATTATTCTCAATATAACATGCATTATTACCCATGTTATGCAGTTATAACCGCTAGAACTATAACAAATATACTTAGTACTTTTATTATCATCAATATAACATGCATTATTACGCATATTATGCAGTTATAACCGCTAGAACTATAATAAATATACTTACTACTTTTATTATCATCAATATAACATGCATTATTACCCATATTATGCAGTTATTATCGCTAGAAGTGTAATAATTATACTTATTTCTTATATTATTATCAATATAACATGCATTATTACCCATGTAATGCAGTTATTATCGACAGAAGTATAATAAATATACTTATTACTTTTATTATTATCAATATAACGGGCACTTTTAGCCATATTTTACTAGTATTATCGCTAGAACTGTAATAATTATACTTATTACTCCCGATATTATCAATATAACTTGCATTATTACCCATATTATGCAGTTATTATCGCTAGAACTGTAATAGTTATACTTATTACTTATATTATTCTCAATATAACATGCATTATTACCCATATTATGCAGTTATTATCGATAGAACTGTAATAATTATACTTATTACTTATACTATTAGCAATATAACGTGCATTATTACCCGTATTATGCAGTTATTATCGCTAGAACTGTAATAATTATACTTATTACTTATATTATTATCAATATAACATGCATTATTACCCAAATAATGCAGTTATTATCGCTAGAACTGTAATAATTATACTTATTACTTATATTATTCTCAATATAACATGCATTATTACCCATGTTATGCAGTTATAACCGCTAGAACTATAATAAATATACTTACTACTTTTATTATCATCAATATAACATGCATTATTACCCATATTATGCAGTTATTATCGCTAGAAGTGTAATAATTATACTTATTTCTTATATTATTAGCAATATAACGTGCATTATTACCCATGTAATGCAGTTATTATCGACAGAAGTATAATAAATATACTTATTACTTTTATTATTATCAATATAACATGCATTATTACCCATATTATGCAGTTATAACCGCTAGAACTATAATAAATATACTTACTACTTTTATTATCATCAATATAACATGCATTATTACCCATATAATGCAGGTATTATCGCTAGAACTGTAATAGTTATACTTATTACTTATATTATTAGCAATATAACGTGCATTATTACCCATATTATGCAGTTATTATCGCTAGAACTGTAATAATTATACCTATTCCTTATATTATTATCAATGTAACATGCATTATTACCCATATTATGCCGTTATTATCGCTAGAACTGTAATAATTATACTTATTACTTATATTATTATCAATATAACATGCATTATTACCCATATTATGCAGTTATTATCGATAGAACTGTAATAAATATACTTATTACTTTTATTATTATCAATATAACATGCACTATTAGCCATATTTTACTAGTATTATCGCTAGAACTGCAATAATTATACGTATTACTCCCGATATTATCAATATAACATCCATTATTACCCATATTATGCAGTTATTATCGATAGAACTATAATAAATATACTTATTACTTTTATTATTATCAATATAACATACACTATTAGCCATATTGTACTATTATTATTGCTAGAACTATAATAATTATACTTATTACTCCTGATATTGTCAATATAACATGCATTATTACCCATATAATGCAGTTATTATCGCTAGGACTGTAATAATTATACTTATTACTTATACTATTAGCAATATAACGTGCATTATTACCCGTATTATGCAGTTATTATCGCTAGAACTGTAATAATTATACTTATTACTTATATTATTCTCAATATAACATGCATTATTACCCATGTTATGCAGTTATAACCGCTAGAACTATAACAAATATACTTAGTACTTTTATTATCATCAATATAACATGCATTATTACGCATATAATGCAGTTATTATCGCTAGAACTGTAATAATTATACTTATTACTTATATTATTAGCAATATAACGTGCAATATTTCCCATGTTATGCAGTTATTATCAATAGAATTATAATAAATATACTTATTACTTTTATTATTATCAATATAACATGCATTATTACCAATATTATGCACTTATTATCGCTAGAACTATAATAAATATACGTATTACTTTTATTATCATCAATATAACATGCATTATTACCCATATAATGCAGTTATTATCGCTATGACTGTAATAATTATACTTATTACTTATACTATTAGCAATATAACGTGCATTATTACCCGTATTATGCAGTTATTATCGCTAGAACTGTAATAATTATACTTATAACTTATATTATTATCAATATAACATGCATTATTACCCAAATAATGCAGTTATTATCGCTAGAACTGTAATAATTATACTTATTACTTATATTATTCTCAATATAACATGCATTATTACCCATGTTATGCAGTTATAACCGCTAGAACTATAACAAATATACTTAGTACTTTTATTATCATCAATATAACATGCATTATTACGCATATTATGCAGTTATAACCGCTAGAACTATAATAAATATACTTACTACTTTTATTATCATCAATATAACATGCATTATTACCCATATTATGCAGTTATTATCGCTAGAAGTGTAATAATTATACTTATTTCTTATATTATTATCAATATAACATGCATTATTACCCATGTAATGCAGTTATTATCGACAGAAGTATAATAAATATACTTATTACTTTTATTATTATCAATATAACGGGCACTCTTAGCCATATTTTACTAGTATTATCGCTAGAACTGTAATAATTATACTTATTACTCCCGATATTATCAATATAACTTGCATTATTACCCATATTATGCAGTTATTATCGCTAGAACTGTAATAATTATACTTATTACTTATATTATTCTCAATATAACATGCATTATTACCCATATTATGCAGTTATTATCGATAGAACTATAATAAATATACCTAGTACTTTTATTATCATCAATATAACATGCATTATTAACCATATAATGCAGGTATTATCGCTAGAACTGTAATAGTTATACTTATTACTTATATTATTAGCAATATAACGTGCATTATTACCCATATTATGCAGTTATTATCCCTAGAACTGTAATAATTATAATTATTACTTATATTATTATCAATATAACATGCATTATTACGCATATTATGCAGTTATAATCGCTAGAACTATAATAAATATACTTAGTACTTTTATTATCATCAATATAACATGCATTATTACGCATATAATGCAGTTATTATCGCTAGAACTGTAATAATTATACTTATTACTTATATTATTAGCAATATAACGTGCAATATTTCCCATGTTATGCAGTTATTATCGACAGAAGTATAATAAATATACTTATTACTTTTATTATTATCAATATAACATGCATTATTACCCATATTATGCAGTTATAACCGCTAGAACTATAATAAATATACGTATTACTTTTATTATCATCAATATAACATGCATTATTACCCATATTATGCAGTTATTATCGCTAGAACTGTAATAATTATACTTATTACTTATATTATTATCAATATAACATGCATTATTACCCATGTAATGCAGTTATTATCGACAGAAGTATAATAAATATACTTATTACTTTTATTATTATCAATATAACGGGCACTCTTAGCCATATTTTACTAGTATTATCGCTAGAACTGTAATAATTACACTTATTACTCCCGATATTATCAATATAACATGCATTATTACCCATATTATGCAGTTATTATCGCTTGAACTGTAATAATTATACATATTACTCGCGATATTATCAATATAACATGGATTATTACGCATATAATGCAGTTATTATAGCTAGAACTTTAATAATTATACTTATTACTTATATTCTTATCAATATAACATGCATTATTACCCATATTATGCAGTTATTATCGCTAGAACTATAATAAATATACGTATTACTTTTATTATCATCAATATAACATGCATTATTACCCATATTATGCAGTTATTATCGATAGAACTGTAATAAATATACTTATTACTTTTATTATTATCAATATAACATGCAATATTAGCCATATTGTACTATTATTATCGCTAGAACTATAATAATTATACTTATTACTCCTGATATTATCAATATAACATGCATTATTACCCATATAATGCAGTTATTATCGCTAGAACTGTAATAATTATACCTATTACCTATATTATTATCAATATAACATGCATTATTACCCATATTATGCAGTTATTATCGATAGAACTATAATAAATATACTTATTACTTTTATTATTAACAATATAACATACACTATTAGCCATATTGTACTATTATTATCGCTAGAACTATAATAATTATACTTATTACTCCTGATATTATCAATATAACATGCATTATTACCCATATAATGCAGTTATTATCGCTAGAACTGTAATAATTATACTTATTTCTTATACTATTAGCAATATAACGTGCATTATTACCCATATTATGCAGTTATTATCGCTAGTACTGTAATAATTATACTTATTACTTATATTATTTTCAATATAACATTCATTATTACCCAAATAATGCAGATATTATCGCTAGAACTGTAATAATTATACTTATTACTTATATTATTCTCAATATAACATGCATCATTACCCATATTATGCAGTTATTATCGATAGAACTATAATAAATTTACTTATTACTTTTATTATTATCAATATAACATACACTATTAGCCATATTGTACTATTATTATTGCTAGAACTATAATAATTCTACTTATTACTCCTGATATTGTCAATATAACGTGCATTATTACCCATATTATGCAGTTATTATCGCTAGAACTGTAATAATTATACCTATTACCTATATTATTATCAATATAACATGCATTATTACCCATATTATGCAGTTATTATCGCTAGAACTGTAATAATTATACTTACTACTTATATTATTCTCAATATAACATGCATTATTACCCATATTATGCAGTTATTATCGATAGAACTATAATAAATATACCTAGTACTTTTATTATCATCAATATAACATGCATTATTAACCATATAATGCAGGTATTATCGCTAGAACTGTAATAGTTATACTTATTACTTATATTATTAGCAATATAACGTGCATTATTACCCATATTATGCAGTTATTATCGCTAGAACTGTAATAATTATAATTATTACTTATATTATTATCAATATAACATGCATTATTACGCATATTATGCAGTTATAATCGCTAGAACTATAATAAATATACTTAGTACTTTTATTATCATCAATATAACATGCATTATTACGCATATAATGCAGTTATTATCGCTAGAACTGTAATAATTATACTTATTACTTATATTATTATCAATATAACATGCATTATTACCCATGTAATGCAGTTATTATCGACAGAAGTATAATAAATATACTTATTACTTTTATTATTATCAATATAACGGGCACTCTTAGCCATATTTTACTAGTATTATCGCTAGAACTGTAATAATTATACTTATTACTCCCGATATTATCAATATAACATGCATTATTACCCATATTATGCAGTTATTATCGCTAGAACTGTAATAATTATACATATTACTCGCTATATTATCAATATAACATGGATTATTACGCATATAATGCAGTTATTATAGCTAGAACTTTAATAATTATACTTATTACTTATATTCTTATCAATATAACATGCATTATTACCCATATTATGCAGTTATTATCGCTAGAACTATAATAAATATACGTATTACTTTTATTATCATCAATATAACATGCATTATTACCCATATTATGCAGTTATTATCGATAGAACTGTAATAAATATACTTATTACTTTTATTATTATCAATATAACATGCACTATTAGCCATATTTTACTAGTATTATCGCTAGAACTGCAATAATTATACGTATTACTCCCGATATTATCAATATAACATCCATTATTACCCATATTATGCAGTTATTATCGATAGAACTATAATAAATATACTTATTACTTTTATTATTATCAATATAACATACACTATTAGCCATATTGTACTATTATTATTGCTAGAACTATAATAATTATACTTATTACTCCTGATATTGTCAATATAACATGCATTATTACCCATATAATGCAGTTATTATCGCTAGGACTGTAATAATTATACTTATTACTTATACTATTAGCAATATAACGTCCATTATTACCCGTATTATGCAGTTATTATCGCTAGAACTGTAATAATTATACTTATAACTTATATTATTATCAATATAACATGCATTATTACCCAAATAATGCAGTTATTATCGCTAGAACTGTAATAATAATACTTATTACTTATATTATTCTCAATATAACATGCATTATTACCCATGTTATGCAGTTATAACCGCTAGAACTATAACAAATATACTTAGTACTTTTATTATCATCAATATAACATGCATTATTACGCATATAATGCAGTTATTATCGCTAGAACTGTAATAATTATACTTATTACTTATATTATTAGCAATATAACGTGCAATATTTCCCATGTTATGCAGTTATTATCGATAGAACTATAATAAATATACGTATTACTTTTATTATCATCAATATAACATGCATTATTACCCATATAATGCAGTTATTATCGCTAGGACTGTAATAATTATACTTATTACTTATACTATTAGCAATATAACGTGCATTATTACCCGTATTATGCAGTTATTATCGCTAGAACTGTAATAATTATACTTATAACTTATATTATTATCAATATAACATGCATTGTTACCCAAATAATGCAGTTATTATCGCTAGAACTGTAATAATTATACTTATTACTTATATTATTCTCAATATAACAAGCATTATTACCCATGTTATGCAGTTAAAACCGCTAGAACTATAACAAATATACTTAGTACTTTTATTATCATCAATATAACATGCATTATTACCCATATTATGCAGTTATTATCGCTAGAAGTGTAATAATTATACTTATTTCTTATATTATTATCAATATAACATGCATTATTACCCATGTAATGCAGTTATTATCGACAGAAGTATAATAAATATACTTATTACTTTTATTATTATCAATATAACGGGCACTCTTAGCCATATTTTACTAGTATTATCGCTAGAACTGTAATAATTATACTTATTACTCCCGATATTATCAATATAACTTGCATTATTACCCATATAATGCAGTTATTATCGCTAGAACTGTAATAATTATACTTATTTCTTATACTATTAGCAATATAACGTGCATTATTACCCATATTATGCAGTTATTATCGCTAGTACTGTAATAATTATACTTATTACTTATATTATTTTCAATATAACATTCATTATTACCCAAATAATGCAGATATTATCGCTAGAACTGTAATAATTATACTTATTACTTATATTATTCTCAATATAACATGCATCATTACCCATATTATGCAGTTATTATCGATAGAACTATAATAAATTTACTTATTACTTTTATTATTATCAATATAACATACACTATTAGCCATATTGTACTATTATTATTGCTAGAACTATAATAATTCTACTTATTACTCCTGATATTGTCAATATAACGTGCATTATTACCCATATTATGCAGTTATTATCGCTAGAACTGTAATAATTATACCTATTACCTATATTATTATCAATATAACATGCATTATTACCCATATTATGCAGTTATTATCGCTAGAACTGTAATAATTATACTTACTACTTATATTATTCTCAATATAACATGCATTATTACCCATATTATGCAGTTATTATCGATAGAACTATAATAAATATACCTAGTACTTTTATTATCATCAATATAACATGCATTATTAACCATATAATGCAGGTATTATCGCTAGAACTGTAATAGTTATACTTATTACTTATATTATTAGCAATATAACGTGCATTATTACCCATATTATGCAGTTATTATCGCTAGAACTGTAATAATTATAATTATTACTTATATTATTATCAATATAACATGCATTATTACGCATATTATGCAGTTATAATCGCTAGAACTATAATAAATATACTTAGTACTTTTATTATCATCAATATAACATGCATTATTACGCATATAATGCAGTTATTATCGCTAGAACTGTAATAATTATACTTATTACTTATATTATTATCAATATAACATGCATTATTACCCATGTAATGCAGTTATTATCGACAGAAGTATAATAAATATACTTATTACTTTTATTATTATCAATATAACGGTCACTCTTAGCCATATTTTACTAGTATTATCGCTAGAACTGTAATAATTATACTTATTACTCCCGATATTATCAATATAACATGCATTATTACCCATATTATGCAGTTATTATCGCTAGAACTGTAATAATTATACATATTACTCGCTATATTATCAATATAACATGGATTATTACGCATATAATGCAGTTATTATAGCTAGAACTTTAATAATTATACTTATTACTTATATTCTTATCAATATAACATGCATTATTACCCATATTATGCAGTTATTATCGCTAGAACTATAATAAATATACGTATTACTTTTATTATCATCAATATAACATGCATTATTACCCATATTATGCAGTTATTATCGATAGAACTGTAATAAATATACTTATTACTTTTATTATTATCAATATAACATGCACTATTAGCCATATTTTACTAGTATTATCGCTAGAACTGCAATAATTATACGTATTACTCCCGATATTATCAATATAACATCCATTATTACCCATATTATGCAGTTATTATCGATAGAACTATAATAAATATACTTATTACTTTTATTATTATCAATATAACATACACTATTAGCCATATTGTACTATTATTATTGCTAGAACTATAATAATTATACTTATTACTCCTGATATTGTCAATATAACATGCATTATTACCCATATAATGCAGTTATTATCGCTAGGACTGTAATAATTATACTTATTACTTGTACTATTAGCAATATAACGTGCATTATTACCCGTATTATGCAGTTATTATCGCTAGAACTGTAATAATTATACTTATAACTTATATTATTATCAATATAACATGCATTATTACCCAAATAATGCAGTTATTATCGCTAGAACTGTAATAATTATACTTATTACTTATATTATTCTCAATATAACATGCATTATTACCCATGTTATGCAGTTATAACCGCTAGAACTATAACAAATATACTTAGTACTTTTCTAATCATCAATATAACATGCATTATTACGCATATAATGCAGTTATTATCGCTAGAACTGTAATAATTATACTTATTACTTATATTATTAGCAATATAACGTGCAATATTTCCCATGTTATGCAGTTATTATCGATAGAACTATAATAAATATACTTATTACTTTTATTATTATCAATATAACATGCATTATTACCAATATTATGCACTTATTATCGCTAGAACTATAATAAATATACGTATTACTTTTATTATCATCAATATAACATGAATTATTACCCATATAATGCAGTTATTATCGCTAGGACTGTAATAATTATACTTATTACTTATACTATTAGCAATATAACGTGCATTATTACCCGTATTATGCAGTTATTATCGCCAGAACTGTAATAATTATACTTATAACTTATATTATTATCAATATAACATGCATTATTACCCAAATAATGCAGTTATTATCGCTAGAACTGTAATAATTATACTTATTACTTATATTATTCTCAATATAACATGCATTATTACCCATGTTATGCAGTTATAACCGCTAGAACTATAACAAATATACTTAGTACTTTTATTATCATCAATATAACATGCATTATTACGCATATTATGCAGTTATAACCGCTAGAACTATAATAAATATACTTACTACTTTTATTATCATCAATATAACATGCATTATTACCCATATTATGCAGTTATTATCGCTAGAAGTGTAATAATTATACTTATTTCTTATATTATTATCAATATAACATGCATTATTACCCATGTAATGCAGTTATTATCGACAGAAGTATAATAAATATACTTATTACTTTTATTATTATCAATATAACGGGCACTCTTAGCCATATTTTACTAGTATTATCGCTAGAACTGTAATAATTATACTTATTACTCCCGATATTATCAATATAACTTGCATTATTACCCATATTATGCAGTTATTATCGCTAGAACTGTAATAATTATACTTATTACTTATATTATTCTCAATATAACATGCATTATTACCCATGTTATGCAGTTATAACCGCTAGAACTATAATAAATATACTTACTACTTTTATTATCATCAATATAACATGCATTATTACCCATATTATGCAGTTATTATCGCTAGAACTGTAATAATTATACATATTACTCCCGATATTATCAATATAACATGGATTATTACGCATATAATGCAGTTATTATAGCTAGAACTTTAATAATTATACTTATTACTTATATTATTAGCAATATAACGTGCATTATTACCCATGTAATGCAGTTATTATCGACAGAAGTATAATAAATATACTTATTACTTTTATTATTATCAATATAACATGCATTATTACCCATATTATGCAGTTATAACCGCTAGAACTATAATAAATATACTTACTACTTTTATTATCATCAATATAACATGCATTATTACCCATATAATGCAGGTATTATCGCTAGAACTGTAATAGTTATACTTATTACTTATATTATTAGCAATATAACGTGCATTATTACCCATATTATGCAGTTATTATCGCTAGAACTGTAATAATTATACCTATTCCTTATATTATTATCAATATAACATGCATTATTACCCATATTATGCCGTTATTATCGCTAGAACTGTAATAATTATACTTATTACTTATATTATTATCAATATAACATGCATTATTACCCATGTAATGCAGTTATTATCGACAGAAGTATAATAAATATACTTATTACTTTTATTATTATCAATATAACGGGCACTCTTAGCCATATTTTACTAGTATTATCGCTAGAACTGTAATAATTATACTTATTACTCCCGATATTATCAATATAACATGCATTATTACCCATATTATGCAGTTATTATCGCTAGAACTGTAATAATTATACATATTACTCGCGATATTATCAATATAACATGGATTATTACGCATATAATGCAGTTATTATAGCTAGAACTTTAATAATTATACTTATTACTTATATTCTTATCAATATAACATGCATTATTACCCATATTATGCAGTTATTATCGCTAGAACTATAATAAATATACGTATTACTTTTATTATCATCAATATAACATGCATTATTACCCATATTATGCAGTTATTATCGATAGAACTGTAATAAATATACTTATTACTTTTATTATTATCAATATAACATGCACTATTAGCCATATTTTACTAGTATTATCGCTAGAACTGCAATAATTATACGTATTACTCCCGATATTATCAATATAACATCCATTATTACCCATATTATGCAGTTATTATCGATAGAACTATAATAAATATACTTATTACTTTTATTATTATCAATATAACATACACTATTAGCCATATTGTACTATTATTATTGCTAGAACTATAATAATTATACTTATTACTCCTGATATTGTCAATATAACATGCATTATTACCCATATAATGCAGTTATTATCGCTAGGACTGTAATAATTATACTTATTACTTATACTATTAGCAATATAACGTGCATTATTACCCGTATTATGCAGTTATTATCGCTAGAACTGTAATAATTATACTTATAACTTATATTATTATCAATATAACATGCATTATTACCCAAATAATGCAGTTATTATCGCTAGAACTATAATAAATATACTTATTACTTTTATTATTATCAATATAACATGCATTATTACCAATATTATGCACTTATTATCGCTAGAACTATAATAAATATACGTATTACTTTTATTATCATCAATATAACATGCATTATTACCCATATAATGCAGTTATTATCGCTAGGACTGTAATAATTATACTTATTACTTATACTATTAGCAATATAACGTGCATTATTACCCGTATTATGCAGTTATTATCGCCAGAACTGTAATAATTATACTTATAACTTATATTATTATCAATATAACATGCATTATTACCCAAATAATGCAGTTATTATCGCTAGAACTGTAATAATTATACTTATTACTTATATTATTCTCAATATAACATGCATTATTACCCATGTTATGCAGTTATAACCGCTAGAACTATAACAAATATACTTAGTACTTTTATTATCATCAATATAACATGCATTATTACGCATATTATGCAGTTATAACCGCTAGAACTATAATAAATATACTTACTACTTTTATTATCATCAATATAACATGCATTATTACCCATATTATGCAGTTATTATCGCTAGAAGTGTAATAATTATACTTATTTCTTATATTATTATCAATATAACATGCATTATTACCCATGTAATGCAGTTATTATCGACAGAAGTATAATAAATATACTTATTACTTTTATTATTATCAATATAACGGGCACTCTTAGCCATATTTTACTAGTATTATCGCTAGAACTGTAATAATTATACTTATTACTCCCGATATTATCAATATAACTTGCATTATTACCCATATTATGCAGTTATTATCGCTAGAACTGTAATAATTATACTTATTACTTATATTATTCTCAATATAACATGCATTATTACCCATATTATGCAGTTATTATCGATAGAACTATAATAAATATACCTAGTACTTTTATTATCATCAATATAACATGCATTATTAACCATATAATGCAGGTATTATCGCTAGAACTGTAATAATTATACTTATTACTTACATTATTATCAATATAACATGCAATATTACCCAAATAATGCAGTTATTATCGCTAGAACTGTAATAATTATACTTATTACTTATATTATTCTCAATATAACATGCATTATTACCCATGTTATGCAGTTATAACCGCTAGAACTATAATAAATATACTTACTACTTTTATTATCATCAATATAACATGCATTATTACCCATATTATGCAGTTATTATCGCTAGAACTGTAATAATTATACATATTACTCCCGATATTATCAATATAACATGGATTATTACGCATATAATGCAGTTATTATAGCTAGAACTTTAATAATTATACTTATTACTTATATTATTAGCAATATAACGTGCATTATTACCCATGTAATGCAGTTATTAACGACAGAAGTATAATAAATATACTTATTACTTTTATTATTATCAATATAACATGCATTATTACCCATATTATGCAGTTATAACCGCTAGAACTATAATAAATATACTTACTACTTTTATTATCATCAATATAACATGCATTATTACCCATATAATGCAGGTATTATCGCTAGAACTGTAATAGTTATACTTATTACTTATATTATTAGCAATATAACGTGCATTATTACCCATATTATGCAGTTATTATCGCTAGAACTGTAATAATTATACCTATTCCTTATATTATTATCAATATAACATGCATTATTACCCATATTATGCCGTTATTATCGCTAGAACTGTAATAATTATACTTATTACTTATATTATTATCAATATAACATGCATTATTACCCATGTAATGCAGTTATTATCGACAGAAGTATAATAAATATACTTATTACTTTTATTATTATCAATATAACGGGCACTCTTAGCCATATTTTACTAGTATTATCGCTAGAACTGTAATAATTACACTTATTACTCCCGATATTATCAATATAACATGCATTATTACCCATATTATGCAGTTATTATCGCTAGAACTGTAATAATTATACATATTACTCGCGATATTATCAATATAACATGGATTATTACGCATATAATGCAGTTATTATAGCTAGAACTTTAATAATTATACTTATTACTTATATTCTTATCAATATAACATGCATTATTACCCATATTATGCAGTTATTATCGCTAGAACTATAATAAATATACGTATTACTTTTATTATCATCAATATAACATGCATTATTACCCATATTATGCAGTTATTATCGATAGAACTGTAATAAATATACTTATTACTTTTATTATTATCAATATAACATGCACTATTAGCCATATGTTACTAGTATTATCGCTAGAACTGCAATAATTATACGTATTACTCCCGATATTATCAATATAACATCCATTATTACCCATATTATGCAGTTATTATCGATAGAACTATAATAAATATACTTATTACTTTTGTTATTATCAATATAACATACACTATTAGCCATATTGTACTATTATTATCGCTAGAACTATAATAATTATACTTATTACTCCTGATATTATCAATATAACATGCATTATTACCCATATAATGCAGTTATTATCGCTAGAACTGTAATAATTATACTTATTTCTTATACTATTAGCAATATAACGTGCATTATTACCCATATTATGCAGTTATTATCGCTAGTACTGTAATAATTATACTTATTACTTATATTATTTTCAATATAACATTCATTATTACCCAAATAATGCAGATATTATCGCTAGAACTGTAATAATTATACTTATTACTTATATTATTCTCAATATAACATGCATTATTACCCATATTATGCAGTTATTATCGATAGAACTATAATAAATATACTTATTACTTTTATTATTATCAATATAACATACACTATTAGCCATATTGTACTATTATTATTGCTAGAACTATAATAATTCTACTTATTACTCCTGATATTGTCAATATAACGTGCATTATTACCCATATTATGCAGTTATTATCGCTAGAACTGTAATAATTATACCTATTACCTATATTATTATCAATATAACATGCATTATTACCCATATTATGCAGTTATTATCGCTAGAACTGTAATAATTATACTTATTACTTATATTATTATCAATATAACATGCATTATTACCCATGTAATGCAGTTATTATCGACAGAAGTATAATAAATATACTTATTACTTTTATTATTATCAATATAACGGGCACTCTTAGCCATATTTTACTAGTATTATCGCTAGAACTGCAATAATTATACGTATTACTCCCGATATTATCAATAAAACATCCATTATTACCCATATTATGCAGTTATTATCGCTAGGACTGTAATAATTATACTTATTACTTATACTATTAGCAATATAACGTGCATTATTACCCGTATTATGCAGTTATTATCGCTAGAACTGTAATAATTATACTTATAACTTATATTATTATCAATATAACATGCATTATTACCCAAATAATGCAGTTATTATCGCTAGAACTGTAATAATTGTACTTATTACTTATATTATTCTCAATATAACATGCATTATTACCCATGTTATGCAGTTATAATCGCTAGAACTATAACAAATATACTTACTACTTTTATTATCATCAATATAACATGCATTATTACCCATATTATGCAGTTATTATCGCTAGAACTGTAATAATTATACATATTACTCCCGATATTATCAATATAACATGGATTATTACGCATATAATGCAGTTATTATAGCTAGAACTGTAATAATTATACTTATTACTTATATTATTCTCAATATAACATGCATTATTACCCATATTATGCAGTTATTATCGATAGAACTGTAATAAATATACTTATTACTTTTATTATTATCAATATAACATGCACTATTAGCCATATTTTACTAGTATTATCGCTAGAACTGCAATAATTATACGTATTACTCCCGATATTATCAATATAACATCCATTATTACCCATATTATGCAGTTATTATCGATAGAACTATAATAAATATACTTATTACTTTTATTATTATCAATATAACATACACTATTAGCCATATTGTACTATTATTATTGCTAGAACTATAATAATTATACTTATTACTCCTGATATTGTCAATATAACATGCATTATTACCCATATAATGCAGTTATTATCGCTAGGACTGTAATAATTATACTTATTACTTATACTATTAGCAATATAACGTGCATTATTACCCGTATTATGCAGTTATTATCGCTAGAACTGTAATAATTATACTTATAACTTATATTATTATCAATATAACATGCATTATTACCCAAATAATGCAGTTATTATCGCTAGAACTGTAATAATTATACTTATTACTTATATTATTCTCAATATAACATGCATTATTACCCATGTTATGCAGTTATAACCGCTAGAACTATAACAAATATACTTAGTACTTTTATTATCATCAATATAACATGCATTATTACGCATATAATGCAGTTATTATCGCTAGAACTGTAATAATTATACTTATTACTTATATTATTAGCAATATAACGTGCAATATTTCCCATGTTATGCAGTTATTATCGATAGAACTATAATAAATATACTTATTACTTTTATTATTATCAATATAACATGCATTATTACCAATATTATGCACTTATTATCGCTAGAACTATAATAAATATACGTATTACTTTTATTATCATCAATATAACATGCATTATTACCCATATAATGCAGTTATTATCGCTAGGACTGTAATAATTATACTTATTACTTATACTATTAGCAATATAACGTGCATTATTACCCGTATTATGCAGTTATTATCGCTAGAACTGTAATAATTATACTTATAACTTATATTATTATTAATATAACATGCATTATTACCCAAATAATGCAGTTATTATCGCTAGAACTGTAATAATTATACTTATTACTTATATTATTCTCAATATAACATGCATTATTACCCATGTTATGCAGTTATAACCGCTAGAACTATAACAAATATACTTAGTACTTTTATTATCATCAATATAACATGCATTATTACGCATATTATGCAGTTATAACCGCTAGAACTATAATAAATATACTTACTACTTTTATTATCATCAATATAACATGCATTATTACCCATATTATGCAGTTATTATCGCTAGAAGTGTAATAATTATACTTATTTCTTATATTATTATCAATATAACATGCATTATTACCCATGTAATGCAGTTATTATCGACAGAAGTATAATAAATATACTTATTACTTTTATTATTATCAATATAACGGGCACTTTTAGCCATATTTTACTAGTATTATCGCTAGAACTGTAATAATTATACTTATTACTCCCGATATTATCAATATAACTTGCATTATTACCCATATTATGCAGTTATTATCGCTAGAACTGTAATAGTTATACTTATTACTTATATTATTCTCAATATAACATGCATTATTACCCATATTATGCAGTTATTATCGATAGAACTGTAATAATTATACTTATTACTTATATTATTAGCAATATAACGTGCATTATTACCCATATTATGCAGTTATTATCGCTAGAACTTTAATAATTATACTTATTACTTATATTATTAGCAATATAACGTGCATTATTACCCATGTAATGCAGTTATTATCGACAGAAGTATAATAAATATACTTATTACTTTTATTATTATCAATATAACATGCATTATTACCCATATTATGCAGTTATAACCGCTAGAACTATAATAAATATACTTACTACTTTTATTATCATCAATATAACATGCATTATTACCCATATAATGCAGGTATTATCGCTAGAACTGTAATAGTTATACTTATTACTTATATTATTAGCAATATAACGTGCATTATTACCCATATTATGCAGTTATTATCGCTAGAACTGTAATAATTATACCTATTCCTTATATTATTATCAATATAACATGCATTATTACCCATATTATGCCGTTATTATCGCTAGAACTGTCATAATTATACTTATTACTTATATTATTATCAATATAACATGCATTATTACCCATGTAATGCAGTTATTATCGACAGAAGTATAATAAATATACTTATTACTTTTATTATTATCAATATAACGGGCACTCTTAGCCATATTTTACTAGTATTATCGCTAGAACTGTAATAATTATACTTATTACTCCCGATATTATCAATATAACATGCATTATTACCCATATTATGCAGTTATTATCGCTAGAACTGAAATAATTATACATATTACTCGCGATATTATCAATATAACATGGATTATTACGCATATAATGCAGTTATTATAGCTAGAACTTTAATAATTATACTTATTACTTATATTCTTATCAATATAACATGCATTATTACCCATATTATGCAGTTATTATCGCTAGAACTATAATAAATATACGTATTACTTTTATTATCATCAATATAACATGCATTATTACCCATATTATGCAGTTATTATCGATAGAACTGTAATAAATATACTTATTACTTTTATTATTATCAATATAACATGCACTATTAGCCATATTTTACTAGTATTATCGCTAGAACTGCAATAATTATACGTATTACTCCCGATATTATCAATATAACATCCATTATTACCCATATTATGCAGTTATTATCGATAGAACTATAATAAATATACTTATTACTTTTATTATTATCAATATAACATACACTATTAGCCATATTGTACTATTATTATTGCTAGAACTATAATAATTATACTTATTACTCCTGATATTGTCAATATAACATGCATTATTACCCATATAATGCAGTTATTATCGCTAGGACTGTAATAATTATACTTATTACTTATACTATTAGCAATATAACGTGCATTATTACCCGTATTATGCAGTTATTATCGCTAGAACTGTAATAATTATACTTATAACTTATATTATTATCAATATAACATGCATTATTACCCAAATAATGCAGTTATTATCGCTAGAACTGTAATAATTATACTTATTACTTATATTATTCTCAATATAACATGCATTATTACCCATGTTATGCAGTTATAACCGCTAGAACTATAACAAATATACTTAGTACTTTTATTATCATCAATATAACATGCATTATTACGCATATAATGCAGTTATTATCGCTAGAACTGTAATAATTATACTTATTACTTATATTATTAGCAATATAACGTGCAATATTTCCCATGTTATGCAGTTATTATCGATAGAACTATAATAAATATACTTATTACTTTTATTATTATCAATATAACGGGCACTCTTAGCCATATTTTACTAGTATTATCGCTAGAACTGTAATAATTATGCTTATTACTCCCGATATTATCAATATCACTTGCATTATTACCCATATTATGCAGTTATTATCGCTAGAACTGTAATAATTATACTTATTACTTATATTATTCTCAATATAACATGCATTATTACCCATATTATGCAGTTATTATCGATAGAACTATAATAAATATACCTAGTACTTTTATTATCATCAATATAACATGCATTATTACCCAAATAATGCAGTTATTATCGCTAGAACTGTAATAATTATACTTATTACTTATATTATTCTCAATATAACATGCATTATTACCCATGTTATGCAGTTATAACCGCTAGAACTATAACAAATATACTTAGTACTTTTATTATCATCAATATAACATGCATTATTACGCATATTATGCAGTTATAACCGCTAGAACTATAATAAATATACTTACTACTTTTATTATCATCAATATAACATGCATTATTACCCATATTATGCAGTTATTATCGCTAGAAGTGTAATAATTATACTTATTTCTTATATTATTATCAATATAACATGCATTATTACCCATGTAATGCAGTTATTATCGACAGAAGTATAATAAATATACTTATTACTTTTATTATTATCAATATAACGGGCACTCTTAGCCATATTTTACTAGTATTATCGCTAGAACTGTAATAATTATACTTATTACTCCCGATATTATCAATATAACTTGCATTATTACCCATATTATGCAGTTATTATCGCTAGAACTGTCATAATTATACTTATTACTTATATTATTAGCAATATAACGTGCAATATTTCCCATGTTATGCAGTTATTATCGACAGAACTATAATAAATATACGTATTACTTTTATTATCATCAATATAACATGCATTATTACCCATATTATGCAGTTATTATCGATAGAACTGTAATAATTATACTTATTACTTATACTATTAGCAATATAACGTGCATTATTACCCGTATTATGCAGTTATTATCGCTAGAACTGTAATAATTATACTTATTACTTATATTATTATCAATATAACATGCATTATTACCCAAATAATGCAGTTATTATCGCTAGAACTGTAATAATTATACTTATTACTTATATTATTCTCAATATACCATGCATTATTACCCATGTTATGCAGTTATAACCGCTAGAACTATAATAAATATACTTACTACTTTTATTATCATCAATATAACATGCATTATTACCCATATTATGCAGTTATTATCGCTAGAACTGTAATAATTATACATATTACTCCCGATATTATCAATATAACATGGATTATTACGCATATAATGCAGTTATTATAGCTAGAACTTTAATAATTATACTTATTACTTTTATTATTATCAATATAACATGCATTATTACCCATATTATGCAGTTATAACCGCTAGAACTATAATAAATATACTTACTACTTTTATTATCATCAATATAACATGCATTATTACCCATATAATGCAGGTATTATCGCTAGAACTGTAATAGTTATACTTATTACTTATATTATTAGCAATATAACGTGCATTATTACCCATATTATGCAGTTATTATCGCTAGAACTGTAATAATTATACCTATTCCTTATATTATTATCAATATAACATGCATTATTACCCATATTATGCAGTTATTATCGCTAGAACTGTAATAATTATACTTATTACTTATATTATTATCAATATAACATGCATTATTACCCATGTAATGCAGTTATTATCGACAGAAGTATAATAAATATACTTATTACTTTTATTATTATCAATATAACGGGCACTCTTAGCCATATTTTACTAGTATTATCGCTAGAACTGTAATAATTACACTTATTACTCCCGATATTATCAATATAACATGCATTATTACCCATATTATGCAGTTATTATCGCTAGAACTGTAATAATTATACATATTACTCGCGATATTATCAATATAACATCCATTATTACCCATATTATGCAGTTATTATCGATAGAACTATAATAAATATACTTATTACTTTTATTATTATCAATATAACATACACTATTAGCCATATTGTACTATTATTATCGCTAGAACTATAATAATTATACTTATTACTCCTGATATTATCAATATAACATGCATTATTACCCATATAATGCAGTTATTATCGCTAGAACTGTAATAATTATACTTATTACTTATATTATTAGCAATATAACGTGCACTATTACCCATGTAATGCAGTTATTATCGACAGAAGTATAATAAATATACTTATTACTTTTATTATTATCAATATAACATGCATTATTACCCAAATAATGCAGTTATTATCGCTAGAACTGTAATAATTATACTTATTACTTATATTATTCTCAATATAACATGCATTATTACCCATGTTATGCAGTTATAACCGCTAGAACTATAACAAATATACTTACTACTTTTATTATCATCAATATAACATGCATTATTACCCATATTATGCAGTTATTATCGCTAGAACTGTAATAATTATACATATTACTCCCGATATTATCAATATAACATGGATTATTACGCATATAATGCAGTTATTATAGCTAGAACTGTAATAATTATACTTATTACTTATATTATTCTCAATATAACATGCATTATTACCCATGTTATGCAGTTATAACCGCTAGAACTATAACAAATATACTTACTACTTTTATTATCATCAATATAACATGCATTATTACCCATATTATGCAGTTATTATCGCTAGAACTGTAATAATTATACATATTACTCCCGATATTATCAATATAACATGGATTATTACGCATATAATGCAGTTATTATAGCTAGAACTGTAATAATTATACTTATTACTTATATTATTCTCAATATAACATGCATTATTAGCCATATTATGCAGTTATTATCGATAGAACTATAATAAATATACTTATTACTTTTATTATTATCAATATAACATACACTATTAGCCATATTGTACTATTATTATTGCTAGAACTATAATAATTCTACTTATTACTCCTGATATTGTCAATATAACGTGCATTATTACCCACATTATGCAGTTATTATCGCTAGAACTGTAATAATTATACCTATTACCTATATTATTATCAATATAACATGCATTATTACCCATATTATGCAGTTATTATCGCTAGAACTGTAATAATTATACTTATTACTTATATTATTATCAATATAACATGCATTATTACCCATGTAATGCAGTTATTATCGACAGAAGTATAATAAATATACTTATTACTTTTATTATTATCAATATAACGGGCACTCTTAGCCATATTTTACTAGTATTATCGCTAGAACTATAATAATTATACTTATTACTCCCGATATTATCAATATAACATGCATTATTACCCATATTATGCAGTTATTATCGCTAGAACTGTAATAATTATACATATTACTCCCGATATTATCAATATAACATGGATTATTACGCATATAATGCAGTTATTATAGCTAGAACTTTAATAATTATACTTATTACTTATATTATTCTCAATATAACATGCATTATTACCCATATTATGCAGTCATTATCGATAGAACTATAATAAATATACTTAGTACTTTTATTATCATCAATATAACATGCATTATTACCCATAGAATGCAGGTATTATCGCTAGAACTGTAATAGTTATACTTATTATTTATATTATTAGCAATATAACGTGCATTATTACCCATATTATGCAGCTATTATCGCTAGAACTGTAATAATTATACTTATTACTTATATTATTATCAATATAACATGCATTATTACCCATATAATGCAGTTATTATCGACAGAAGTATAATAAATATACTTATTACTTTTATTATTATCAATATAACAGGCACTATTAGCCATATTTTACTAGTATTATCGCTAGAACTGCAATAATTATACGTATTACTCCCGATATTATCAATATAACATCCATTATTACCCATATTATGCAGTTATTATCGCTAGGACTGTAATAATTATACTTATTACTTATACTATTAGCAATATAACGTGCATTATTACCCGTATTATGCAGTTATTATCGCTAGAACTGTAATAATTATACTTATAACTTATATTATTATCAATATAACATGCATTATTACCCAAATAATGCAGTTATTATCGCTAGAACTGTAATAATTATACTTATTACTTATATTATTCTCAATATAACATGCATTATTACCCATGTTATGCAGTTATAACCGCTAGAACTATAACAAATATACTTACTACTTTTATTATCATCAATATAACATGCATTATTACCCATATTATGCAGTTATTATCGCTAGAACTGTAATAATTATACATATTACTCCCGATATTATCAATATAACATGGATTATTACGCATATAATGCAGTTATTATAGCTAGAACTGTAATAATTATACTTATTACTTATATTATTCTCAATATAACATGCATTATTACCCATATTATGCAGTTATTATCGATAGAACTATAATAAATATACTTATTACTTTTATTATTATCAATATAACATACACTATTAGCCATATTGTACTATTATTATTGCTAGAACTATAATAATTATACTTATTACTCCTGATATTGTCAATATAACATGCATTATTACCCATATAATGCAGTTATTATCGCTAGAACTGTAATAATTATACTTATTACTTATACTATTAGCAATATAACGTGCATTATTACCCGTATTATGCAGTTATTATCGCTAGAACTGTAATAATTATACTTATAACTTATATTATTATCAATATAACATGCATTATTACCCAAATAATGCAGTTATTATCGCTAGAACTGTAATAATTATATTTATTACTTATATTATTCTCAATATAACATGCATTATTACCCATGTTATGCAGTTATAACCGCTAGAACTATAACAAATATACTTAGTACTTTTATTATCATCAATATAACATGCATTATTACGCATATAATGCAGTTATTATCGCTAGAACTGTAATAATTATACTTATTACTTATATTATTAGCAATATAACGTGCAATATTTCCCATGTTATGCAGTTATTATCGATAGAACTATAATAAATATACTTATTACTTTTATTATTATCAATATAACATGCATTATTACCAATATTATGCACTTATTATCGCTAGAACTATAATAAATATACGTATTACTTTTATTATCATCAATATAACATGCATTATTACCCATATAATGCAGTTATTATCGCTAGGACTGTAATAATTATACTTATTACTAATACTATTAGCAATATAACGTGCATTATTACCCATATTATGCAGTTATTATCGCTAGAACTGTAATAATTATAATTATTTCTTATATTATTATCAATATAACATGCATTATTACCCATGTAATGCAGTTATTATCGACAGAAGTATAATAAATATACTTATTACTTTTATTATTATCAATATAACGGGCACTCTTAGCCATATTTTACTAGTATTATCGCTAGAACTGTAATAATTATACTTATTACTCCCGATATTATCAATATAACTTGCATTGTTACCCATATTATGCAGTTATTATCGCTAGAACTGTAATAATTATACTTATTACTTATATTATTCTCAATATAACATGCATTATTACCCATATTATGCAGTTATTATCGATAGAACTATAATAAATATACCTAGTACTTTTATTATCATCAATATAACATGCATTATTAACCATATAATGCAGGTATTATCGCTAGAACTGTAATAGTTATACTTATTACTTATATTATTAGCAATATAACGTGCATTATTACCCATATTATGCAGTTATTATCGCTAGAACTGTAATAATTATAATTATTACTTATATTATTATCAATATAACATGCATTATTACGCATATTATGCAGTTATAATCGCTAGAACTATAATAAATTTACTTAGTACTTTTATTATCATCAATATAACATGCATTATTACGCATATAATGCAGTTATTATCGCTAGAACTGTAATAATTATACTTATTACTTATATTATTAGCAATATAACGTGCAATATTTCCCATGTTATGCAGTTATTATCGACAGAACTATAATAAATATACGTATTACTTTTATTATCATCAATATAACATGCATTATTACCCATATTATGCAGTTATTATCGATAGAACTATAATAATTATACTTATTACTTATACTATTAGCAATATAACGTGCATTATTACCCGTATTATGCAGTTATTATCGCTAGAACTGTAATAATTATACTTATTACTTATATTATTATCAATATAACATGCATTATTACCCAAATAATGCAGTTATTATCGCTAGAACTGTAATAATTATACTTATTACTTATATTATTCTCAATATAACATGCATTATTACCCATGTTATGCAGTTATAACCGCTAGAACTATAATAAATATACTTACTACTTTTATTATCATCAATATAACATGCATTATTACCCATATTATGCAGTTATTATCGCTAGAACTGTAATAATTATACATATTACTCCCGATATTATCAATATAACATGGATTATTACGCATATAATGCAGTTATTATAGCTAGAACGTTAATAATTATACTTATTACTTATATTATTAGCAATATAACGTGCATTATTACCCATGTAATGCAGTTATTATCGACAGAAGTATAATAAATATACTTATTACTTTTATTATTATCAATATAACATGCATTATTACCCATATTATGCAGTTATAACCGCTAGAACTATAATAAATATACTTACTACTTTTATTATCATCAATATAACATGCATTATTACCCATATAATGCAGGTATTATCGCTAGAACTGTAATAGTTATACTTATTACTTATATTATTAGCAATATAACGTGCATTATTACCCATATTATGCAGTTATTATCGCTAGAACTGTAATAATTATACCTATTCCTTATATTATTATCAATATAACATGCATTATTACCCATATTATGCAGTTATTATCGCTAGAACTGTAATAATTATACTTATTACTTATATTATTATCAATATACCATGCATTATTACCCATGTAATGCAGTTATTATCGACAGAAGTATAATAAATATACTTATTACTTTTATTATTATCAATATAACGGGCACTCTTAGCCATATTTTACTAGTATTATCGCTAGAACTGTAATAATTACACTTATTACTCCCGATATTATCAATATAACATGCATTATTACCCATATTATGCAGTTATTATCGCTAGAACTGTAATAATTATACATATTACTCGCGATATTATCAATATAACATGGATTATTACGCATATAATGCAGTTATTATAGCTAGAACTTTAATAATTATACTTATTACTTATATTCTTATCAATATAACATGCATTATTACCCATATTATGCAGTTATTATCGCTAGAACTATAATAAATATACGTATTACTTTTATTATCATCAATATAACATGCATTATTACCCATATTATGCAGTTATTATCGATAGAACTGTAATAAATATACTTATTACTTTTATTATTATCAATATAACATGCACTATTAGCCATATTTTACTAGTATTATCGCTAGAACTGCAATAATTATACGTATTACTCCCGATATTATCAATATAACATCCATTATTACCCATATTATGCAGTTATTATCGATAGAACTATAATAAATATACTTATTACTTTTATTATTATCAATATAACATACACTATTAGCCATATTGTACTATTATTATCGCTAGAACTATAATAATTATACTTATTACACCTGATATTATCAATATAACATGCATTATTACCCATATAATGCTGTTATTATCGCTAGAACTGTAATAATTATACTTATTTCTTATACTATTAGCAATATAACGTGCATTATTACCCATATTATGCAGTTATTATCGCTAGTACTGTAATAATTATACTTATTACTTATATTATTTTCAATATAACATTCATTATTACCCAAATAATGCAGATATTATCGCTAGAACTGTAATAATTATACTTATTACTTATATTATTCTCAATATAACATGCATTATTACCCATATTATGCAGTTATTATCGATAGAAGTATAATAAATATACTTATTACTTTTATTATTATCAATATAACGGGCACTCTTAGCCATATTTTACTGGTATTATCGCTAGAACTATAATAATTATACTTATTACTCCCGATATTATCAATATAACATGCATTATTACCCATATTATGCAGTTATTATCGCTAGAACTGTAATAATTATACATATTACTCCCGATATTATCAATATAACATGGATTATTACGCATATAATGCAGTTATTATAGCTAGAACTGTAATAATTATACTTATTACTTATATTATTCTCAATATAACATGCATTATTACCCATATTATGCAGTTATTATCGATAGAACTATAATAAATATACCTAGTACTTTTATTATCATCAATATAACATGCATTATTAACCATATAATGCAGGTATTATCGCTAGAACTGTAATAGTTATACTTATTACTTATATTATTAGCAATACAACGTGCATTATTACCCATATTATGCAGTTATTATTGCTAGAACTGTAATAATTATAATTATTACTTATATTATTATCAATATAACATGCATTATTACGCATATTATGCAGTTATAATCGCTAGAACTATAATAAATATACTTAGTACTTTTATTATCATCAATATAACATGCATTATTACGCATATAATGCAGTTATTATCGCTAGAACTGTAATAATTATACTTATTACTTATATTATTAGCAATATAGCGTGCAATATTTCCCATGTTATGCAGTTATTATCGATAGAACTATAATAAATATACGTATTACTTTTATTATCATCAATATAACATGCATTATTACCCATATTATGCAGTTATTATCGATAGAACTGTAATAATTATACTTATTACTTATACTATTAGCAATATAACGTGCATTATTACCCGTATTATGCAGTTATTATCGCTAGAACTGTAATAATTATACTTATTACTTATATTATTATCAATATAACATGCATTATTACCCAAATAATGCAGTTATTATCGCTAGAACTGTAATAATTATACTTATTACTTATATTATTCTCAATATAACATGCATTATTACCCATGTTATGCAGTTATAACCGCTAGAACTATAATAAATATACTTACTACTTTTATTATCATCAATATAACATGCATTATTACCCATATTATGCAGTTATTATCGCTAGAACTGTAATAATTATACATATTACTCCCGATATTATCAATATAACATGGATTATTACGCATATAATGCAGTTATTATAGCTAGAACTGTAATAATTACACTTATTACTTATATTATTATCAATATAACATGCATTATTACCAATATAATGCAGGTATTATCGCTAGAACTGTAATAATTATACTTATTACTTATATTATTATCAATATAACATGCATTATTACCCATATTATGCAGTTATTATCGCTAGAACTGTAATAATTATACTTATTACTTATATTATTATCAATATAACATGCATTATTACCCATATAATGGAGTTATTATCGCTAGAACTGTAATAATTATACTTATTACTTATATTATTAGCAATATAACGCGCATTATTTCCAATATAATGCAGTTATTATCGCTAGAACTGTAATAATTGTACTTATTACTTATATTATTATCAATATAACATGCATTATTACCAATATAATGCAGGTATTATCGCTAGAACTGTAATAATTATACTTATTACTTATATTATTAGCAATATAACGTGCATTATTACCCATATTATGCAGTTATTAACCCTGGAACTCTAATAATTATACTTATTACTTATATTATTAGCAATATAACGTGCATTATTACCCATATAATGCAGTTATTATCGCTAGAACTGTCATAATTATACTTATTACTTATATTATTATCAATATAACAGGCATTATTACCCATATAATGCAGTTATTATCGCTAGAACTGTAATAATTATACTTATTACTTATATTATTATCAATATAACATGCATTATTACCCATATAATGGAGTTATTATCGCTAGAACTGTAATAATTATACTTATTACTTATATTATTATCAATATAACATGCATTATTACCCATATAATGGAGTTATTATCGCTAGAACTGTAATAATTATACTTATTACTTATATTATTATCAATATAACATGTATTATTACCCATATAATGGAGTTATTATCGCTAGAACTGTAATAATTATACTTATTACTTATATTATTAGCAATATAACGCGCATTATTTCCAATATAATGCAGTTATTATCGCTAGAACTGTAATAATTATACTTATTACTTATATTATTATCAATATAACACACATTATTACCCATATAATGGAGTTATTATCGCTAGAACTGTAATAATTATACTTATTACTTATATTATTATCAATATAACATGCATTATTACCCATGTAATGCAGTTATTATCGACAGAAGTATAATAAATATACTTATTACTTTTATTATTACCAATATAACATGCATGATTACCCATATAATACAGTTATTATCGCTAGAACTATAATAAATATACGTATTACTTTTATTATCATCAATATAACATGCATTATTACCCATATTATGCAGTTATTATCGATAGAACTGTAATAAATATACTTATTACTTTTATTATTATCAATATAACATGCACTATTAGCCATATTTTACTAGTATTATCGCTAGAACTGCAATAATTATACGTATTACTCCCGATATTATCAATATAACATTCATTATTACCCAAATAATGCAGTTATTATCGCTAGAACTGTAATAATTATACTTGTTACTTATATTATTATCAATATAACATGCATTATTACCCATATTATGCAGTTATTATCGCTAGAACTATAATAAATATACATATTATATTATTATTATCAATATAACATGCACTATTAGCCATATTTTACTACTATTATCGCTAGAACTATAATAAATATACTTATTACTCCCGATATTATCAATATAACATGCATTATTACCCATATAATGCAGTTGTTATCGCTAGAACTGTAATAATTATACTTATTACATATATTATTAGCAATATAACGTGCATTATTACCCAAATAATGCTGTTATTATCGCTAGAACTGTAATGATTATACTTATTACTTATATTATTCTCAATATAACATGCATTATTACCCATATAATGGAGTTACTATCGCTAGAATTGTAATAATTATACTTATTACTTATATTATTACCAATATAACATGCATTATTACGCATATTATGCAGTTATAATCGCTAGAACTATAATAAATATACTTAGTACTTTTATTATCATCAATATAACATGCATTATTACCCATATTATGCAGTTATTATCGATACAACTATAATAAATATACTTATTACTTTTATTATTATCAATATAACATACACTATTAGCCATATTGTACTATTATTATCGCTAGAACTATAATAAATATACGTATTACTTTTATTATCATCAATATAACATGCATTATTACCCATATAATGCAGTTATTATCGCTAGAACTGTAATAATTATACTTATTACTTATACTATTAGCAATATAACGTGCATTATTACACATATTATGCAGTTATTATCGCTAGAACTGTAATAATTATACTTATTACTTATATTATTATCAATATAACATGCATTATTACCCATGTAATGCAGTTATTATCGCTAGAACTGTAATAATTATACTTATTACTTATATTATTAGCAATATAACGTGCATTATTACCCATATAATGCAGTTATTATCGCCAGAACTTTAATAATTATACTTATTACTTATATTATTATCAATATAACATGCATTATTACCCATATAATGCAGTTATTATCGCTAGAACAGTAATAATTACACTTATTACTTATACTATTAGCAATATAACGTGCATTATTACCCATATTATGCAGTTATTATCGCTAGAACTGTAATAATTATACATATTACTCCCGATATTATCAATATAACATGGATCATTACGCATATAATGCAGTTATTATAGCTAGAACTGTAATAATTATACTTATTACTTATATTATTCTCAATATAACATGCATTATTACCCATATTATGCAGTTATTATCGCTAGAACTGTAATAGTTATACTTATTACTTATATTATTAGCAATACAACGTGCATTATTACCCATATTATGCAGCTATTATCGCTAGAACTGTAATAATTATACTTATTACTTATATTATTATCAATATAACATGCATTATTACCCATATAATGCAGTTATTATCGACAGAAGTATAATAAATATACTTATTACTTTTATTATTATCAATATAACAGGCACTATTAGCCATATTTTACTAGTATTATCGCTAGAACTCGCAATAATTATACGTATTACTCCCGATATTATCAATATAACATCCATTATTGCCCATATTATGCAGTTATTATCGCTAGAACTGTAATAATTATACTTATTACTCCCGATATTATCAATATAACATGCATTATTACCCATATTATGCAGTTATTATCGCTAGAACTGTAATAATTATACTTATTACTTATATTATTAGCAATATAGCGTGCAATATTTCCCATGTTATGCAGTTATTATCGATAGAACTATAATAAATATACGTATTACTTTTATTATCATCAATATAACATGCATTATTACCCATATTATGCAGTTATTATCGATAGAACTGTAATAATTATACTTATTACTTATACTATTAGCAATATAACGTGCATTATTACCCGTATTATGCAGTTATTATCGCTAGAACTGTAATAATTATACTTATTACTTATATTATTATCAATATAACATGCATTATTACCCAAATAATGCAGTTATTATCGCTAGAACTGTAATAATTATACTTATTACTTATATTATTCTCAATATAACATGCATTATTACCCATGTTATGCAGTTATAACCGCTAGGACTATAATAAATATACTTACTACTTTTATTATCATCAATATAACATGCATTATTACCCATATTATGCAGTTATTATCGCTAGAACTGTAATAATTATACATATTACTCCCGATATTATCAATATAACATGGATTATTACGCATATAATGCAGTTATTATAGCTAGAACTGTAATAATTACACTTATTACTTATATTATTATCAATATAACATGCATTATTACCAATATAATGCAGGTATTATCGCTAGAACTGTAATAATTATACTTATTACTTATATTATTATCAATATAACATGCATTATTACCCATATTATGCAGTTATTATCGCTAGAACTGTAATAATTATACTTATTACTTATATTATTATCAATATAACATGCATTATTACCCATATAATGGAGTTATTATCGCTAGAACTGTAATAATTATACTTATTACTTATATTATTAGCAATATAACGCGCATTATTTCCAATATAATGCAGTTATTATCGCTAGAACTGTAATAATTGTACTTATTACTTATATTATTATCAATATAACATGCATTATTACCAATATAATGCAGGTATTATCGCTAGAACTGTAATAATTATACTTATTACTTATATTATTAGCAATATAACGTGCATTATTACCCATATTATGCAGTTATTAACCCTGGAACTCTAATAATTATACTTATTACTTATATTATTAGCAATATAACGTGCATTATTACCCATATAATGCAGTTATTATCGCTAGAACTGTCATAATTATACTTATTACTTATATTATTATCAATATAACAGGCATTATTACCCATATAATGCAGTTATTATCGCTAGAACTGTAATAATTATACTTATTACTTATATTATTATCAATATAACATGCATTATTACCCATATAATGGAGTTATTATCGCTAGAACTGTAATAATTATACTTATTACTTATATTATTATCAATATAACATGCATTATTACCCATATAATGGAGTTATTATCGCTAGAACTGTAATAATTATACTTATTACTTATATTATTAGCAATATAACGCGCATTATTTCCCATATAATGCAGTTATTATCGCTAGAACTGTAATAATTATACTTATTACTTATATTATTATCAATATAACATGCATTATTACCAATATAATGCAGGTATTATCGCTAGAACTGTAATAATTATACTTATTACTTATATTATTATCAATATAACATGCATTATTACCCATATTATGCAGTTATTATCGCTAGAACTGTAATAATTATACTTATTACTTATATTATTATCAATATAACATGTATTATTACCCATATAATGGAGTTATTATCGCTAGAACTGTAATAATTATACTTATTACTTATATTATTAGCAATATAACGCGCATTATTTCCAATATAATGCAGTTATTATCGCTAGAACTGTAATAATTATACTTATTACTTATATTATTATCAATATAACACACATTATTACCCATATAATGGAGTTATTATCGCTAGAACTGTAATAATTATACTTATTACTTATATTATTATCAATATAACATGCATTATTACCCATGTAATGCAGTTATTATCGACAGAAGTATAATAAATATACTTATTACTTTTATTATTACCAATATAACATGCATGATTACCCATATAATACAGTTATTATCGCTAGAACTATAATAAATATACGTATTACTTTTATTATCATCAATATAACATGCATTATTACCCATATTATGCAGTTATTATCGATAGAACTGTAATAAATATACTTATTACTTTTATTATTATCAATATAACATGCACTATTAGCCATATTTTACTAGTATTATCGCTAGAACTGCAATAATTATACGTATTACTCCCGATATTATCAATATAACATTCATTATTACCCAAATAATGCAGTTATTATCGCTAGAACTGTAATAATTATACTTGTTACTTATATTATTATCAATATAACATGCATTATTACCCATATTATGCAGTTATTATCGCTAGAACTATAATAAATATACATATTACTTTTATTATTATCAATATAACATGCACTATTAGCCATATTTTACTACTATTATCGCTAGAACTATAATAAATATACTTATTACTCCCGGTATTATCAATATAACATGCATTATTACCCATATAATGCAGTTGTTATCGCTAGAACTGTAATAATTATACTTATTACATATATTATTAGCAATATAACGTGCATTATTACCCAAATAATGCTGTTATTATCGCTAGAACTGTAATGATTATACTTATTACTTATATTATTCTCAATATAACATGCATTATTACCCATATAATGGAGTTACTATCGCTAGAATTGTAATAATTATACTTATTACTTATATTATTACCAATATAACATGCATTATTACGCATATTATGCAGTTATAATCGCTAGAACTATAATAAATATACTTAGTACTTTTATTATCATCAATATAACATGCATTATTACCCATATTATGCAGTTATTATCGATACAACTATAATAAATATACTTATTACTTTTATTATTATCAATATAACATACACTATTAGCCATATTGTACTATTATTATCGCTAGAACTATAATAAATATACGTATTACTTTTATTATCATCAATATAACATGCATTATTACCCATATAATGCAGTTATTATCGCTAGAACTGTAATAATTATACTTATTACTTATACTATTAGCAATATAACGTGCATTATTACACATATTATGCAGTTATTATCGCTAGAACTGTAATAATTATACTTATTACTTATATTATTATCAATATAACATGCATTATTACCCATGTAATGCAGTTATTATCGCTAGAACTGTAATAATTATACTTATTACTTATATTATTAGCAATATAACGTGCATTATTACCCATATAATGCAGTTATTATCGCCAGAACTTTAATAATTATACTTATTACTTATATTATTATCAATATAACATGCATTATTACCCATATAATGCAGTTATTATCGCTAGAACAGTAATAATTACACTTATTACTTATACTATTAGCAATATAACGTGCATTATTACCCATATTATGCAGTTATTATCGCTAGAACTGTAATAATTATACATATTACTCCCGATATTATCAATATAACATGGATCATTACGCATATAATGCAGTTATTATAGCTAGAACTGTAATAATTATACTTATTACTTATATTATTCTCAATATAACATGCATTATTACCCATATTATGCAGTTATTATCGCTAGAACTGTAATAGTTGTACTTATTACTTATATTATTAGCAATACAACGTGCATTATTACCCATATTATGCAGCTATTATCGCTAGAACTGTAATAATTATACTTATTACTTATATTATTATCAATATAACATGCATTATTACCCATATAATGCAGTTATTATCGACAGAAGTATAATAAATATACTTATTACTTTTATTATTATCAATATAACAGGCACTATTAGCCATATTTTACTAGTATTATCGCTAGAACTCGCAATAATTATACGTATTACTCCCGATATTATCAATATAACATCCATTATTGCCCATATTATGCAGTTATTATCGCTAGAACTGTAATAATTATACTTATTACTCCCGATATTATCAATATAACATGCATTATTACCCATATTATGCAGTTATTATCGCTAGAACTGTAATAATTATACTTATTACTTATATTATTAGCAATATAGCGTGCAATATTTCCCATGTTATGCAGTTATTATCGATAGAACTATAATAAATATACGTATTACTTTTATTATCATCAATATAACATGCATTATTACCCATATTATGCAGTTATTATCGATAGAACTGTAATAATTATACTTATTACTTATACTATTAGCAATATAACGTGCATTATTACCCGTATTATGCAGTTATTATCGCTAGAACTGTAATAATTATACTTATTACTTATATTATTATCAATATAACATGCATTATTACCCAAATAATGCAGTTATTATCGCTAGAACTGTAATAATTATACTTATTACTTATATTATTCTCAATATAACATGCATTATTACCCATGTTATGCAGTTATAACCGCTAGAACTATAATAAATATACTTACTACTTTTATTATCATCAATATAACATGCATTATTACCCATATTATGCAGTTATTATCGCTAGAACTGTAATAATTATACATATTACTCCCGATATTATCAATATAACATGGATTATTACGCATATAATGCAGTTATTATAGCTAGAACTGTAATAATTACACTTATTACTTATATTATTATCAATATAACATGCATTATTACCAATATAATGCAGGTATTATCGCTAGAACTGTAATAATTATACTTATTACTTATATTATTATCAATATAACATGCATTATTACCCATATTATGCAGTTATTATCGCTAGAACTGTAATAATTATACTTATTACTTATATTATTATCAATATAACATGCATTATTACCCATATAATGGAGTTATTATCGCTAGAACTGTAATAATTATACTTATTACTTATATTATTAGCAATATAACGCGCATTATTTCCAATATAATGCAGTTATTATCGCTAGAACTGTAATAATTGTACTTATTACTTATATTATTATCAATATAACATGCATTATTACCAATATAATGCAGGTATTATCGCTAGAACTGTAATAATTATACTTATTACTTATATTATTAGCAATATAACGTGCATTATTACCCATATTATGCAGTTATTAACCCTGGAACTCTAATAATTATACTTATTACTTATATTATTAGCAATATAACGTGCATTATTACCCATATAATGCAGTTATTATCGCTAGAACTGTCATAATTATACTTATTACTTATATTATTATCAATATAACAGGCATTATTACCCATATAATGCAGTTATTATCGCTAGAACTGTAATAATTATACTTATTACTTATATTATTATCAATATAACATGCATTATTACCCATATAATGGAGTTATTATCGCTAGAACTGTAATAATTATACTTATTACTTATATTATTATCAATATAACATGCATTATTACCCATATAATGGAGTTATTATCGCTAGAACTGTAATAATTATACTTATTACTTATATTATTAGCAATATAACGCGCATTATTTCCCATATAATGCAGTTATTATCGCTAGAACTGTAATAATTATACTTATTACTTATATTATTATCAATATAACATGCATTATTACCAATATAATGCAGGTATTATCGCTAGAACTGTAATAATTATACTTATTACTTATATTATTATCAATATAACATGCATTATTACCCATATTATGCAGTTATTATCGCTAGAACTGTAATAATTATACTTATTACTTATATTATTATCAATATAACACACATTATTACCCATATAATGGAGTTATTATCGCTAGAACTGTAATAATTATACTTATTACTTATATTATTATCAATATAACATGCATTATTACCCATGTAATGCAGTTATTATCGACAGAAGTATAATAAATATACTTATTACTTTTATTATTACCAATATAACATGCATGATTACCCATATAATACAGTTATTATCGCTAGAACTATAATAAATATACGTATTACTTTTATTATCATCAATATAACATGCATTATTACCCATATTATGCAGTTATTATCGATAGAACTGTAATAAATATACTTATTACTTTTATTATTATCAATATAACATGCACTATTAGCCATATTTTACTAGTATTATCGCTAGAACTGCAATAATTATACGTATTACTCCCGATATTATCAATATAACATTCATTATTACCCAAATAATGCAGTTATTATCGCTAGAACTGTAATAATTATACTTGTTACTTATATTATTATCAATATAACATGCATTATTACCCATATTATGCAGTTATTATCGCTAGAACTATAATAAATATACATATTACTTTTATTATTATCAATATAACATGCACTATTAGCCATATTTTACTACTATTATCGCTAGAACTATAATAAATATACTTATTACTCCCGATATTATCAATATAACATGCATTATTACCCATATAATGCAGTTGTTATCGCTAGAACTGTAATAATTATACTTATTACATATATTATTAGCAATATAACGTGCATTATTACCCAAATAATGCTGTTATTATCGCTAGAACTGTAATGATTATACTTATTACTTATATTATTCTCAATATAACATGCATTATTACCCATATAATGGAGTTACTATCGCTAGAATTGTAATAATTATACTTATTACTTATATTATTACCAATATAACATGCATTATTACGCATATTATGCAGTTATAATCGCTAGAACTATAATAAATATACTTAGTACTTTTATTATCATCAATATAACATGCATTATTACCCATATTATGCAGTTATTATCGATACAACTATAATAAATATACTTATTACTTTTATTATTATCAATATAACATACACTATTAGCCATATTGTACTATTATTATCGCTAGAACTATAATAAATATACGTATTACTTTTATTATCATCAATATAACATGCATTATTACCCATATAATGCAGTTATTATCGCTAGAACTGTAATAATTATACTTATTACTTATACTATTAGCAATATAACGTGCATTATTACACATATTATGCAGTTATTATCGCTAGAACTGTAATAATTATACTTATTACTTATATTATTATCAATATAACATGCATTATTACCCATGTAATGCAGTTATTATCGCTAGAACTGTAATAATTATACTTATTACTTATATTATTAGCAATATAACGTGCATTATTACCCATATAATGCAGTTATTATCGCCAGAACTTTAATAATTATACTTATTACTTATATTATTATCAATATAACATGCATTATTACCCATATAATGCAGTTATTATCGCTAGAACAGTAATAATTACACTTATTACTTATACTATTAGCAATATAACGTGCATTATTACCCATATTATGCAGTTATTATCGCTAGAACTGTAATAATTATACATATTACTCCCGATATTATCAATATAACATGGATCATTACGCATATAATGCAGTTATTATAGCTAGAACTGTAATAATTATACTTATTACTTATATTATTCTCAATATAACATGCATTATTACCCATATTATGCAGTTATTATCGCTAGAACTGTAATAGTTATACTTATTACTTATATTATTAGCAATACAACGTGCATTATTACCCATATTATGCAGCTATTATCGCTAGAACTGTAATAATTATACTTATTACTTATATTATTATCAATATAACATGCATTATTACCCATATAATGCAGTTATTATCGACAGAAGTATAATAAATATACTTATTACTTTTATTATTATCAATATAACAGGCACTATTAGCCATATTTTACTAGTATTATCGCTAGAACTCGCAATAATTATACGTATTACTCCCGATATTATCAATATAACATCCATTATTGCCCATATTATGCAGTTATTATCGCTAGAACTGTAATAATTATACTTATTACTCCCGATATTATCAATATAACATGCATTATTACCCATATTATGCAGTTATTATCGCTAGAACTGTAATAATTATACTTATTACTCCCGATATTATCAATATAACATGGATTATTACGCATATAATGCAGTTATTATAGCTAGAACTGTAATAATTATACTTATTACTTATATTATTCTCAATATAACATGCATTATTACCCATATTATGCAGTTATTATCGATAGAACTATAATAAATATACTTAGTACTTTTATTATCATCAATATAACATGCATTATTACCCATATAATGCAGGTATTATCGCTAGAACTGTAATAATTATACTTACTACTCTCATTATCATCAATATAACATGCATTATCACCCATATAATGCAGTTATTATCGACAGAAGTATAATAAATATACTTATTACTTTTATTATTATGAATATAACATGCACTATTAGCCATATTCTACTATTATTATCGCTAGAACTATAATAATTATACTTATTACTCCCGATATTATCAATATAACATGCATTATTACCCATATAATGCAGTTACTATCGCTAGAATTGTAATAATTATACTTATTACTTATATTATTATCAATATAACATGCATTATTACCCATGTTATGCAGTTATAACCGCTAGAACTATAATAAATATACTTACTACTTTTATTATCATCAATATAACATGCATTATTACCCATATTATGCAGTTATTATCGCTAGAACTGTAATAATTATACATATTACTCCCGATATTATCAATATAACATGGATTATTGCGCATATAATGGAGTTATTATAGCTAGAACTGTAATAATTATACTTATTACTTATATTATTATCAATATAACATGCATTATTACCAATATAATGCAGGTATTATCGCTAGAACTGTAATAATTATACTTATTACTTATATTATTATCAATATAACATGCATTATTACCCATATTATGCAGTTATTATCGCTAGAACTGTAATAATTATACTTATTACTTATATTATTATCAATATAACATGCATTATTACCCATATAATGGAGTTATTATCGCTAGAACTGTAATAATTATACTGATTACTTATATTATTAGCAATATAACGCGCATTATTTCCAATATAATGCAGTTATTATCGCTAGAACTGTAATAATTATACTTATTACTTATATTATTATCAATATAACATGCATTATTACCAATATAATGCAGGTATTATCGCTAGAACTGTAATAATTATACTTATTACTTATATTATTAGCAATATAACGTGCATTATTACCCATATTATGCAGTTATTAACCCTGGAACTCTAATAATTATACTTATTACTTATATTATTAGCAATATAACGTGCATTATTACCCATATAATGCAGTTATTATCGCTAGAACTGTCATAATTATACTTATTACTTATATTATTATCAATATAACAGGCATTATTACCCATATAATGCAGTTATTATCGCTAGAACTGTAATAATTATACTTATTACTTATATTATTATCAATATAACTTGCATTATTACCCATATAATGGAGTTATTATCGCTAGAACTGTAATAATTATACTTATTACTTATATTATTATCAATATAACATGCATTATTACCCATATAATGGAGTTATTATCGCTAGAACTGTAATAATTATACTTATTACTTATATTATTAGCAATATAACGCGCATTATTTCCCATATAATGCAGTTATTATCGCTAGAACTGTAATAATTATACTTATTACTTATATTATTATCAATATAACATGCATTATTACCAATATAATGCAGGTATTATCGCTAGAACTGTAATAATTATACTTATTACTTATATTATTATCAATATAACATGCATTATTACCCATATTATGCAGTTATTATCGCTAGAACTGTAATAATTATACTTATTACTTATATTATTATCAATATAACATGTATTATTACCCATATAATGGAGTTATTATCGCTAGAACTGTAATAATTATACTTATTACTTATATTATTAGCAATATAACGCGCATTATTTCCAATATAATGCAGTTATTATCGCTAGAACTGTAATAATTGTACTTATTACTTATATTATTATCAATATAACACACATTATTACCCATATAATGGAGTTATTATCGCTAGAACTGTAATAATTATACTTATTACTTATATTATTATCAATATAACATGCATTATTACCCATGTAATGCAGTTATTATCGACAGAAGTATAATAAATATACTTATTACTTTTATTATTACCAATATAACATGCATGATTACCCATATAATACAGTTATTATCGCTAGAACTATAATAAATATACGTATTACTTTTATTATCATCAATATAACATGCATTATTACCCATATTATGCAGTTATTATCGATAGAACTGTAATAAATATACTTATTACTTTTATTATTATCAATATAACATGCACTATTAGCCATATTTTACTAGTATTATCGCTAGAACTGCAATAATTATACGTATTACTCCCGATATTATCAATATAACATTCATTATTACCCAAATAATGCAGTTATTATCGCTAGAACTGTAATAATTATACTTGTTACTTATATTATTATCAATATAACATGCATTATTACCCATATTATGCAGTTATTATCGCTAGAACTATAATAAATATACATATTACTTTTATTATTATCATTACAACCAGCACTATTAGCCATATTGTACGACTATTATCGCTAGAACTATAATAAATATACTTATTACTCCCGATATTATCAATATAACATGCATTATTACCCATATAATGCAGTTATTATCGCTAGAACTGTAATAATTATACTTATTATTTATATTATTAGCAATATAACATGCATTATTACCCATATTATGCAGTTATTATCGATAGAACTGTAATAAATATACTTATTACTTTTATTATTATCAATATAACATGCACTATTAGCCATATTTTACTACTACTATCGCTAGAACTATAATAAATATACTTATTACTCCCGATATTATCAATATAACATGCATTATTACCCATATAATGCAGTTGTTATCGCTAGAACTGTAATAATTATACTTATTACATATATTATTAGCAATATAACGTGCATTATTACCCAAATAATGCTGTTATTATCGCTAGAACTGTAATGATTATACTTATTACTTATATTATTCTCAATATAACATGCATTATTACCCATATAATGGAGTTACTATCGCTAGAATTGTAATAGTTGTACTTATTACTTATATTATTACCAATATAACATGCATTATTACGCATATTATGCAGTTATAATCGCTAGAACTATAATAAATATACTTAGTACTTTTATTATCATCAATATAACATGCATTATTACCCATATTATGCAGTTATTATCGATACAACTATAACAAATATACTTATTACTTTTATTATTATCAATATAACATACACTATTAGCCATATTGTACTATTATTATCGCTAGAACTATAATAAATATACGTATTACTTTTATTATCATCAATATAACATGCATTATTACCCATATAATGCAGTTATTATCGCTAGAACTGTAATAATTATACTTATTACTTATACTATTAGCAATATAACGTGCATTATTACACATATTATGCAGTTAATATCGCTAGAACTGTAATAATTATACTTATTACTTATATTATTATCAATATAACATGCATTATTACCCATATAATGCAGTTATTATCGCTAGAACTGTAATAATTATACTTATTACTTATATTATTAGCAATATAACGTGCATTATTACCCATATAATGCAGTTATTATCGCCAGAACTTTAATAATTATACTTATTACTTATATTATTATCAATATAACATGCATTATTACCCATATAATGCAGTTATTATCGCTAGAACAGTAATAATTACACTTATTACTTATACTATTAGCAATATAACGTGCATTATTACCCATATTATGCAGTTATTATCGCTAGAACTGTAATAATTATACTTATTACTCCCGATATTATCAATATAACATGCATTATTACCCATATTATGCAGTTATTATCGCTAGAACTGTAATAATTATACTTATTACTCCCGATATTATCAATATAACATGGATTATTACGCATATAATGCAGTTATTATAGCTAGAACTGTAATAATTATACTTATTACTTATATTATTCTCAATATAACATGCATTATTACCCATATTATGCAGTTATTATCGATAGAACTATAATAAATATACTTAGTACTTTTATTATCATCAATATAACATGCATTATTACCCATATAATGCAGGTATTATCGCTAGAACTGTAAAAATTATACTTACTACTCTCATTATCATCAATATAACATGCATTATCACCCATATAATGCAGTTATTATCGACAGAAGTATAATAAATATACTTATTACTTTTATTATTATGAATATAACATGCACTATTAGCCATATTCTACTATTATTATCGCTAGAACTATAATAATTATACTTATTACTCCCGATATTATCAATATAACATGCATTATTACCCATATAATGCAGTTACTATCGCTAGAATTGTAATAATTATACTTATTACTTATATTATTATCAATATAACATGCATTATTACGCATATTATGCAGCTATAATCGCTAGAACTATAATAAATATACTAAGTACTTTTATTATCATCAATATGACATGCATTATTACGCATATAATGCAGTTATTATCGCCAGAACTGTAATAATTATACTTATTACTTATATTATTAGCAATATAACGTGCAATATTTCCCATGTTATGCAGTTATTATCGATAGAACTATAATAAATAAACTTATTACTTTTATTATTATCAATATAACATGCATTATTACCAATATTATGCACTTATTATCGCTAAAACTATAATAAATATACGTATTACTTTTATTATCATCAATATAACATGCATTATTACCCATATTATGCAGTTATTATCGATAGAACTGTAATAAATATACTTATTACTTATATTATTAGCAATGTAACGTGCATTATTACCCAAATAATGCAGTTATTATCGCTAGAACTGTAATAATTATACTTATTACTTATATTATTCTCAATATAACATGCATTATTACCCATATTATGCAGTTATAACCGTTAGAACTATAATAAATATACTTACTACTTTTATTATCATCAATATAACATGCATTATTACGCATATAATGCAGTTATTATCGCTAGAACTGTAATAATTATACTTATTACTTATATTATTAGCAATATAACGTGCATTATTACCGATATTATGCAGTTATTATCGATAGAACTATAATAAATATACCTAGTACTTTTATTATCATCAATATAACATGCATTATTACCCATATAATGCAGGTATTATCGCTAGAACTGTAATAGTTATACTTATTACTTATATTATTAGCAATATATCGTGCATTATTACCCATACTATGCAGTTACTATCGCTAGAACTGTAATAATTATACTTATTACTTATATTATTATCAATGTAACATGCATTATTACCCATATAATGCAGTTATTATCGACAGAAGTATAATAAATATACTTATTACTTTTATTATTATCAATATATAAGGCACTATTAGCCATATTTTACTAGTATTATCGCTAGAACTGCAATAATTATACGTATTACTCCCGATATTATCAATATAACATCCATTATTACCCATATTATGCAGTTATTATCGCTAGAACTGTAATAATTATACTTATTATTCCCGATATTATCAATATAACATGCATTATTACCCATATTATGCAGTTATTATCGCTAGAACTGTAATAATTATACTTATTACTCCCGATATTACCAATATAACATGGATTATTACGCATATAATGCAGTTATTATGGCTAGAACTGTAACAATTATACTTATTACTTATATTATTCTCAATATAACATGCATTATTACCCATATTATGCAGTTATTATAGATAGAACTATAATAAATATTCATAGTACTTTTATTATCATCAATATAACATGCATTATTACCCATATAATGCAGGTATTATCGCTAGAACTGTAATAATTATACTTACTACTCTCATTATCATCAATATAACATGCATTATCACCCATATAATGCAGTTATTATCGACAGAAGTATAATAAATATACTTATTACTTTTATTATTATCAATATAACATGCACTATTAGCCATATTTTACTATTATAATCGCTAGAAATATAATAATTATACTTATTACTCCCGATATTATGAATATAACATGCATTATTACCCATATAATGCAGTTACTATCGCTAGAATTGTAATAATTATACTTATTACTTATATTATTATCAATATAACATGCATTATTACGCATATTATGCAGTTATAATCGCTAGAACTATAATAAATATACTTAGTACTTTTATTATCATCAATATAACATGCATTATTACGCATATAATGCAGTTATTATCGCTAGAACTGTAATAATTATACTTATTACTTATATTATTATCAATATAACATACATTATTACCCATATAATGGAGTTATTATCGCTAGAACTGTAATAATTATACTTATTACTTATATTATTATCAATATAACATGCATTATTTCCCATATTATGCAGTTATTATCGATAGAACTGTAATAAATATACTTATTACTTTTATTATTATCAATATAACATGCACTATTAGCCATATTTTACTATTATTATCGTTAGAACTATAATAATTATACTTATTACTCCCGATATTATCAATATAACATGCATTATTACGCCTACAATGCAGTTATTATCACTAGCACTGGAATAAATATACTTATTACTTATATTATTAGCAATATAACGTGCATTATTACCCATATAATGCAGTTATTATCGTCAGAACTGTAATAATTATACTAATTACTTATATTATTATCAATATAACATGCATTATTACCCATATTATGCAGTTATTATCGCTAGAACTATAATAAATATACATATTACTTTTATTATTATCAATACAACCAGCACTATTAGCCATATTGTACTACTATTATCGCTAGAACTATAATAAATATACTTATTACTCCCGATATTATCAATATAACATGCATTATTACCCATATAATGCAGTTATTATCGCTAGAACGGTAATAATAATACTTATTACTTATATTATTAGCAATATAACATGCATAATTACCCATATTATGCAGTTATAATCGATAGAACTGTAATAAATATACTTATTACTTTTATTATTATCAATATAACATGCACTATTAGCCATATTTTACTATTATAATCGCTAGAACTATAATAATTATACTTATTACTCCCGATATTATCAATATAACATGCATTATTACCCATATAATGCAGTTACTATCGCTAGAATTGTAATAATTATACTTATTACTTATATTATTATCAATATAACATGCATTATTACGCATATTATGCAGTTATAATCGCTAGAACTATAATAAATATACTTAGTACTTTTATTATCATCAATATAACATGCATTATTACCCATATTATGCAGTTATTATCGATAGAAATGTAATAAATATACTTACTACTTTTCTTATTATCAATATAACATACACTATTAGCCATATTTTACTATTATTATCGCTAGAACTATAATAATTATACTTAACACTCCCAATATTATCAATATAACATGCATTATTACCTATATAATGCAGTTATTATCGCTAGAACTGTAATAAGTATACTTACTACTTTTATTATCATCAATATAACATGCATTATTACCCATATTATGCAGTTATTATCGCTAGAACTGTAATAATTATACTTATTACTTATATTATTATCAATATAACAGGCATTATTACCCATATTATGCAGTTATAATCGCTAGAACTATAATAAGTATACTTACTACTTTTATTATCATCAATATAACATGCATTATTACCCATATTATGCAGTTATTATCGCTAGAACTGTAATAATTATACTTATTACTTATATTATTATCAATATAACATGCATTATTACCAATATAATGCAGGTATTATCGCCAGAACTGTAATAATTATACTTATTACTTATATTATTATCAATATAACATGCATTATTACCAATATAATGCAGGTATTATCGCTAGAACTGTAATAATTATACTTATTACTTATATTATTAGCAATATAACGTGCATTAATACCCATATTATGCAGTTATTAACCCTGGAACTCTAATAATTATACTTATTACTTATATTATTAGCAATATAACGTGCATTATTACCCATATAATGCAGTTATTATCGCTAGAACTGTAATAATTATACTTATTACTTATATTATTATCAATATAACAGGCATTATTACCCATATTATGCAGTTATAATCGCTAGAACTATAATAAGTATACTTACTACTTTTATTATCATCAATATAACATGCATTATTACCCATATTATGCAGTTATTATCGCTAGAACTATAATAATTATACTCATTACTCGCAATATTATCAATATAACATGCATTATTACCCATATAATGCAGTTATTATCGTTAGAATTGTAATAATTATACTTATTACTTATATTATTATCAATATAACATGCATTATTACGCATATTATGCAGTTATAATCGCTAGAACTATAATAAATATACTTAGTACTTTTATTATCATCAATATAACATGCATTATTACCCATATTATGCAGTTATTATCGATAGAAATGTAATAAATATACTTACTACTTTTCTTATTATCAATATAACATGCACTATTAGCCATATTTTACTATTATTATCGCTAGAACTATAATAATTATACGTATCACTCCCAATATTATCAATATAACATGCATTATTACCTATATAATGCAGTTATTATCGCTAGAACTGTAATAAATATACTTATTACTTATATTATTCTCAATATATCATGCAATATTACCCATATTATGCAGTTATAATCGCTAGAACTATAATAAATATACTTAGTACTTTTATTATCATCAATATAACATGCATTATTACCCATATAATGCAGTTGTTATCGCTAGAACTGTAATAATTATACTTATTACATATATTATTAGCAATATAACGTGCATTATTACCCAAATAATGCAGTTATTATCGCTAGAACTGTAATAATTATACTTATTACTTATATTATTCTCAATATAACATGCATTATTACCCATATAATGCAGTTATTATCGACAGAAGTATAATAAATATACTTATTACTTTTATTATTATCAATACAACATGCACTATTAGCCATATTTTACTATTATAATCGCTAGAACTATAATAATTATACTTATTACTCCCGATATTATCAATATAACATGCATTATTACCCATATAATGCAGTTACTATCGCTAGAATTGTAATAATTATACTTATTACTTATATTATTATCAATATAACATGCATTATTACGCATATTATGCAGTTATAATCGCAAGAACTATAATAAATATACTTAGTACTTTTATTATCATCAATATAACATGCATTATTACGCATATAATGCAGTTATTATCGCTAGAACTGTAATAATTATACTTATTACTTATATTATTATCAATATAACATGCATTATTTCCCATATTATGCAGTTATTATCGATAGAACTGTAATAAATATACTTATTACTTTTATTATTATCAATATAACATGCACTATTAGCCATATTTTACTATTATTATCGTTAGAACTATAATAATTATACTTATTACTCCCGATATTATCAATATAACATGCATTATTACGCCTACAATGCAGTTATTATCACTAGCACTGGAATAAATATACTTATTACTTATATTATTAGCAATATAACGTGCATTATTACCCATATAATGCAGTTATTATCGTCAGAACTGTAATAATTATACTAATTACTTATATTATTATCAATATAACATGCATTATTACCCATATTATGCAGTTATTATCGCTAGAACTATAATAAATATACATATTACTTTTATTATTATCAATACAACCAGCACTATTAGCCATATTGTACTACTATTATCGCTAGAACTATAATAAATATACTTATTACTCCCGATATTATCAATATAACATGCATTATTACCCATATAATGCAGTTATTATCGCTAGAACGGTAATAATAATACTTATTACTTATATTATTAGCAATATAACATGCATTATTACCCATATTATGCAGTTATAATCGATAGAACTGTAATAAATATACTTATTACTTTTATTATTATCAATATAACATGCACTATTAGCCATATTTTACTATTATTATCGCTAGAACTATAATAAATATACTTAGTACTCCCGATATTATCAATATAACATGCATTATTACCCATATAATGCAGTTGTTATCGCTAGAACTGTAATAAATATACTTATTACATATATTACTAGCAATATAACGTGCATTATTACCCAAATAATGCAGTTATTATGGCTAGAACTGTAATAATTATACTTATTACTTTTATTATCATCAATATAACATGCATTATTACCCATATTATGCAGTTATTATCGATAGAAATGTAATAAATATACTTACTACTTTTCTTATTATCAATATAACATGCACTATTAGCCATATTTTACTATTATTATCGCTAGAACTATAATCATTATACTTATCACTCCCAATATTATCAATATAACATGCATTATTACCTATATAATGCAGTTATTATCGCTAGAACTGTAATAAATATACTTATTACTTATATTATTCTCAATATATCATGCAATATTACCCATATTATGCAGTTATAATCGCTAGAACTATAATAAATATACTTAGTACTTTTATTATCATCAATATAACATGCATTATTACCCATATAATGCAGTTGTTATCGCTAGAACTGTAATAATTATACTTATTACTTATATTATTAGCAATATAACGTGCATTATTACCCATATAATGCAGTTATTATCGCTAGAACTGTAATAATTATACTTATTACTTATATTATTATCAATATAACAGGCATTATTACCCATATTATGCAGTTATAATCGCTAGAACTATAATAAGTATACTTACTACTTTTATTATCATCAATATAACATGCATTATTACGCATATTATGCAGTTATAATCGCTAGAACTATAATAAATATACTTAGTACTTTTATTATCATCAATATAACATGCATTATTACCCATATTATGCAGTTATTATCGATAGAAATGTAATAAATATACTTACTACTTTTCTTATTATCAATATAACATGCACTATTAGCCATATTTTACTATTATTATCGCTAGAACTATAATAATTATACTTAACACTCCCAATATTATCAATATAACATGCATTATTACCTATATAATGCAGTTATTATCGCTAGAACTGTAATAAGTATACTTACTACTTTTATTATCATCAATATAACATGCATTATTACCCATATTATGCAGTTATTATCGCTAGAACTGTAATAATTATACTTATTACTTATATTATTATCAATATAACAGGCATTATTACCCATATTATGCAGTTATAATCGCTAGAACTATAATAAGTATACTTACTACTTTTATTATCATCAATATAACATGCATTATTACCCATATTATGCAGTTATTATCGCTAGAACTGTAATAATTATACTTATTACTTATATTATTATCAATATAACATGCATTATTACCAATATAATGCAGGTATTATCGCCAGAACTGTAATAATTATACTTATTACTTATATTATTATCAATATAACATGCATTATTACCAATATAATGCAGGTATTATCGCTAGAACTGTAATAATTATACTTATTACTTATATTATTAGCAATATAACGTGCATTAATACCCATATTATGCAGTTATTAACCCTGGAACTCTAATAATTATACTTATTACTTATATTATTAGCAATATAACGTGCATTATTACCCATATAATGCAGTTATTATCGCTAGAACTGTAATAATTATACTTATTACTTATATTATTATCAATATAACAGGCATTATTACCCATATTATGCAGTTATAATCGCTAGAACTATAATAAGTATACTTACTACTTTTATTATCATCAATATAACATGCATTATTACCCATATTATGCAGTTATTATCGCTAGAACTATAATAAATATACTTATTACTCCCGATATTATCAATATAACATGCATTATTACCCATATAATGCAGTTATTATCGCTAGAACGGTAATAATAATACTTATTACTTATATTATTAGCAATATAACATGCATTATTACCCATATTATGCAGTTATAATCGATAGAACTGTAATAAATATACTTATTACTTTTATTATTATCAATATAACATGCACTATTAGCCATATTTTACTATTATTATCGCTAGAACTATAATAAATATACTTAGTACTCCCGATATTATCAATATAACATGCATTATTACCCATATAATGCAGTTGTTATCGCTAGAACTGTAATAAATATACTTATTACATATATTACTAGCAATATAACGTGCATTATTACCCAAATAATGCAGTTATTATGGCTAGAACTGTAATAATTATACTTATTACTTTTATTATCATCAATATAACATGCATTATTACCCATATTATGCAGTTATTATCGATAGAAATGTAATAAATATACTTACTACTTTTCTTATTATCAATATAACATGCACTATTAGCCATATTTTACTATTATTATCGCTAGAACTATAATAATTATACTTATCACTCCCAATATTATCAATATAACATGCATTATTACCTATATAATGCAGTTATTATCGCTAGAACTGTAATAAATATACTTATTACTTATATTATTCTCAATATTTCATGCAATATTACCCATATTATGCAGTTATAATCGCTAGAACTATAATAAATATACTTAGTACTTTTATTATCATCAATATAACATGCATTATTACCCATATAATGCAGTTGTTATCGCTAGAACTGTAATAATTATACTTATTACTTATATTATTAGCAATATAACGTGCATTATTACCCATATAATGCAGTTATTATCGCTAGAACTGTAATAATTATACTTATTACTTATATTATTATCAATATAACAGGCATTATTACCCATATTATGCAGTTATAATCGCTAGAACTATAATAAGTATACTTACTACTTTTATTATCATCAATATAACATGCATTATTACCCATATTATGCAGTTATAATCGCTAGAACTATAATAAATATACTTAGTACTTTTATTATCATCAATATAACATGCATTATTACCCATATAATGCAGTTGTTATCGCTAGAACTGTAATAATTATACTTATTACATATATTATTAGCAATATAACGTGCATTATTACCCAAATAATGCAGTTATTATCGCTAGAACTGTAATAATTATACTTATTACTTATATTATTCTCAATATAACATGCATTATTACCCATATAATGCAGTTATTATCGACAGAAGTATAATAAATATACTTATTACTTTTATTATTATCACTATAACAGGCACTATTAGCCATATTTTACTAGTATTATCGCTAGAACTGCAATAATTATACGTATTACTCCCGATATTATCAATATAACATCCATTATTACCCATATTATGCAGTTATTATCGCTAGAACTGTAATAATTATACTTATTATTCCCGATATTATCAATATAACATGCATTATTACCCATATTATGCAGTTATTATCGCTAGAACTGTAATAATTATACTTATTACTCCCGATATTATCAATATAACATGGATTATTACGCATATAATGCAGTTATTATGGCTAGAACTGTAACAATTATACTTATTACTTATATTATTCTCAATATAACATGCATTATTACCCATATTATGCAGTTATTATAGATAGAACTATAATAAATATTCATAGTACTTTTATTATCATCAATATAACATGCATTATTACCCATATAATGCAGGTATTATCGCTAGAACTGTAATAATTATACTTACTACTCTCATTATCATCAATATAACATGCATTATCACCCATATAATGCAGTTATTATCGACAGAAGTATAATAAATATACTTATTACTTTTATTATTATCAATATAACATGCACTATTAGCCATATTTTACTATTATAATCGCTAGAACTATAATAATTACACTTATTACTCCCGATATTATGAATATAACATGCATTATTACCCATATAATGCAGTTACTATCGCTAGAATTGTAATAATTATACTTATTACTTATATTATTATCAATATAACATGCATTATTACGCATATTATGCAGTTATAATCGCTAGAACTATAATAAATATACTTAGTACTTTTATTATCATCAATATAACATGCATTATTACGCATATAATGCAGTTATTATCGCTAGAACTGTAATAATTATACTCATTACTTATATTATTAGCAATATAACGTGCATTATTACCCATATAATGCAGTTATTATCGCTAGAACTGTAATAATTATACTTATTACTTATATTATTATCAATATAACATGCATTATTACCAATATAATGCAGGTATTATCGCCAGAACTGTAATAATTATACTTATTACTTATATTATTATCAATATAACATGCATTATTACCCATATTATGCAGTTATTATCGCTAGAACTGTAATAATTATACTTATTACTTATATTATTATCAATATAACATGCATTATTACCAATATAATGCAGGTATTATCGCCAGAACTGTAATAATTATACTTATTACTTATATTATTATCAATATAACATGCATTATTACCAATATAATGCAGGTATTATCGCTAGAACTGTAATAATTATACTTATTACTTATATTATTAGCAATATAACGTGCATTAATACCCATATTATGCAGTTATTAACCCTGGAACTCTAATAATTATACTTATTACTTATATTATTAGCAATATAACGTGCATTATTACCCATATAATGCAGTTATTATCGCTAGAACTGTAATAATTATACTTATTACTTATATTATTATCAATATAACAGGCATTATTACCCATATTATGCAGTTATAATCGCTAGAACTATAATAAGTATACTTACTACTTTTATTATCATCAATATAACATGCATTATTACCCATATTATGCAGTTATTATCGCTAGAACTCTAATAATTATACTCATTACTCGCAATATTATCAATATAACATGCATTATTACCCATATAATGCAGTTATTATCGTTAGAATTGTAATAATTATACTTATTACTTATATTATTATCAATATAACATGCATTATTACGCATATTATGCAGTTATAATCGCTAGAACTATAATAAATATACTTAGTACTTTTATTATCATCAATATAACATGCATTATTACCCATATTATGCAGTTATTATCGATAGAAATGTAATAAATATACTTACTACTTTTCTTATTATCAATATAACATGCACTATTAGCCATATTTTACTATTATTATCGCTAGAACTATAATCATTATACTTATCACTCCCAATATTATCAATATAACATGCATTATTACCTATATAATGCAGTTATTATCGCTAGAACTGTAATAAATATACTTATTACTTATATTATTCTCAATATATCATGCAATATTACCCATATTATGCAGTTATAATCGCTAGAACTATAATAAATATACTTAGTACTTTTATTATCATCAATATAACATGCATTATTACCCATATAATGCAGTTGTTATCGCTAGAACTGTAATAATTATACTTATTACTTATATTATTAGCAATATAACGTGCATTATTACCCATATAATGCAGTTATTACCGCTAGAACTGTAATAATTATACTTATTACTTATATTATTATCAATATAACAGGCATTATTACCCATATTATGCAGTTATAATCGCTAGAACTATAATAAGTATACTTACTACTTTTATTATCATCAATATAACATGCATTATTACGCATATTATGCAGTTATAATCGCTAGAACTATAATAAATATACTTAGTACTTTTATTATCATCAATATAACATGCATTATTACCCATATTATGCAGTTATTATCGATAGAAATGTAATAAATATACTTACTACTTTTCTTATTATCAATATAACATGCACTATTAGCCATATTTTACTATTATTATCGCTAGAACTATAATAATTATACTTAACACTCCCAATATTATCAATATAACATGCATTATTACCTATATAATGCAGTTATTATCGCTAGAACTGTAATAAGTATACTTACTACTTTTATTATCATCAATATAACATGCATTATTACCCATATTATGCAGTTATTATCGCTAGAACTGTAATAATTATACTTATTACTTATATTATTATCAATATAACAGGCATTATTACCCATATTATGCAGTTATAATCGCTAGAACTATAATAAGTATACTTACTACTTTTATTATCATCAATATAACATGCATTATTACCCATATTATGCAGTTATTATCGCTAGAACTGTAATAATTATACTTATTACTTATATTATTATCAATATAACATGCATTATTACCAATATAATGCAGGTATTATCGCCAGAACTGTAATAATTATACTTATTACTTATATTATTATCAATATAACATGCATTATTACCAATATAATGCAGGTATTATCGCTAGAACTGTAATAATTATACTTATTACTTATATTATTAGCAATATAACGTGCATTAATACCCATATTATGCAGTTATTAACCCTGGAACTCTAATAATTATACTTATTACTTATATTATTAGCTATATAACGTGCATTATTACCCATATAATGCAGTTATTATCGCTAGAACTGTAATAATTATACTTATTACTTATATTATTATCAATATAACAGGCATTATTACCCATATTATGCAGTTATAATCGCTAGAACTATAATAAGTATACTTACTACTTTTATTATCATCAATATAACATGCATTATTACCCATATTATGCAGTTATTATCGCTAGAACTATAATAAATATACTTATTACTCCCGATATTATCAATATAACATGCATTATTACCCATATAATGCAGTTATTATCGCTAGAACGGTAATAATAATACTTATTACTTATATTATTAGCAATATAACATGCATTATTACCCATATTATGCAGTTATAATCGATAGAACTGTAATAAATATACTTATTACTTTTATTATTATCAATATAACATGCACTATTAGCCATATTTTACTATTATTATCGCTAGAACTATAATAAATATACTTAGTACTCCCGATATTATCAATATAACATGCATTATTACCCATATAATGCAGTTGTTATCGCTAGAACTGTAATAAATATACTTATTACATATATTACTAGCAATATAACGTGCATTATTACCCAAATAATGCAGTTATTATGGCTAGAACTGTAATAATTATACTTATTACTTTTATTATCATCAATATAACATGCATTATTACCCATATTATGCAGTTATTATCGATAGAAATGTAATAAATATACTTACTACTTTTCTTATTATCAATATAACATGCACTATTAGCCATATTTTACTATTATTATCGCTAGAACTATAATAATTATACTTATCACTCCCAATATTATCAATATAACATGCATTATTACCTATATAATGCAGTTATTATCGCTAGAACTGTAATAAATATACTTATTACTTATATTATTCTCAATATATCATGCAATATTACCCATATTATGCAGTTATAATCGCTAGAACTATAATAAATATACTTAGTACTTTTATTATCATCAATATAACATGCATTATTACCCATATAATGCAGTTGTTATCGCTAGAACTGTAATAATTATACTTATTACTTATATTATTAGCAATATAACGTGCATTATTACCCATATAATGCAGTTATTATCGCTAGAACTGTAATAATTATAATTATTACTTATATTATTATCAATATAACAGGCATTATTACCCATATTATGCAGTTATAATCGCTAGAACTATAATAAGTATACTTACTACTTTTATTATCATCAATATAACATGCATTATTACCCATATTATGCAGTTATAATCGCTAGAACTATAATAAATATACTTAGTACTTTTATTATCATCAATATAACATGCATTATTACCCATATAATGCAGTTGTTATCGCTAGAACTGTAATAATTATACTTATTACATATATTATTAGCAATATAACGTGCATTATTACCCAAATAATGCAGTTATTATCGCTAGAACTGTAATAATTATACTTATTACTTATATTATTCTCAATATAACATGCATTATTACCCATATAATGCAGTTATTATCGACAGAAGTATAATAAATATACTTATTACTTTTATTATTATCACTATAACAGGCACTATTAGCCATATTTTACTAGTATTATCGCTAGAACTGCAATAATTATACGTATTACTCCCGATATTATCAATATAACATCCATTATTACCCATATTATGCAGTTATTATCGCTAGAACTGTAATAATTATACTTATTATTCCCGATATTATCAATATAACATGCATTATTACCCATATTATGCAGTTATTATCGCTAGAACTGTAATAATTATACTTATTACTCCCGATATTATCAATATAACATGGATTATTACGCATATAATGCAGTTATTATGGCTAGAACTGTAACAATTATACTTATTACTTATATTATTCTCAATATAACATGCATTATTACCCATATTATGCAGTTATTATAGATAGAACTATAATAAATATTCATAGTACTTTTATTATCATCAATATAACATGCATTATTACCCATATAATGCAGGTATTATCGCTAGAACTGTAATAATTATACTTACTACTCTCATTATCATCAATATAACATGCATTATCACCCATATAATGCAGTTATTATCGACAGAAGTATAATAAATATACTTATTACTTTTATTATTATCAATATAACATGCACTATTAGCCATATTTTACTATTATAATCGCTAGAACTATAATAATTACACTTATTACTCCCGATATTATGAATATAACATGCATTATTACCCATATAATGCAGTTACTATCGCTAGAATTGTAATAATTATACTTATTACTTATATTATTATCAATATAACATGCATTATTACGCATATTATGCAGTTATAATCGCTAGAACTATAATAAATATACTTAGTACTTTTATTATCATCAATATAACATGCATTATTACGCATATAATGCAGTTATTATCGCTAGAACTGTAATAATTATACTCATTACTTATATTATTAGCAATATAACGTGCATTATTACCCATATAATGCAGTTATTATCGCTAGAACTGTAATAATTATACTTATTACTTATATTATTATCAATATAACATGCATTATTACCAATATAATGCAGGTATTATCGCCAGAACTGTAATAATTATACTTATTACTTATATTATTATCAATATAACATGCATTATTACCCATATTATGCAGTTATTATCGCTAGAACTGTAATAATTATACTTATTACTTATATTATTATCAATATAACATGCATTATTACCAATATAATGCAGGTATTATCGCCAGAACTGTAATAATTATACTTATTACTTATATTATTATCAATATAACATGCATTATTACCAATATAATGCAGGTATTATCGCTAGAACTGTAATAATTATACTTATTACTTATATTATTAGCAATATAACGTGCATTAATACCCATATTATGCAGTTATTAACCCTGGAACTCTAATAATTATACTTATTCCTTATATTATTAGCAATATAACGTGCATTATTACCCATATAATGCAGTTATTATCGCTAGAACTGTAATAATTATACTTATTACTTATATTATTATCAATATAACAGGCATTATTACCCATATTATGCAGTTATAATCGCTAGAACTATAATAAGTATACTTACTACTTTTATTATCATCAATATAACATGCATTATTACCCATATTATGCAGTTATTATCGCTAGAACTCTAATAATTATACTCATTACTCGCAATATTATCAATATAACATGCATTATTACCCATATAATGCAGTTATTATCGTTAGAATTGTAATAATTATACTTATTACTTATATTATTATCAATATAACATGCATTATTACGCATATTATGCAGTTATAATCGCTAGAACTATAATAAATATACTTAGTACTTTTATTATCATCAATATAACATGCATTATTACCCATATTATGCAGTTATTATCGATAGAAATGTAATAAATATACTTACTACTTTTCTTATTATCAATATAACATGCACTATTAGCCATATTTTACTATTATTATCGCTAGAACTATAATAATTATACGTATCACTCCCAATATTATCAATATAACATGCATTATTACCTATATAATGCAGTTATTATCGCTAGAACTGTAATAAATATACTTATTACTTATATTATTCTCAATATATCATGCAATATTACCCATATTATGCAGTTATAATCGCTAGAACTATAATAAATATACTTAGTACTTTTATTATCATCAATATAACATGCATTATTACCCATATAATGCAGTTGTTATCGCTAGAACTGTAATAATTATACTTATTACATATATTATTAGCAATATAACGTGCATTATTACCCAAATAATGCAGTTATTATCGCTAGAACTGTAATAATTATACTTATTACTTATATTATTCTCAATATAACATGCATTATTACCCATATAATGCAGTTATTATCGACAGAAGTATAATAAATATACTTATTACTTTTATTATTATCAATATAACATGCACTATTAGCCATATTTTACTATTATAATCGCTAGAACTATAATAATTATACTTATTACTCCCGATATTATCAATATAACATGCATTATTACCCATATAATGCAGTTACTATCGCTAGAATTGTAATAATTATACTTATTACTTATATTATTATCAATATAACATGCATTATTACGCATATTATGCAGTTATAATCGCTAGAACTATAATAAATATACTTAGTACTTTTATTATCATCAATATAACATGCATTATTACCCATATTATGCAGTTATTATCGATAGAAATGTAATAAATATACTTACTACTTTTCTTATTATCAATATAACATGCACTATTAGCCATATTTTACTATTATTATCGCTAGAACTATAATAATTATACTTATCACTCCCAATATTATCAATATAACATGCATTATTACCTATATAATGCAGTTATTATCGCTAGAACTGTAATAAATATACTTATTACTTATATTATTCTCAATATATCATGCAATATTACCCATATTATGCAGTTATAATCGCTAGAACAATAATAAATATACTTAGTACTTTTATTATCATCAATATAACATGCATTATTACCCATATAATGCAGTTGTTATCGCTAGAACTGTAATAATTATACTTATTACTTATATTATTAGCAATATAACGTGCATTATTACCCATATAATGCAGTTATTATCGCTAGAACTGTAATAATTATACTTATTACTTATATTATTATCAATATAACAGGCATTATTACCCATATTATGCAGTTATAATCGCTAGAACTATAATAAGTATACTTACTACTTTTATTATCATCAATATAACATGCATTATTACCCATATTATGCAGTTATTATCGCTAGAACTGTAATAATTATACTTATTACTTATATTATTATCAATATAACATGCATTATTACCAATATAATGCAGGTATTATCGCCAGAACTGTAATAATTATACTTATTACTTATATTATTATCAATATAACATGCATTATTACCAATATAATGCAGGTATTATCGCTAGAACTGTAATAATTATACTTATTACTTATATTATTAGCAATATAACGTGCATTAATACCCATATTATGCAGTTATTAACCCTGGAACTCTAATAATTATACTTATTACTTATATTATTAGCAATATAACGTGCATTATTACCCATATAATGCAGTTATTATCGCTAGAACTGTAATAATTATACTTATTACTTATATTATTATCAATATAACAGGCATTATTACCCATATTATGCAGTTATAATCGCTAGAACTATAATAAGTATACTTACTACTTTTATTATCATCAATATAACATGCATTATTACCCATATTATGCAGTTATTATCGCTAGAACTCTAATAATTATACTCATTACTCGCAATATTATCAATATAACATGCATTATTACCCATATAATGCAGTTATTATCGTTAGAATTGTAATAATTATACTTATTACTTATATTATTATCAATATAACATGCATTATTACGCATATTATGCAGTTATAATCGCTAGAACTATAATAAATATACTTAGTACTTTTATTATCATCAATATAACATGCATTATTACCCATATTATGCAGTTATTATCGATAGAAATGTAATAAATATACTTACTACTTTTCTTATTATCAATATAACATGCACTATTAGCCATATTTTACTATTATTATCGCTAGAACTATAATAATTATACGTATCACTCCCAATATTATCAATATAACATGCATTATTACCTATATAATGCAGTTATTATCGCTAGAACTGTAATAAATATACTTATTACTTATATTATTCTCAATATATCATGCAATATTACCCATATTGTGCAGTTATAATCGCTAGAACTATAATAAATATACTTAGTACTTTTATTATCATCAATATAACATGCATTATTACCCATATAATGCAGTTGTTATCGCTAGAACTGTAATAATTATACTTATTACATATATTATTAGCAATATAACGTGCATTATTACCCAAATAATGCAGTTATTATCGCTAGAACTGTAATAATTATACTTATTACTTATATTATTCTCAATATAACATGCATTATTACCCATATAATGCAGTTATTATCGACAGAAGTATAATAAATATACTTATTACTTTTATTATTATCCATACAACATGCACTATTAGCCATATTTTACTATTATAATCGCTAGAACTATAATAATTATACTTATTACTCCCGATATTATCAATATAACATGCATTATTACCCATATAATGCAGTTACTATCGCTAGAATTGTAATAATTATACTTATTACTTATATTATTATCAATATAACATGCATTATTACGCATATTATGCAGTTATAATCGCAAGAATTATAATAAATATACTTAGTACTTTTATTATCATCAATATAACATGCATTATTACGCATATAATGCAGTTATTATCGCTAGAACTGTAATAATTATACTTATTACTTATATTATTAGCAATATAACGTGCAATATTTCCCATGTTATGCAGTTATTATCGATAGAACTATAATAAATATACTTATTACTTTTAGTATTATCAATATAACATGCATTATTACCCATATAATGCAGTTATTATCGCTAGAACAGTAATAATTACACTTATTACTTATACTATTAGCAATATAACGTGCATTATTACCCATATTATGCAGTTATTATCGCCAGAACTGTAATAATTATACATATTACTCCCGATATTATCAATATAACATGGATTATTACGCATATAATGCAGTTATTATAGCTAGAACTGTAATAATTATACTTATTACTTATATTATTCTCAATATAACATGCATTATTACCCATATTATGCAGTTATTATCGCTAGAACTGTAATAGTTATACTTATTACTTATATTATTAGCAATACAACGTGCATTATTACCCATATTATGCAGCTATTATCGCTAGAACTGTAATAATTATACTTATTACTTATATTATTATCAATATAACATGCATCATTACCCATATAATGCAGTTATTATCGACAGAAGTATAATAAATATACTTATTACTTTTATTATTATCAATATAACAGGCACTATTAGCCATATTTTACTAGTATTATCGCTAGAACTGCAATAATTATACGTATTACTCCCGATATTATCAATATAACATCCATTATTGCCCATATTATGCAGTTATTATCGCTAGAACTGTAATAATTATACTTATTACTCCCGATATTATCAATATAACATGCATTATTACCCATATAATGCAGTTACTATCGCTAGAATTGTAATAATTATACTTATTACTTATATTATTATCAATATAACATGCATTGTTACGCATATTATGCAGCTATAATCGCTAGAACTATAATAAATATACTAAGTACTTTTATTATCATCAATATGACATGCATTATTACGCATATAATGCAGTTATTATCGCCAGAACTGTAATAATTATACTTATTACTTTTATTATTATCAATATAACATGCATTATTACCAATATTATGCACTTATTATCGCTAAAACTATAATAAATATACGTATTACTTTTATTATCATCAATATAACATGCATTATTACCCATATTATGCAGTTATTATCGATAGAACTGTAATAAATATACTTATTACTTATATTATTAGCAATGTAACGTGCATTATTACCCAAATAATGCAGTTATTATCGCTAGAACTGTAATAATTATACTTATTACTTATATTATTCTCAATATAACATGCATTATTACCCATATTATGCAGTTATAACCGTTAGAACTATAATAAATATACTTACTACTTTTATTATCATCAATATAACATGCATTATTACGCATATAATGCAGTTATTATCGCTAGAACTGTAATAATTATACTTATTACTTATATTATTCTCAATATAACATGCATTATTACCCATATTATGCAGTTATTATCGCTAGAACTGTAATAGTTATACTTATTACTTATATTATTAGCAATACAACGTGCATTATTACCCATATTATGCAGCTATTATCGCTAGAACTGTAATAATTATACTTATTACTTATATTATTATCAATATAACATGCATCATTACCCATATAATGCAGTTATTATCGACAGAAGTATAATAAATATACTTATTACTTTTATTATTATCAATATAACAGGCACTATTAGCCATATTTTACTAGTATTATCGCTAGAACTGCAATAATTATACGTATTACTCCCGATATTATCAATATAACATCCATTATTGCCCATATTATGCAGTTATTATCGCTAGAACTGTAATAATTATACTTATTACTCGCGATATTATCAATATAACATGCATTATTACCCATATTATGCAGTTATTATCGCTAGAACTGTAATAATTATACTTATTACTCCCGATATTATCAATATAACATGCATTATTACCCATATAATGCAGTTACTATCGCTAGAATTGTAATAATTATACTTATTACTTATATTATTATCAATATAACATGCATTATTACGCATATTATGCAGCTATAATCGCTAGAACTATAATAAATATACTAAGTACTTTTATTATCATCAATATGACATGCATTATTACGCATATAATGCAGTTATTATCGCCAGAACTGTAATAATTATACTTATTACTTTTATTATTATCAATATAACATGCATTATTACCAATATTATGCACTTATTATCGCTAAAACTATAATAAATATACGTATTACTTTTATTATCATCAATATAACATGCATTATTACCCATATTATGCAGTTATTATCGATAGAACTGTAATAAATATACATATTACTTATATTATTCTCAATATAACATGCATTATTACCCATATTATGCAGTTATAACCGTTAGAACTATAATAAATATACTTACTACTTTTATTATCATCAATATAAAATGCATTATTACCCATATTATGCAGTTATTATCGATAGAACTATAATAAATATACTTATTAGTTTTATTATTATCAATATGACATGCACTATTAGCCATATTTTACTATTATTATCGCTAGAGCTATAATAATTATACTTCTTACTCCCGATATTATCAACATAACATGCATTATTACCCATATTATGCAGCTATTATCGATAGAATTATAATAAATATACTTATTACTTATATTACAATCAATATAACATGCATTAATACCCATATTATGCAGTTATTATCGATAGAACGATAATAAATATACTTATTAGTTTTATTATAATCAATAAAACCTGCATAATTACCCATATTTTACTATTATTATCGCCAGCAGTATAATAATTATACTTATTACTCCCGATATTATCAATATAACATGCATTATTACCAATATAATACAGTTATTATCTGATAGAACTATAATAAATATACTTCTTATTTTTATTATTATCAATATAGCATGCACAATTAGCCATATTTTACTATAATTATCGCTAGGAACTATAATACTTATACTTATTAGTCCCGATATTATCAATATAACATGAATTATTACCCATATAATGCAGTTATTATCGTTAGATCTATAATAAATATACATATTACTTTTATTATTATCAATATAACATGTATTATTAATCATATTATGCAGTTGTTATCGCCAGAACTATAATAAATATACGTATTACTTTTATTATCATCAATATAACATGTATTATTAATCATATTATGCAGTTGTTATCGCCAGAACTATAATAAATATACTTATTACTTTTATTATCATCAATATAACATGCATTATTACCCATATTATGCAGTAATCATCGATAGAACTATAATAAATATACTTATTACTTTTATTATTATCAATACAACATGCACTATTAGCCATATTTTACTATTATTATCGCTAGCATTATAATAATTATACTTATTACTCCCGATGTTATCAATATAACATGCATTATTACCCATACTATGCAGTTATTATCGCCAGAACTATAATAAATATACTTATTGAGCGAGCGAAGCGAGCTCTTCACTCGAACTTTCCGAAAATAATTGGCCTTTTTTAGCGCCCGAACTATGCAAAGAACCCAAACAAATTTGGTATCAATCGAAAGGTATTTGCCTCACGAATGGCCAAAACTTATCGGTTTTCTGTTTAAAGCTGATGCGTTTAAAAAAATTGCAATTTAATTATTTTTTACATGGAGCTCAATGGGGAAAACGGTTTTAGGCTCAAATTGAAATGTGTACTTCGGACGATGTGACTCTGTTTGCTCCATTCTGTCGATAACCGGGGCAGCTTCGCTCGCTCAGTCCATCACGCCAGTGATGTTCCTAGTTACTATTATTATCATCAATATAACATGCATTATTACCCATATTATGCAGTTATTATCGATAGAACTATAATAAATATACTTATTACTTATATTATCATCAATATAACATGCATTAATACCCATATTATGCAGTTATTATCGATAGAACTATAATAAATATACTTATCTCTTTTATTATTATCAATATAACATGCATTATTACCCATATTATGCAGTTATTATCGATAGAACTATAATAAATATTCCTATTAGTCCCGATATTATCAATATAACATGCATTCTTACCCATATAATGGAGTTATTACCGCTAGAACTGTAATAATCATACTTATTACTAATATTATTATCAATATAGAATGCATTATTACCCATATTATGCAGTTATTATCGCTACAACTATAACAAATATACTTATTACTTTTATTATCATCAATATAACATGCATTATTACAAATATTATGCAGTTATTATCGATAGAACTATAATAAATATACTTATTACTTTTATTATTATCAATATAACATGCATTATTACCCATATAATGCAGTTATTATCGCTAGATCTATAATAAATATACTTATTACTTTTATTATCATCAATATAACATGCATTATTACCCATATTATGCAGTTATGATCGCTAGCATTATAATAATTATACTTATTACTCCCGATGTTATCAATATAACATGCATTATTACCCATACTATGCAGTTATTATCGCCAGAACTATAATAAATATACTTATTACTTTTATTATCATCAATATAACATGCATTATTACCCATATTATGCAGTTGTTATCGATAGAACTATAATAAATATACTTATTACTTATATTATCATCAATATAACATGCATTAATACCCATATTATGCAGTTATTATCGATAGAACTATAATAAATATACTTATCTCTTTTATTATTATCAATATAACATGCATTATTACCCATATTATGCAGTTATTATCGATAGAACTATAATAAATATTCCTATTAGTCCCGATATTATCAATATAACATGCATTCTTACCCATATAATGCAGTTATTATCGCTAGAACTGTAATAATTATACTTATTACTAATATTATTATCAATATAGAATGCATTATTACCCATATTATGCAGTTATTATCGCTAGAACTATAACAAATATACTTATTACTTTTATTATTATCAATATAACATGCACTATTAGCCATATTTTACTATTATTATCGCTAGAGCTATAATAATTATACTTCTTACTCCCGATATTATCAATATAACATGCATTATTACCCATATTATGCAGTTATTATCGATAGAACTATAATAAATATACTTATTACTTTTATTATTATCAATATAACATGCACTATTAGCCATATTTTACTATTATTATCGCTAGCATTATAATAATTATACTTATTACTCCCGATGTTATCAATATAACATGCATTAATACCCATATTATGCAGTTATTATCGATAGAACGATAATAAATATACTTATTACTTTTATTATTATCAATATAACATGCATTATTACCTATATAATACAGTTGTTTTCGCTGGAACTGTAATAATTATACTTACTACTTATATTATTATCAATATAACATGCATTATTACCCATATTATGCAGTTATTATCGCTAGAACTGTAATAAATATACTTATTACTTTTGTTATGATCAATATAACATACATTATTACCCATATTATGCAGTTATTATCGCTAGAACTATAACAAATATACTTATTACTTTTATTATCATCAATATAACATGCATTATTACAAATATTATGCAGTTATTATCGATAGAACTATAGTAAATATACTTATTACTTTTATTATTATCAATATAACATGCATTATTACCCATATAATGCAGTTATTATCGCTAGATCTATAATAAATATACTTATTACTTTTATTATTATCAATATAACATGCATTATTACCTATATAATACAGTTATTTTCGCTGGAACTGTAATAATTATACTTACTACTTATATTATTATGAATATAACATGCATTATTACCCATATTATGCACTTATTATCGCTAGAACTGTAATAAATATACTTATTACTTATATTACAATGAATATAACATGCATTATTATCCATATTATGCAGTTATTATCGATAGAGCTATAATAATTGTACTTATTACATTTATTATTATCAATACAACATGCATTATTACCCATATTATGCAGTTATTATCGCTAGAACTGTAATAAATATACTTATTACTTTTGTTATGATCAATATAACATACATTATTACCCATATTATGCAGTTATTATCGCCAGGACTATAATAAATATACTTATTACTTATATTACAATCAATATAACATGCATTAATACCCATATTATGCAGTTATTATCGATAGAACTATAATAAATATACTTATTACTTTTATAATTATCAATAAAACATGCATAATTACCCATATCTTATTATTATTATCGATAGAACTATAATAAATATACTTATTACTTATATTACAATCAATATAACATGCATTAATACCCACATTATGCAGTTATTATCGAAAGAACTATAATAAATATACTTATTACTCTTATTATTATCAATATAACATGCATTATTACCCACATTATGCAGATATTATCGCTAGAACTATAATAATTATACTTATTAGTCCCGATACTATCAATATAACATGCATTATTACCCATATAATGGAGTTATTATCGCTAGAACTGTAATAATTATACTTATTACTTATATTATTACCAATATAAAATGCATTATTACCCATATTATGCAGTTATTATCGCTAGAACTATAATAAATATACTTATTACTTTTGTTATCATCAATGTAACATGCATTATTATCCATATTATGCAGTTATTATCACTAGAACTATAATAATTATACTTATTACTCCCGATGTTATCAATATAACATGCATTATTACCCATATTATGCAGTTATTATCGCTAGAACTATAATAAATATACTTATTACTTTTATTATCATCAATATAACATGCATTATTACCCACATTATGCAGTTATTATCGATAGAACTATAATAAATATACTTATTACTTATATTATCATCAATATAACATGCATTAATACCAATATTATGCAGTTATTATCGATAGAACTATAATAAATATACTTATCACTTTTATTATTATCAATGTAACATGCACCATTAGTCATATTTGACTATTATTATCGCTAGAACTATAATAGTTATACTTATTACTCCCGATATTATCAATATAACATGCATTATTACCCATATTATGCAGTTATTATCGCTAGAACTGTTTAAATATACTTATTACTTTTGTTATGACCAATATAACATACATTATTACCCATATTATGTAGTTATTAGCGCTAGAACTCTAATAATTATATTTATTACTTATATTATTATCAATATAACATGCATTATTACCCATATTATGCAGTTATTATCGATAGAACTATAATAAATACACTTGTTACTTTTGTTATTATCAATATAACATGCATTATTACCCATATAATGCAGTTATTATCGATAGAACTATAATAAATATACTTATTACTTTTATTATTATCAATAAAACATGCATAATTACCCATATTTTATTATTATTATCGCTAGGAACTATAATAATTATACTTATTAGTCCCGATATTATCAATATAACATGCATTATTACCCAAATAATGCAGTTATTATCGCTAGAACTGTCATAATTATACTTATTACTTATATTATTATGAATATAACATGCATTATTACCCATATAATGCAGTTATTATCGCTAGATCTATAATAAATATACTTATTACTTTTGTTATTATCAATATAACATGCATTATTACCCATCTAATGCAGTTATTAGCGCTAGAACTGTAATAATTACATTTATTACTTATATTATTATCAATATAACATGCATTATTACCCATATTATGCAGTTATTATCGATAGAACTATAATAAATACACTTATTACTTTTGTTATTATCAATATAACATGCATTATTACCCATATAATGCAGTTATTACCGCTAGAACTATAATAAATATACTTATTACTTTTATTATTATCAATATAACATGCATTATTACCCATATAATGCAGTTATTATCGATAGAAGTATAATAAATATACTTATTACTTTTATTATTATCAATATAACATGCACTCTTAGCCATATTTTACTAGTATTATCGCTAGAACTGTAATAATTATACTTATTACTCCCGATATTAACAATATAACATCCATTATTACCCATATAATGCAGTTATTAGCGCTAGAACTGTAATAATTATATTTATTACTTATATTATTATCAATATAACATGCATTATTACCCATATTATGCAGTTATTATCGATAGAACTATAATAAATACACTTATTACTTTTGTTATTATCAATATAACATGCATTATTTCCTATATAATGCAGTTATTTTCGCTGGAACTGTAATAATTATACTTACTACTTATATTATTATCAATATAACATGCATTATTACCCATATTATGCAGTTATAATCGCTAGAACTATAATAATTATACTTATTAGTCCCGATATTATCAATATAACATGCATTATTACCCATATAATGGAGTTATTTTCGCTAGAACTGTAATAATTATACTTATTACTTATATTATTATCAATATAAAATGCATTATTACCCATATTATGCGGTTATTATCGCTAGAACTGTAATAAATATACTTATTACTCTTGTTATGATCAATATAACATACATTATTACCCATATTATGCAGTTATTATCACTAGAACTATAATAATTATATTTATTACTTATATTATTATCAATATAACATGCATTATTACCCATATTATGCAGTTATTATCGATAGAACTATAATAAATACACTTATTACTTTTGTTATTATCAATATAACATGCATTATTACCCATATAATGCAGTTATTATCGATAGAACTATAATAAATATACTTATTACTTTTATTATTATCAATAAAACATGCATAATTACCCATATTTTATTATTATTATCGCTAGGAACTATAATAATTATACTTATTAGCCCCATATTATCAATATAACATGCATTATTACCCAAATAATGCAGTTATTATCGCTAGAACTGTCATAATTATACTTATTACTTATATTATTATGAATATAACATGCATTATTACCCATATAATGCAGTTATTATCGCTAGATCTATAATAAATATACTTATTACTTTTGTTATTATCAATATAACATGCATTATTACCCATCTAATGCAGTTATTAGCGCTAGAACTGTAATAATTACATTTATTACTTATATTATTATCAATATAACATGCATTATTACCCATATTATGCAGTTATTATCGATAGAACTATAATAAATACACTTATTACTTTTGTTATTATCAATATAACATGCATTATTACCCATATAATGCAGTTATTACCGCTAGAACTATAATAAATATACTTATTACTTTTATTATTATCAATATAACATGCACTCTTAGCCATATTTTACTAGTATTATCGCTAGAACTGTAATAATTATACTTATTACTCCCGATATTAACAATATAACATCCATTATTACCCATATAATGCAGTTATTAGCGCTAGAACTGTAATAATTATATTTATTACTTATACTATTATCAATATAACATGCATTATTACCCATATTATGCAGTTATTATCGATAGAACTATAATGAATACACTTATTACTTTTGTTATTATCAATAAAACCTGCATAATTACCCATATTTTACTATTATTATCGCCAGCAGTATAATAATTATACTTATTACTCCCGATATTATCAATATAACATGCATTATTACCAATATAATACAGTTATTATCTCATAGAACTATAATAAATATACTTCTTACTTTTATTATTATCAATATAGCATGCACAATTAGCCATATTTTACTATAATTATCGCTAGGAACTATAATATTTATACTTATTAGTCCCGATATTATCAATATAACATGCATTATTACCCAAATAATGCAGTTATTATCGCTAGAACTGTAATAATTATACTTATTACTTAGATTATTATGAATATAACATGCATTATTACCCATATTATGCAGTTATTATCGATAGAACTATAATAAATATACTTATTACATTTATTATTATCAATATAACATGCACTCTTAGCCATATTTCACAAGTATTATCGCTAGAACTGTAATAATTATACTTATTACTCCCGATATTATCAATATAACATGAATTATTACCCATATAATGCAGTTATTATCGTTAGATCTATAATAAATATACATATTACTTTTATTATTATCAATATAACATGCATTATTAATCATATTATGCAGTTGTTATCGCCAGAACTATAATAAATATACTTATTACTTTTATTATCATCAATATAGCATGCATTATTACCCATATTATGCAGTTATTATCGATAGAACTATAATAAATATACTTATTACTTTTATTATTATCAATATAACATGCACTATTAGCCATATTTTACTATTATTATCGCTAGAACTATAATAATTATACATATTACTCCCGATATTATCAATATAACATGCATTATTACCCATCAAATGCAGTTATTATCCCTAGAACTGTAATAAATATACTTATTACTTTTGTTATCATCAATATAACATGCATTATTGCCCATATTATGCAGTTATTATCGATAGAACTATAATAAATATACTTATTACTTTTATTATTATCAATATAACATGCACTCTTAGCCATATTTCACAAGTATTATCGCCAGAACTGTAAAAATTTATATTTATTACTCCCGACATTATCAATATAACATGAATTATTACCCATATAATGCAGTTATCATCGTTAGATCTATAATAAATATACATTTTACTTTTATTATTATCAATATAACATGCATTATTAATCATATTATGCAGTTGTTATCGCCAGAACTATAATAAATATACTTATTACTTTTATTATCATCAATATAACATGCATTATTACACATATTATGCAGTTATTATCGATGGAACTATAATAAATATTCCTATTAGTCCCGATATTATCAATATAACATGCATTCTTACCCATATAATGGAGTTATTATCGCTAGAACTGTAATAATTATACTTATTACTAATATTATTATCAATGTAGAATGCATTATTACCCATATAATGGAGTCATTATCGGTAGAACTGTAATAATTATACTTATTACTTATATTATTATCAATATAACATGCATTATTACCCATATTATGCGGTTGTTATCGCTAGAACTGTAATAAATATACTTATTACTCTTGTTATGATCAATATAACATACATTATTACCCATATTATGCAGTTATTATCACTAGAACTATAATAATTATACTTATTACTCCCGATGTTATCAATATAACATGCATTATTACCCATACTATGCAGTTATTATCGCCAGAACTATAATAAATATACTTATTACTTTTATTATTATCAATATAACATGCATTATTACCCATATTATGCAGTTATTATCGATAGAACTATAATAAATATACTTATTACTTATATTATCATCAATATAACATGCATTAATACCCATATTATGCAGTTATTATCGATAGAACTATAATAAATATACTTATTACTTTTATTATTATCAATATAACATGCACTATTAGCCATATTTTACTATTATTATCGCTAGAACTATAATAATTATACATATTACTCCCGATATTATCAATATAACATGCATTATTACCCATATAATGCAGTTATTATCCCTAGAACTGTAATAAATATACTTATTACTTTTGTTATCATCAATATAACATGCATTATTGCCCATATTATGCAGTTATTATCGATAGAACTATAATAAATATACTTATTACTTTTATTATTATCAATATAACATGCACTCTTAGCCATATTTCACAAGTATTATCGCCAGAACTGTAAAAATTTATATTTATTACTCCCGACATTATCAATATAACATGAATTATTACCCATATAATGCAGTTATCATCGTTAGATCTATAATAAATATACATTTTACTTTTATTATTATCAATATAACATGCATTATTAATCATATTATGCAGTTGTTATCGCCAGAACTATAATAAATATACTTATTACTTTTATTATCATCAATATAACATGCATTATTACACATATTATGCAGTTATTATCGATGGAACTATAATAAATATTCCTATTAGTCCCGATATTATCAATATAACATGCATTCTTACCCATATAATGGAGTTATTATCGCTAGAACTGTAATAATTATACTTATTACTAATATTATTATCAATGTAGAATGCATTATTACCCATATAATGGAGTCATTATCGGTAGAACTGTAATAATTATACTTATTACTTATATTATTATCAATATAACATGCATTATTACCCATATTATGCGGTTGTTATCGCTAGAACTGTAATAAATATACTTATTACTCTTGTTATGATCAATATAACATACATTATTACCCATATTATGCAGTTATTATCGCTAGAACTATAATAATTATACATATTACTCCCGATATTATCAATATAACATGCATTATTACCCATATGATGCAGTTATTATCCCTAGAACTGTAATAAATATACTTATTACTTTTGTTATCATCAATATAACATGCATTATTGCCCATATTATGCAGTTATTATTGTTCGCGCGTCGGGTCAAATGTTAAACTTTTATAATTATTGTCGAAGGTTGTAAATCTTCGAAGACCCATGGCGTTTCCACAACTTGTTACGGTAGTGGAATTATAAGTAAAATGATTATAATAAAGTAGAATTTATAGAATGGTTCAGAGTCCTCCACACTGGTGTGCCCAAGTCAACGAAGGATGTAGATCATCATCCCACTCTTAAATGTCGTTATCGTTGTTAAAGACTATCGTTTGCAAAAGTGAGTATCTTTCACCGAAGTTAGTTTTAGACTGACTCTCGCTTCTAAGCAGCCAGAAAAGAAAGCAAGGGAGGAAGTTCAAGATATGAAGGCGTCACCAAAAGGGACCAATCAGTACAGATTGTTATTTGTAAAATATAAGGATTGGTGAGATGGGTCAACGAATGAAATTGTAGGACCCTCAGCATTCACTCCAACGTTGTAAAACGTTTCGTTAATAAAGTGACCCAAACAGTTAAGTGATTTGGGTCCTTCAAAAGAACTAAGTACCGGGACCCGTTACAGGGGTGCACAATTTTGGACCATGGAAATAAACTTCTTTAAAGAAAGTTATATTGGCGTTATAAAATGTGTGCTTTTCTGGCCTGCTAGAAAGCTATTGTTAATAGTTAGGAACGTCAAGTTGTGGAGACGTTCATGTGGTCTTAAATATCCGTTTGAAAATCACAATAAAGAAACATTCTAGAGTTCGACAGAATATTTATAAATATTACATTAATTATATTCCAAGCAACTCGTAACAATTATCGATAGAACTATAATAAATATACTTATTACTTTTATTATTATCAATATAACATGCACTCTTAGCCATATTTCACAAGTATTATCGCTAGAACTGTAATAATTATACTTATTACTCCCGATATTATCAATATAACATGCATTATTAATCATATTATGCAGTTGTTATCGCCAGAACTATAATAAATATACTTATTACTTTTATTATCATCAATATAACATGCATTATTACACATATTATGCAGTTATTATCGATGGAACTATAATAAATATTCCTATTAGTCCCGATATTATCAATATAACATGCATTCTTACCCATATAATGGAGTTATTATCGCTAGAACTGTAATAATTATACTTATTACTAATATTATTATCAATGTAGAATGCATTATTACCCATATTATGCAGTTATTATCGCTAGAACTATAACAAATATACTTATTACTTTCATTATCATCAATATAACATGCATTATTACAAATATTATGCAGTTATTATCGATAGAACTATAATAAATATACTTATTACTTTTATTATTATCAATATAACATGCATTATTACCCATATAATGCAGTTATTATCGCTAGATCTATAATAAATATACTTATTACTTTTATTATTATCAAAATAACATGCATTATTACCTATATAATACAGTTATTTTCGCTGGAACTGTAATAATTATACTTACTACTTATATTATTATCAATATAACATGCATTATTACCCATATTATGCAGTTATTATCGCTAGAACTGTAATAAATATACTTATTACTTTTGTTATGATCAATATAACATACATTATTACCCATATTATGCAGTTATTATCGCTAGAACTATAACAAATATACTTATCACTTTTATTATCATCAATATAACATGCATTATTACAAATATTATGCAGTTATTATCGATAGAACTATAGTAAATATACTTATTACTTTTATTATTATCAATATAACATGCATTATTACCCATATAATGCAGTTATTATCGCTAGATCTATAATAAATATACTTATTACTTTTATTATTATCAATATAACATGCATTATTACCTATATAATACAGTTAGTTTCGCTGGAACTGTAATAATTATACTTACTACTTATATTATTATCAATATAACATGCATTATTACCCATATTATGCACTTATTATCGCTAGAACTGTAATAAATATACTTATTACTTTTATTATTATCAATATAACATGCATTATTACCCATATAATGCAGTTATTATCGCTAGATCTATAATAAATATACTTATTACTTTTATTATTATCAATATAACATGCATTATTACCCACATTATGCAGATATTATCGCTAGAACTATAATAATTATACTTATTAGTCCCGATACTATCAATATAACATGCATTATTACCCATATAATGGAGTTATTATCGCTAGAACTGTAATAATTATACTTATTACTTATATTATTACCAATATAAAATGCATTATTACCCATATTATGCAGTTATTATCGCTAGAACTATAATAAATATACTTATTACTTTTGTTATCATCAATGTAACATGCATTATTATCCATATTATGCAGTTATTATCGATAGAACTATAATAAATATACTTATCACTTTTATTGTTATCAATATAACATGCACCATTAGTCATATTTGACTATTATTATCGCTAGAACTATAATAATTATACTTATTACTCCCGATATTATCAATATAACATGCATTATTACCCATATTATGCGGTTATTATCGCTAGAACTGTAATAAATATACTTATTACTCTTGTTATGATCAATATAACATACATTATTACCCATATTATGCAGTTATTATCACTAGAACTATAATAATTATACTTATTACTCCCGATGTTATCAATATAACATGCATTATTACCCATATTATGCAGTTATTATCGCTAGAACTATAATAAATATACTTATTACTTTTATTATCATCAATATAACATGCATTATTACCCACATTATGCAGTTATTATCGATAGAACTATAATAAATATACTTATTACTTATATTATCATCAATATAACATGCATTAATACCAATATTATGCAGTTATTATCGATAGAACTATAATAAATATACTTATCACTTTTATTATTATCAATGTAACATGCACCATTAGTCATATTTGACTATTATTATCGCTAGAACTATAATAGTTATACTTATTACTCCCGATATTATCAATATAACATGCATTATTACCCATATTATGCAGTTATTATCGCTAGAACTGTAATAAATATACTTATTACTTTTGTTATGACCAATATAACATACATTATTACCCATATTATGCAGTTATTCTCGCTAGGACTATAATAAATATAATTATTACTTATATTATTATCAATATAACATGCACTCTTAGCCATATTTTACTAGTATTATCGCTAGAACTGTAATAATTATACTTATTACTTCCGATATTAACAATATAACATCCATTATTGCCCATATAATGCAGTTATTAGCGCTAGAACTCTAATAATTATATTTATTACTTATATTATTATCAATATAACATGCATTATTACCCATATTATGCAGTTATTATCGATAGAACTATAATAAATACACTTATTACTTTTGTTATTATCAATATAACATGCATTATTACCCATATAATGCAGTTATTATCGATAGAACTATAATAAATATACTTATTACTTTTATTATTATCAATAAAACATGCATAATTACCCATATTTTATTATTATTATCGCTAGGAACTATAATAATTATACTTATTAGTCCCGATATTATCAATATAACATGCATTATTACCCAAATAATGCAGTTATTATCGCTAGAACTGTCATAATTATACTTATTACTTATATTATTATGAATATAACATGCATTATTACCCATATAATGCAGTTATTATCGATAGAAGTATAATAAATATACTTATTACTTTTATTATTATCAATATAACATGCACTCTTAGCCATATTTTACTAGTATTATCGCTAGAACTGTAATAATTATACTTATTACTTCCGATATTAACAATATAACATCCATTATTGCCCATATAATGCAGTTATTAGCGCTAGAACTCTAATAATTATATTTATTACTTATATTATTATCAATATAACATGCATTATTACCCATATTATGCAGTTATTATCGATAGAACTATAATAAATACACTTATTACTTTTGTTATTATCAATATAACATGCATTATTACCCATATAATGCAGTTATTATCGATAGAACTATAATAAATATACTTATTACTTTTATTATTATCAATAAAACATGCATAATTACCCATATTTTATTATTATTATCGCTAGGAACTATAATAATTATACTTATTAGTCCCGATATTATCAATATAACATGCATTATTACCCAAATAATGCAGTTATTATCGCTAGAACTGTCATAATTATACTTATTACTTATATTATTATGAATATAACATGCATTATTACCCATATAATGCAGTTATTATCGCTAGATCTATAATAAATATACTTATTACTTTTGTTATTATCAATATAACATGCATTATTACCCATCTAATGCAGTTATTAGCGCTAGAACTGTAATAATTACATTTATTACTTATATTATTATCAATATAACATGCATTATTACCCATATTATGCAGTTATTATCGATAGAACTATAATAAATACACTTATTACTTTTGTTATTATCAATATAACATGCATTATTACCCATATAATGCAGTTATTATCGATAGAACTATAATAAATATACTTATTACTTTTATTATTATCAATAAAACATGCATAATTACCCATATTTTATTATTATTATCGCTAGGAACTATAATAATTATACTTATTAGTCCCGATATTATCAATATAACATGCATTATTACCCAAATAATGCAGTTATTATCGCTAGAACTGTCATAATTATACTTATTACTTATATTATTATGAATATAACATGCATTATTACCCATATAATGCAGTTATTATCGCTAGATCTATAATAAATATACTTATTACTTTTGTTATTATCAATATAACATGCATTATTACCCATCTAATGCAGTTATTAGCGCTAGAACTGTAATAATTACATTTATTACTTATATTATTATCAATATAACATGCATTATTACCCATATTATGCAGTTATTATCGATAGAACTATAATAAATACACTTATTACTTTTGTTATTATCAATATAACATGCATTATTACCCATATAATGCAGTTATTACCGCTAGAACTATAATAAATATACTTATTACTTTTATTATTATCAATATAACATGCATTATTACCCATATAATGCAGTTATTATCGATAGAAGTATAATAAATATACTTATTACTTTTATTATTATCAATATAACATGCACTCTTAGCCATATTTTACTAGTATTATCGCTAGAACTGTAATAATTATACTTATTACTCCCGATATTAACAATATAACATCCATTATTACCCATATAATGCAGTTATTAGCGCTAGAACTGTAATAATTATATTTATTACTTATATTATTATCAATATAACATGCATTATTACCCATATTATGCAGTTATTATCGATAGAACTATAATAAATACACTTATTACTTTTGTTATTATCAATATAACATGCATTATTTCCTATATAATGCAGTTACTTTCGCTGGAACTGTAATAATTATACTTACTACTTATATTATTATCAATATAACATGCATTATTACCCATATTATGCAGTTATTATCGCTAGAACTATAATAATTATACTTATTAGTCCCGATATTATCAATATAACATGCATTATTACCCATATAATGGAGTTATTATCGCTAGAACTGTAATAATTATACCTATTACTTATATTATTATCAATATAAAATGCATTATTACCCATATTATGCGGTTATTATCGCTAGAACAGTAATAAATATACTTATTACTCTTGTTATGATCAATATAACATACATTATTACCCATATTATGCAGTTATTATCACTAGAACTGTAATAAATATACTTATTACTTTTATTATCATCAATATAACATGCATTATTACCCATATTATGCAGTTATTATCGCTAGAACTGTAATAAATATACTTATTACTTTTATTATCATCAATATAACATGCATTATTACCCATATTATGCGGTTATTATCGCTAGAACTGTAATAAATATACTTATTACTTTTATTATCATCAATATAACATGCATTATTACCCATATTATGCAGTTATTATCGCTAGAACTGTAATAAATATACTTATTACTTTTGTTATGATCAATATAACATACATTATTACCCATATTATGCAGTTATTATTGATAGAACTATAATAAATATACTTATTACTCCCGATATTATCAATATAACATCCATTATTACCCATATAATGCAGTTATTATCGCTAGAACTGTAATAATTATACTTCTTACTTATATTATTATCAATATAACAGCATTATTACCCATATTATGCAGTCATTATCGATAGAACTGTAATAAATATACTTATTACTTTTATTATTATCAATATAACATGCACTATTAGCCATATTTTACTATTATTATCGCTAGAACTATAATCATTATACTTGTTACTCCAGATATTATCAATATAACATGCATTATTACGTATATAATGCAGTTATTATCGCTAGAACTGTAATAATTATACTTATTACTGGCGATATCATCTATATAACATGCATTATTACGCATATAATGCAGTTATTATCGCTAGAACTATAATAAATATACTTGTTACTTTTATTACTATCAATATAACATGCACTATTAGCCATTTTTTACTATTATTATCGCTAGAACTATAATAATTATACTTATTACTCCCGATATTATCAATATAACATGCATTAGTACCCATATTATGCAGTTATTACCGATAGAACTGTAATAAATATACTTATTACTTTTATTATTATCAATAAAACATGCATAATTACCCATATTTTATTATTATTATCGCTAGGAACTATAATAATTATACTTATTAGTCCCGATATTATCAATATAACATGCATTATTACCCAAATAATGCAGTTATTATCGCTAGAACTGTCATAATTATACTTATTACTTATATTATTATGAATATAACATGCATTATTACCCATATTATGCAGTTATTATCGATAGAACTATAATAAATATACTTATTACTTTTATTATTATCAATAGAACATACACTATTAGCCATATTTTACTAGTATTATTGCTGGAACTGTAATAATTATATTTATTACTCCCGATATTATCAATATAACATCCATTATTACCCATATAATGCAGTTATTATCGCCAGTACTGTAATAATTATACTTATTACTGGCGATATCATCAATATAACATGCATTATTACGCATATAATGCAGTTATTATCGCTAGAACTATAATAAATATACGTATTACTTTTATTATCATCAATATAACATGCATTATTACCCATATTATGCAGTTATTATCGAAAGAACTATAATAAATATACTTATTACTTTTATTATTATCAATATAACATGCACTATTAGCCATTTTTTACTACTATTATCGCTAGAACTATAATAATTATACTTATTACTCCCGATATTATCAATATAACATGCATTATTGCCCATATTATGCAGTTATTATCGATAAAACTGTAATAAATATACTTATTACTTTGATTATTGTCAATATAACATGCACTATTAGCCATATTTTAGTATTATTATCGCTAGAACTATAATAATTATACTTATTACTGACGATATTATCAATATAACATGCATTATTACGCATATAATGCAGTTGTTATCGCTAGAACTGTAATAAATATACTTACTACTTTTATTATCATCAATATAACATGCACTATTAGCCATATTTTACTATTATTATCGCCAGAACTATAATAATTATACTTATTACTCCCGATATTATCAATATAACATCCATTATTACCCATATAATGCAGTTATTATAGCTAGAACTGTAATAATTATACTTAATACTCCTGATATTATCAATATAACATGCATTATTACCCATATTATGCAGTTATAATCGCAAGAACTATAATAAATATACTTACTACTTTTATTATCATCAATATAACATGCATTATTACCCATATTATGCAGTCATTATCGATAGAATTGTAATAAATATATTTATTACTTTTATTATTATCAATATAACATGCACTATTAGCCATATTTTACTATTATTATCGCTAGAACTATAATATTTATACTTATTACTCCCGATATTATCAATATAACATCCATTATTACCCATATAATGCAGTGATTATTGCTAGATCTGTAATAATTATACATATTACTTTTATTATTATCAATATAACATGCACTATTAGCCATAGTTTACTATTATTATCGCTAGAACTATAATAATTATACTTATTACTCCCAATATTATCAATATTACATGCATTATTACCCATATAATGCAGTTATTATCGCTGGAACTGTAATAAATATACTTATTACTTTTATTATTATCAATATAACGTGCACTATTAGCCATATTTTACTATTATTATCGCTAGAACTGTAATAATTATAGTTAATACTCCTGATATTATCAATATAACATGCATTATTACCCATATTATGCAGTTATAATCGCTAGAACTATAATAAATATACTTGTTACTTTTATTATTATCAATATAACATGCACTATTAGCCATATTTTACTAGTATTATTGCTGGAACTGTAATAATTATACTTATTACTCCCGATATTATCAATATAACATCCATTATTACCCATATAATGCAGTTATTATCGCTGGAACTGTAATAAATATACTTATTACTTTTATTATTATCAATATAACATGCACTATTAGCCATATTTTACTATTATTATCGCTAGAACTATAAAAATTATACTTATTACTCCTGATATTATCAATATAACATCCATTATTACCCATATAATGCAGTGATTATCGCTAGATCTGTAATAATTATACTTATTACTTATATTATTATCAGTATAACAGCATTATTACCCATATTATGCAGTTATTATCGATAGAACTATTATAAATATACTTATTACTTTTATTATTATCAATATAACATGCGCTATTAGCCATATTTTCCTATTATTATCGCTAGAACTATAATATTTATACTTATTACTCCCGATATTATCGATATAACATCCATTATTACCCAAATAATGCAGTGATTATCGCTAGATCTGTAATAATTATACTTATTACTCCCGATATTATCAATATAACATCCATTATTACCCATATAATGCAGTTATTATTGCTAGAACTGTAATAATTATACTTATTACTCCCGATATTATCAATATAACATGCATTATTTCCCATATTATGCAGTTATAATCGCTAGAACTATAATGAATATACTTACTACTTTTATAATCATCAATATAACATGCATTATTACCCATATTATGCAGTCATTATCGATAGAATTGTAATAAATATACTTATTACGTTTATTATTATCAATATAACATGCACTATTAGCCATATTTTACTATTATTATCGCTAGAACTATAATATTTATACTTATTACTCCCGATATTATCAATATAACATCCATTATTACCCATATAATGCAGTGATTATCGCTAGATCTGTAATAATTATACTTATTGCTTTTATTATTATCAATATAACATGCACTATTAGCCATATTTTACTATTATTATCGCTAGAACTATAATAATTATACTTATTACTCCCAATATTATCAATATAACATGCATTATTACCCATATAATGCAGTTATTATCGCTAGAACTGTAATAAATATACTTACTACTTTTATTATCATCAATATAACATGCATTATTACCCATATTATGCAGTTATTATCGATAGAACTATAATAAATATACTTATTACTTTCATTATTATCAATAGAACATGCACTATTAGCCATATTTTACTAGTATTATTGCTGGAACTGTAATAATTATACTTATTACTCCCGATATTATCAATATAACATCCATTATTACCCATATAACGCAGTTATTATCGCTAGAACTGTAATAATTATACTTATTACTGGCGATATCATCTATATAACATGCATTATTACGCATATAATGCAGTTATTATCGCTAGAACTATAATAAATATACGTATTACTTTTATTATCATCAATATAACATGCATTATTACCCATATTATGCAGTTATTATCGATAGAACTATAATAAATATACTTATTACTTTTATTATTATCAATATAACATGCACTATTAGCCATATTTTACTATTATTATCGCTAGAACTATAATAATTATACTTATTACTCCCAATATTATCAATATAACATGCATTATTACCCATATAATGCAGTTATTATCGCTGGAACTGTAACAAATATACTTATTACTTTTACTATTATCAATATAACATGCACTATTAGCCATATTTTACTATTACTATCGCTAGAACTATAATAATTATACTTATTACTCCCGATTTTATCAATATAACATCCATTATTACCCATATAATGCAGTTATTATAGCTAGAACTGTAATAATTATACTTAATACTCCTGATATTATCAATATAACATGCATTATTACCCATATTATGCAGTTATAATCGCTAGAACTATAATAAATATACTTGTTACTTTTATTATTATCAATATAACATGCACTATTAGCCATATTTTACTAGTATTATTGCTGGAACTGTAATAATTATACTTATTACTCCCGATATTATCAATATAACATCCATTATTACCCATATAATGCAGTTATTATCGCCAGAACTGTAATAATTATACTTATTACTCCCGATATTATCAATATAACATGCATTATTTCCCATATTATGCAGTTATAATCGCAAGAACTATAATAAATATACTTACTACTTTTATTATCATCAATATAACATGCATTATTACCCATATTATGCAGTCATTATCGATAGAATTGTAATAAATATACTTATTACTTTTATTATTATCAATATAACATGCACTATTAGCCATATTTTACTATTATTATCGCTAGAACTATAATATTTATACTTATTACTCCCGATATTATCAATATAACATCCATTATTACCCATATAATGCAGTTATTATCGCTGGAACTGTAATAAATATACTTATTACTTGTATTATTATCAATATAACATGCACTATTAGCCATATTTTACTATTATTATCGCTAGAACTATAATAATTATACTTATTACTTCCGATATTATCAATATAACATCCATTATTACCCATATAATGCAGTGATTATCGCTAGATCTGTAATAACTATACTTATTACTTTTATTATTATCAATATAACATGCACTATTAGCCATATTTTCCTATTATTATCGCTAGAACTATAATATTTATACTTATTACTCCCGATATTATCAATATAACATCCATTATTACCCATATAATGCAGTTATTACTGTTAGAACTGTAATAATTATACTTATTACTTATATTATTATCAATATAACAGCATTATTACCCATATTATGCAGTTATTATCGATAGAACTATAATAAATATACTTATTACTTTTATTATTATCAATATAACATGCACTATTAGCCATATTTTCCTATTATTATCGCTAGAACTATAATATTTATACTTATTACTCCCGATATTATCAATATAACATGCATTATTTCCCATATTATGCAGTTATAATCGCAAGAACTATAATAAATATACTTACTACTTTTATTATCATCAATATAACATGCATTATTACCCATATTATGCAGTCATTATCGATAGAATTGTAATAAATATACTTATTACTTTTATTATTATCAATATAACATGCACTATTAGCCATATTTTACTATTATTATCGCTAGAACTATAATATTTATACTTATTACTCCCGATATTATCAATATAACATCCATTATTACCCATATAATGCAGTTATTATCGCTGGAACTGTAATAAATATACTTATTACTTTTATTATTATCAATATAACATGCACTATTAGCCATATTTTACTATTATTATCGCTAGAACTATAATAATTATACTTATTACTTCCGATATTATCAATATAACATCCATTATTACCCATATAATGCAGTGATTATCGCTAGATCTGTAATAATTATACTTATTACTTTTATTATTATCAATATAACATGCACTATTAGCCATATTTTACTATTATTATCGCTAGAACTATAATAATTATACTTATTACTCCCAATATTATCAATATAACATGCATTATTACCCATATTATGCAGTTATTATCGATAGAACTATAATAAATATACTTATTACTTTTATTATTATCAATAGAACATTCACTATTAGCCATATTTTACTAGTATTATTGCTGGAACTCTAATAATTATACTTATTACTCCCGATATTATCAATATAACATCCATTATTACCCATATAATGCGGTTATTATCGCTAGGACTGTAATAATTATACTTATTACTTATATTATTATCAATATAACAGCATTATTACCCATATTATGCAGTTATTATCGATAGAACTATAATAAATATACTTATTACTTTTATTATTATCAATATAACATGCACTATTAGCCATATTTTCCTATTATTATCGCTAGAACTATAATATTTATACTTATTACTCCCGATATTATCAATATAACATCCATTATTACCCATATAATGCAGTTATTACTGTTAGAACTGTAATAATTATACTTATTACTTATATTATTATCAATATAACAGCATTATTACCCATATTATGCAGTTATTATCGATAGAACTATAATAAATGTACTTACTACTTTTATTATCATCAATATAACATGCATTATTACCCACATTATGCAGTCATTATCGATAGAACTGTAATAAATATACTTATTACTTTTATTATTATCAATATAACATGCACTATTAGCCATATTTTCCTATTATTATCGCTAGAACTATAATATTTATACTTATTACTCCCGATATTATCAATATAACATCCATTATTACCCATATAATGCAGTGATTATCGCTACATCTGTAATAATTATACTTATTACTTTTATTATTATCAATATAACATGCACTATTAGCCATATTTTACTATTATTATCGCTAGAACTATAATAATTATACTTATTACTCCAGATATTATCAATATAACATGCATTATTACCCATATTATGCAGTTATTATCGCTAGAACTGTAATAAATATACTTATTCCTCCCGATATTATCAATATAACATGCATTATTACCCATATAATGCAGTTATTATCGCTAGAACTGTAATAATTATAATTATTACTTATATTATTATCAATATAACATGCATTATTACCCATATTATGCAGTTATTATCGATAGAACTATAATAAATATACTTATTACCTTTATTATTATCAATAGAACATGCACTATTAGCCATATTTTACTAGTATTATTGCTGGAACTGTAATAATTATACTTATTACTCCCGATATTATCAATATAACATCCATTATTACCCATATAATGCAGTTATTACCGCTAGAACTGTAATAATTATACTTATTACTTATATTATTATCAATATAACAGCATTATTACCCATATTATGCAGTTATTATCGATAGAACTATAATAAATATACTTATTACTTTTATTATTATCAATATAACATGCACTATTAGCCATATTTTCCTATTATTATCGCTAGAACTATAATATTTATACTTATTACTCCCGATATTATCAATATAACATCCATTATTACCCATATAATGCAGTGATTATCGCTAGATCTGTAATAATTATACTTATTACTTTTATTATTATCAATATAACATGCACTATTAGCCATATTTTACTATTATTATCGCTAGAACTATAATAATTATACTTATTACTCCAGATATTATCAATATAACATGCATTATTACCCATATTATGCAGTTATTATCGCTAGAACTGTAATAATTATACTTATTACTCCCGATATTATCAATATAACATCCATTATTACCCATATAATGCAGTTATTACCGCTAGAACTGTAATAATTATACTTATTACTTATATTATTATCAATATAACAGCATTATTACCCATATTATGCAGTTATTATCGATAGAACTATAATAAATATACTTATTACTTTTATTATTATCAATATAACATGCACTATTAGCCATATTTTCCTATTATTATCGCTAGAACTATAATATTTATACTTATTACTCCCGATATTATCAATATAACATCCATTATTACCCATATAATGCAGTGATTATCGCTAGATCTGTAATAATTATACTTATTACTTTTATTATTATCAATATAACATGCACTATTAGCCATATTTTACTATTATTATCGCTAGAACTATAATAATTATACTTATTACTCCAGATATTATCAATATAACATGCATTATTACCCATATTATGCAGTTATTATCGCTAGAACTGTAATAATTATACTTATTACTCCCGATATTATCAATATAACATCCATTATTACCCATATAATGCAGTTATTACCGCTAGAACTGTAATAATTATACTTATTACTTATATTATTATCAATATAACAGCATTATTACCCATATTATGCAGTTATTATCGATAGAACTATAATAAATATACTTATTACCTTTATTATTATCAATAGAACATGCACTATTAGCCATATTTTACTAGTATTATTGCTGGAACTGTAATAATTATACTTATTACTCCCGATATTATCAATATAACATCCATTATTACCCATATAATGCAGTTATTATCGCTAGAACTGTAATAATTATACTTATTACTCCCGATATTATCAATACAACATGCATTATTTCCCATATTATGCAGTTATAATCGGTAGAACTATAATAAATATACTTACTACTTTTATTATCATCAATATAACATGCATTATTACCCATATTATGCAGTCATTATCGATAGAACTGTAATAAATATACTTATTACTTTTATTATTATCAATATAACATGCACTATTAGCCATATTTTACTATTATTATCGCTAGAACTGTAATAATTATACTTATTACTCCCGATATTATCAATATAACATGCATTATTACGCATATAATGCAGTTATTATCGCTAGAACAGTAATAAATATACTTACAACTTTCATTATCATCAATATAACATGCATTATTACCCATATTATGCAGTTATTATCGATAGAACTATAATAAATATACTTATTACTATTATTATTATCAATATAACATGCATTATTGCCCATATTATTCAGTTATTATCGCTAGAACTGTAATAATTATACTTATTACTTTTATTATCATCAATATAACATGCATTATTACCCATATTATGCAGTTATTATCGATAGAACTGTAATAAATATACTTATTACTTTTATTATTATCAATATAACATGCACTATTAGCCATATTTTACTATTATTATCGCTAGAACTATAATAATTATACTTATTACTTATATTATTAGCAATATAACGTGCGTTATTACCCATATAATGCAGTTATTATCGCCAGAACTGTAATAATTATACTTATTACTTATATTATTATCATTATAACATGCACTATTACCCATATTTTACTATTATTATCGCTAGAACTATAATAATTATACTTACTACTCCCGATATTATCAATATAACATGCATTATTACCCATATAATGCAGTTATTATTGCTAGAACTCTAATAAATATACTTAGTACTTTTATTATTATCAATATAACATGCACTATTACCCATATTTTACTATTATTATCGCTAGAACTATAATAATTATACTTATTACGCCCGATATTATCAATATAACATGCATTATTACGCATATAATGCAGTTATTATCGCTAGAACTGTAATAAATATACTTACAGCTTTCATTGTCATCAATATAACATGCATTATTACCCATATTATGCAGTTATTATCGATAGAACTATAATAAATATACTTATTACTATTATTATTATCAATATAACATGCATTATTACCCATATTATGCAGTTATTATCGCTAGAACTATAATAAATATACTTATTACTTTTATTATTATCCATATAACATGCATTATTACCCATATTATGCAGTTATTATCGCTAGAACTGTAATAGTAATACTTATTACTTATATTATTATCAATATAACATGCATTATTACCCATGTTATGCAGTTATTATCGCTAGAACTATAATAAATATACGTACTACTTTTATTATCATCAATATAACAAGCATTATTACGCATATAATGCAGTTATTATCGCTAGAACAGTAATAAATGTACTTACAACTTTCATTATCATCAATATAACATGCATTATTACCCATATTATGCAGTTATTATCGACAGAACTATAATAAATATACTTATTACTATTATTATTATCAATATAACATGCATTATTGCCCATATTATGCAGTTATTATCGCTAGAACTGTAATAATTATACTTATTACTTATATTATTATCAATATAACATGCATTATTACCCATATTATGCAGTTATTATCGATAGATCTGTAATAAATATACTCACTACTTTTATTATTATCAATATAACATGCACTATTACCCATATTTTACTATTATTATCGCTAGAACTATAATAATTATACTTATTACTCCCGATATTATCAATATAACATGCATTATTACGCATATAATGCAGTTATTATCGCTAGAACTGTAATAAATATACTTACAACTTTCATTATCATCAATATAACATGCATTATTACCCATATTATGCAGTTTTTATCGATAGAACTATAATAAATATACTTATTACTATTATTATTAACAATATAACATGCATTATTACCCATATTATGCAGTTATTATCGCTAGAACTGTAATAATTGTACTTACTACTTATATTATTATCAATATAACATGCATTATTACCCATATTATGCAGTTATAATCGCTAGAACTATAATAAATATACTTATTACTTTTATTATTATCAATATAACATGCATTATTACCCATATTATGCAGTTATTATCGCTAGAACTGTAATAATTATACTTATTGCTTATATTATTATCAATATAACATGCATTATTACCCATATTATGCAGTTATTATCGCTAGAACTATAATAAATATACGTATAACTTTTATTATCATCAATATAACATGCATTATTACCAATATTGTGCAGTTATTATCGATAGAACTGTAATAAATATACTTATTACTTTTATTATTATCAATATAACATGCACTATTAGCCATATTTCACTATTATTACCGATAGAACTATAATAAATATACGTATTACTTTTATTATCATCAATATAACATGCATCATTACCCATATTATGCAGTTATTATCGCTAGAACTGTAATAATTATACTTATTACTTATGTTATTATCAATATAACATGCATTATTACCCATGTTATGCAGTTATTATCGATAGAACTGTAATGAATATACTCATTACTTTTATTATTATCAATATAACATGCACTATTAGCCATATTGTACTATTATAATCGCTAGAACTATAATAATTACACTTATTACTCCCGATATTATCAATATAACATGCATTATTACGCATATAATGCAGTTATTATCGCTAGAACTGTAATAATTATACTTATTACTTACATTATTCTCAATATAACATGCATTATTGCCCATATTATGCAGTTATTATCGGTAGAACTATAATAAATATACTTATTACTTTTATTATCATCAATATAACATGCATTATTACCCATATTATGCAGTTATTATCGATAGAACTGTAATAAATATACTTATTACTTTTATTATTATCAATATACCATGCACTATTACCCATAGTTTACTATTATTATCGCTAGAACTATAATAATTATACTTATTACTCCCGATATTATCAATATAACATGCATTATTACGCATATAATGCAGTTATTATCGCTAGAACTGTAATAAATATACTTACAACTTTCATTACCATCAATATAACATGCATTATTACCCATATTATGCAGTTATTATCGATAGAACTATAATAAATATACTTATTACTATTATTATTATCAATATAACATGCATTATTACCCATATTATGCAGTTATTATCGCTAGAACTGTAATAATTATACTTACTACTTATATTATTATCAATATAACATGCATTATTACCCATTTTAATGCAGTTATTATCGCTAGAACTGTAATAATTATACTTATTACTTATATTATTCTCAATATAACATGCATTATTACCCATATTATGCAGTTATAATCGCTAGAACTATAATAAATATACGTATTACTTTTATTATCATCAATATAACATGCATTATTACGCATATAATGCAGTTATTATCGCCAGAACAGTAATAAATGTACTTACAACTTTCATTATCATCAATATAACATGCATTATTACCCATATTATGCAGTTATTATCGATAGAACTATAATAAATATACTTATTACTATTATTATTATCAATATAACATGCATTATTGCCCATATTATGCAGTTACTATCGCTAGAACTGTAATAATTATACTTATTACTTATATTATTATCAATATAACATGCATTATTACCCATATTATGCAGTTATTATCGATAGAACTGTAATAAATATACTCATTACTTTTATTATTATCAATATAACATGCACTATTACCCATATTTTACTATTATTATCGCTAGAAATATAATAATTATACTTATTACCCCCGATATTATCAATATAACATGCATTATTACGCATATAATGCAGTTATTATCGCTAGAACTGTAATAAATATACTTACAACTTTCATTATCATCAATATAACATGCATTATTACCCATATTATGCAGTTATTATCGATAGAACTATAATAAATATACTTATTACTATTATTATTATCAATATAACATGCATTATTACCCATATTATGCAGTTATTATCGCTAGAACTGTAATAATTATACTTATTACTTATATTATTCTCAATATAACATGCATTATTACCCATATTATGCGGTTATTATCGCTAGAACTGTAATAATTATACTTATTACTTATATTATTAGCAATATAACGTGCATTATTACCCATATTATGCAGTTATTATCGCTAGAACTGTAATAATTATACTTATTACTTATATTATTCTCAATATAACATGCATTTTTACCCATATAATGCAGTTATTATCGCCAGAACTGTAATAATTATACTTACTACTTATATTATTATCAATATAACATGCATTATTGCCCATTTTAATGCAGTTATTATCGCTAGAACTGTAATAATTATACTTATTACTTATACTATTCTCAATATAACATGCATTATTACCCATATTATGCAGTTATAATCGCTAGAACTATAATAAATATACGTATTACTTTTATTATCATCAATATAACATGCATTATTACGCATATAATGCAGTTATTATCGCCAGAACAGTAATAAACGTACTTACAACTTTCATTATCATCAATATAACATGCATTATTACCCATATTATGCAGTTATTATCGATAGAACTATAATAAATATACTTATTACTATTATTATTATCAATATAACATGCATTATTGCCCATATTATGCAGTTACTATCGCTAGAACTGTAATAATTATACTTATTACTTATATTATTATCAATATAACATGCATTATTACCCATATTATGCAGTTATTATCGATAGAACTGTAATAAATATACTCATTACTTTTATTATTATCAATATAACATGCACTATTACCCATATTTTACTATTATTATCGCTAGAAATATAATAATTATACTTATTACTCCCGATATTATCAATATAACATGCATTATTACGCATATAATGCAGTTATTATCGCTAGAACTGTAATAAATATACTTACAACTTTCATTATCATCAATATAACATGCATTATTACCCATATGATGCAGTTATTATCGATAGAACTATAATAAATATACTTATTACTATTATTATTATCAATATAACATGCATTATTACCCATATTATGCAGTTATTATCGCTAGAACTGTAATAATTATACTTATGACTTAGTTTATTCTCAATATAACATGCATTATTACCCATATTATGCGGTTATTATCGCTAGAACTGTAATAATTATACTTATTACTTATATTATTAGCAATATAACGTGCATTATTACCCATATTATGCAGTTATTATCGCTAGAACTGTAATAATTATACTTATTACTTATATTATTCTCAATATAACATGCATTTTTACCCATATAATGCAGTTATTATCGCCAGAACTGTAATAATTATACTTATTATTTATATTTTTATCAATATAACATGCATTATTACCCATATTATGCAGTTATTATCGCTAGAACTATAGTAAATATACGTATTACTTTTATTATCATCAATATAACATGCATCATTACCCATATTATGCAGTTATTATCGATAGAACTGTAATAAATATACTTATTACTCTTATTATTATCAATAGAACATGCACTATTAGCCATATTTTACTATTACTATCGCTAGGACTATAATAATTATACTTATTACTCCCAATATTATCAATATAACATGCATTATGACCCATATAATGCAGTTATTATCGCTAGAACTGTAATAATTATACTTATTACTTATATTATTATCAATATAACATGCACTATTACCCATATTTTACTATTATTATCGTTAGAACTATAATAATTATACTTATTTCTCCCGATATTATCAATATAACATGCATTATTACGCATATAATGCAGTTATTATCGCTAGAACAGTAATAAATATACTTACAACTTTCATTATCATCAATATAACATGCATTATTACCCATATTATGCAGTTATTATCGATAGAACTATAATAAATATACTTATTACTATTATTATTATCAATATAACATGCATTATTGCCCATATTATTCAGTTATTATCGCTAGAACTGTAATAATTATACTTATTACTTTTATTATCATCAATATAACATGCATTATTACCCATATTATGCAGTTATTATCGATAGAACTGTAATAAATATACTTATTACTTTTATTATTATCAATATAACATGCACTATTAGCCATATTTTACTATTATTATCGCTAGAACTATAATAATTATACTTATTACTTATATTATTAGCAATATAACGTGCGTTATTACCCATATAATGCAGTTATTATCGCCAGAACTGTAATAATTATACTTATTACTTATATTATTATCATTATAACATGCACTATTACCCATATTTTACTATTATTATCGCTAGAACTATAATAATTATACTTACTACTCCCGATATTATCAATATAACATGCATTATTACCCATATAATGCAGTTATTATTGCTAGAACTCTAATAAATATACTTATTACTTTTATTATTATCAATATAACATGCACTATTACCCATATTTTACTATTATTATCGCTAGAACTATAATAATTATACTTATTACGCCCGATATTATCAATATAACATGCATTATTACGCATATAATGCAGTTATTATCGCTAGAACTGTAATAAATATACTTACAGCTTTCATTGTCATCAATATAACATGCATTATTACCCATATTATGCAGTTATTATCGATAGAACTATAATAAATATACTTATTACTATTATTATTATCAATATAACATGCATTATTACCCATATTATGCAGTTATTATCGCTAGAACTATAATAAATATACTTATTACTTTTATTATTATCCATATAACATGCATTATTACCCATATTATGCAGTTATTATCGCTAGAACTGTAATAATAATACTTATTACTTATATTATTATCAATATAACATGCATTATTACCCATGTTATGCAGTTATTATCGCTAGAACTATAATAAATATACGTACTACTTTTATTATCATCAATATAACATGCATTATTACCAATATTATGCAGTTATTATCGCTAGAACTGTAATAATTATACTTACTACTTATATTATTATCAATATAACATGCATTATTACCCATATTATGCAGTTATTATCGATAGAACTGTAATAATTATACTTATTACTTATATTATTATCAATATAACATGCATTATTACCCACGTTATGCAGTTATTATCGCTAGAACTATAATAAATATACGTACTACTTTTATTATCATCAATATAACATGCGTTATTACCAATATTGTGCAGTTATTATCGCTAGAACTGTAATAATTATACTTACTACTTATATTATTATCAATATAACATGCATTATTACCCATATTATGCAGTTATTATCGATAGAACTGTAATAATTATACTTATTACTTATATTATTGTCAATATGACATGCATTATTACCCATATTATGCAGTTATTATCGATAGAACTATAATAAATATACGTATTACTTTTATTATCATCAATAAAACATGCATTATCACCAACATTATGCAGTTATTATCGATAGAACTGTAATAAATATACTTATTACTTTTATTATTATCAATATAACATGCACTATTAGCCATATTTTACTATTATTATCGCGAGAACTCTAATAATTATACTTATTACTCCCGATATTATCAATATAACATGCATTATTAGGCATATTGTACTATTATTATCGCTAGAACTATAATAATTATACTTATTACTCCCAATATTATCAATATAACCTGCATTATTACCCATATAATGCAGTTATTATTGCTAGAACTGTAATAATTATACTTATTACTTATATTATTCTCAATATAACATGCATTATTAGCCATATTATGCAGTTATAATCGCTAGAACTATAATAAATATACGTATTACTATTATTATTATCAATATAACATGCATTATTGCCCATATTATGCAGTTACTATCGCTAGAACTGTAATAATTATACTTATTACTTATATTATTATCAATATAACATGCATTATTACCCATATTATGCAGTTATTATCGATAGAACTGTAATAAATATACTCATTACTTTTATTATTATCAATATAACATGCACTATTACCCATATTTTACTATTATTATCGCTAGAAATATAATAATTATACTTATTACTCCCGATATTATCAATATAACATGCATTATTACGCATATAATGCAGTTATTATCGCTAGAACTGTAATAAATATACTTACAACTTTCATTATCATCAATATAACATGCATTATTACCCATATTATGCAGTTATTATCGATAGAACTATAATAAATATACTTATTACTATTATTATTATCAATATAACATGCATTATTACCCATATTATGCAGTTATTATCGCTAGAACTGTAATAATTATACTTATTACTTATATTATTCTCAATATAACATGCATTATTACCCATATTATGCGGTTATTATCGCTAGAACTGTAATAATTATACTTATTACTTATATTATTAGCAATATAACGTGCATTATTACCCATATTATGCAGTTATTATCGCTAGAACTGTAATAATTATACTTATTACTTATATTATTCTCAATATAACATGCATTTTTACCCATATAATGCAGTTATTATCGCTAGAACTGTAATAATTATACTTATTATTTATATTTTTATCAATATAACATGCATTATTACCCATATTATGCAGTTATTATCGCTAGAACTATAATAAATATACGTATTACTTTTATTATCATCAATATAACATGCATCATTACCCATATTATGCAGTTATTATCGATAGAACTGTAATAAATATACTTATTACTCTTATTATTATCAATAGAACATGCACTATTAGCCATATTTTACTATTACTATCGCTAGGACTATAATAATTATACTTATTACTCCCAATATTATCAATATAACATGCATTATGACCCATATAATGCAGTTATTATCGCTAGAACTGTAATAATTATACTTATTACTTATATTATTATCAATATAACATGCACTATTACCCATATTTTACTATTATTATCGTTAGAACTATAATAATTATACTTATTTCTCCCGATATTATCAATATAACATGCATTATTACGCATATAATGCAGTTATTATCGCTAGAACAGTAATAAATATACTTACAACTTTCATTATCATCAATATAACATGCATTATTACCCATATTATGCAGTTATTATCGATAGAACTATAATAAATATACTTATTACTATTATTATTATCAATATAACATGCATTATTACCCATATTATGCAGTTATTATCGCTAGAACTATAATAAATATACTTATTACTTTTATTATTATCCATATAACATGCATTATTACCCATATTATGCAGTTATTATCGCTAGAACTGTAATAATAATACTTATTACTTATATTATTATCAATATAACATGCATTATTACCCATGTTATGCAGTTATTATCGCTAGAACTATAATAAATATACGTACTACTTTTATTATCATCAATATAACATGCATTATTACCAATATTATGCAGTTATTATCGCTAGAACTGTAATAATTATACTTACTACTTATATTATTATCAATATAACATGCATTATTACCCATATTATGCAGTTATTATCGATAGAACTGTAATAATTATACTTATTACTTATATTATTATCAATATAACATGCATTATTACCCACGTTATGCAGTTATTATCGCTAGAACTATAATAAATATACGTACTACTTTTATTATCATCAATATAACATGCGTTATTACCAATATTGTGCAGTTATTATCGCTAGAACTGTAATAATTATACTTACTACTTATATTATTATCAATATAACATGCATTATTACCCATATTATGCAGTTATTATCGATAGAACTGTAATAATTATACTTATTACTTATATTATTGTCAATATGACATGCATTATTACCCATATTATGCAGTTATTATCGATAGAACTATAATAAATATACGTATTACTTTTATTATCATCAATAAAACATGCATTATCACCAACATTATGCAGTTATTATCGATAGAACTGTAATAAATATACTTATTACTTTTATTATTATCAATATAACATGCACTATTAGCCATATTTTACTATTATTATCGCGAGAACTCTAATAATTATACTTATTACTCCCGATATTATCAATATAACATGCATTATTAGGCATATTGTACTATTATTATCGCTAGAACTATAATAATTATACTTATTACTCCCAATATTATCAATATAACCTGCATTATTACCCATATAATGCAGTTATTATTGCTAGAACTGTAATAATTATACTTATTACTTATATTATTCTCAATATAACATGCATTATTAGCCATATTATGCAGTTATAATCGCTAGAACTATAATAAATATACGTATTACTATTATTATTATCAATATAACATGCATTATTGCCCATATTATGCAGTTACTATCGCTAGAACTGTAATAATTATACTTATTACTTATATTATTATCAATATAACATGCATTATTACCCATATTATGCAGTTATTATCGATAGAACTGTAATAAATATACTCATTACTTTTATTATTATCAATATAACATGCACTATTACCCATATTTTACTATTATTATCGCTAGAAATATAATAATTATACTTATTACTCCCGATATTATCAATATAACATGCATTATTACGCATATAATGCAGTTATTATCGCTAGAACTGTAATAAATATACTTACAACTTTCATTATCATCAATATAACATGCATTATTACCCATATTATGCAGTTATTATTGATAGAACTATAATAAATATACTTATTACTATTATTATTATCAATATAACATGCATTATTACCCATATTATGCAGTTATTATCGCTAGAACTGTAATAATTATACTTATTACTTATATTATTCTCAATATAACATGCATTATTACCCATATTATGCGGTTATTATCGCTAGAACTGTAATAATTATACTTATTACTTATATTATTAGCAATATAACGTGCATTATTACCCATATTATGCAGTTATTATCGCTAGAACTGTAATAATTATACTTATTACTTATATTATTCTCAATATAACATGCATTTTTACCCATATAATGCAGTTATTATCGCCAGAACTGTAATAATTATACTTATTATTTATATTTTTATCAATATAACATGCATTATTACCCATATTATGCAGTTATTATCGCTAGAACTATAATAAATATACGTATTACTTTTATTATCATCAATATAACATGCATCATTACCCATATTATGCAGTTATTATCGATAGAACTGTAATAAATATACTTATTACTCTTATTATTATCAATAGAACATGCACTATTAGCCATATTTTACTATTACTATCGCTAGGACTATAATAATTATACTTATTACTCCCAATATTATCAATATAACATGCATTATGACCCATATAATGCAGTTATTATCGCTAGAACTGTAATAATTATACTTATTACTTATATTATTATCAATATAACATGCACTATTACCCATATTTTACTATTATTATCGTTAGAACTATAATAATTATACTTATTTCTCCCGATATTATCAATATAACATGCATTATTACGCATATAATGCAGTTATTATCGCTAGAACAGTAATAAATATGCTTACAACTTTCATTATCATGAATATAACATGCATTATTACCCATATTATGCAGTTATTATCGATAGAACTATAATAAATATACTTATTACTATTATTATTATCAATATAACATGCATTATTGCCCATATTATTCAGTTATTATCGCTAGAACTGTAATAATTATACTTATTACTTTTATTATCATCAATATAACATGCACTATTACCCATATTATGCAGTTATTATCGATAGAACTGTAATAAATATACTTATTACTTTTATTATTATCAATATAACATGCACTATTAGCCATATTTTACTATTATTATCGCTAGAACTATAATAATTATACTTATTACTTATATTATTAGCAATATAACGTGCGTTATTACCCATATAATGCAGTTATTATCGCCAGAACTGTAATAATTATACTTATTACTTATATTATTATCATTATAACATGCACTATTACCCATATTTTACTATTATTATCGCTAGAACTATAATAATTATACTTACTACTCCCGATATTATCAATATAACATGCATTATTACCCATATAATGCAGTTATTATTGCTAGAACTCTAATAAATATACTTATTACTTTTATTATTATCAATATAACATGCACTATTACCCATATTTTACTATTATTATCGCTAGAACTATAATAATTATACTTATTACGCCCGATATTATCAATATAACATGCATTATTACGCATATAATGCAGTTATTATCGCTAGAACTGTAATAAATATACTTACAGCTTTCATTGTCATCAATATAACATGCATTATTACCCATATTATGCAGTTATTATCGATAGAACTATAATAAATATACTTATTACTATTATTATTATCAATATAACATGCATTATTACCCATATTATGCAGTTATTATCGCTAGAACTATAATAAATATACTTATTACTTTTATTATTATCCATATAACATGCATTATTACCCATATTATGCAGTTATTATCGCTAGAACTGTAATAATTATACTTATTACTTATATTATTATCAATATAACATGCATTATTACCCATGTTATGCAGTTATTATCGCTAGAACTATAATAAATATACGTGCTACTTTTATTATCATCAATATAACATGCATTATTACCAATATTATGCAGTTATTATCGCTAGAACTGTAATAATTATACTTACTACTTATATTATTATCAATATAACATGCATTATTACCCATATTATGCAGTTATTATCGATAGAACTGTAATAATTATACTTATTACTTATATTATTATCAATATAACATGCATTATTACCCATGTTATGCAGTTATTATCGCTAGAACTATAATAAATATACGTACTACTTTTATTATCATCGATATAACATGCGTTATTACCAATATTGTGCAGTTATTATCGCTAGAACTGTAATAATTATACTTACTACTTATATTATTATCAATATAACATGCATTATTACCCATATTATGCAGTTATTATCGATAGAACTGTAATAATTATACTTATTACTTATATTATTATCAATATGACATGCATTATTACCCATATTATGCAGTTATTATCGATAGAACTATAATAAATATACGTATTACTTTTATTATCATCAATAAAACATGCATTATCACCAACATTATGCAGTTATTATCGATAGAACTGTAATAAATATACTTATTACTTTTATTATTATCAATATAACATGCACTATTAGCCATATTTTACTATTATTATCGCTAAAACTATAATAATTATACTTATTACTCCCGATATTATCAATATAACATGCATTATTAGCCATATTGTACTATTATTATCGCTAGAACTATAATAATTATACTTATTACTCCCGATATTATCAATATAACATGCATTATTACCCATATAATGCAGTTATTATCGCTAGAACTGTAATAATTATACGTATTACTTATATTGTTAGCAATATAACGTGCATTTTTACCCATATTATGCAGTTATTATCGCTAGAACTGTAATAATTATACTTATTACTTATATTGTTATCAATATAACATGCATTATTAGCCATATAATGCAGTTATTATCGCTAGAACTGTAATAATTATACTTATTACTTAAATTATTATCAATATAACATGCATTATTACCCATATTATGCAGTTATTATCGATAGAACTGTAATAAATATACTCATTACTTTTATTATTATCAATATAACATGCACTATTACCCATATTTTACTATTATTATCGCTAGAACTATAATAATTATACTTATTACTCCCGATATTATCAATATAACATGCATTATTACGCATATAATGCAGTTATTATCGCTAGAACTGTAATAATTATACTTACTACTTATATTATTATCAATATAACATGCATTATTACCCATATAATGCAGTTATTATCGCTAGAACTGTACTAATTATACTTATTACTTGTATTATTCTCAATATAACATGCATTATTACCCATATTATGCAGTTATGATCGCTAGAACTATAATAAATATACTTATTACTTTTATTATTATCAATATAACATGCACTATTAGCCATATTTTACTATTATTATCGCTAGAACTATAATAATTATACTTATTACTCCCGATATTATCAATATAACATGCATTATTACCCATATAATGCAGTTATTATCACTAGAACTGTAATAATTATACTTATTACTTATATTGTTAGCAGTATAACGTGCATTATTACCCATATTATGCAGTTATTATCGCTAGAACTGTAATATTTATACTTATTACTTATATTATTATCAATATAACATGCATTATTACCCATATAATGCAGTTATTATCGCTAGAACTGTAATATTTATACTTATTACTTATATTATTATCAATATAACATGCATTATTACCCATATAATGGAGTTGTTATCGCTAGAGCTATAATAAATATACGTACTACTTTTATTATCATCAATACAACATGCATTATTACCAATATTATGCAGTTATAATCGCTAGAACTATAATAAATATACTTATTACTTTTATTATTATCAATATAACATGCATTATTACCCATGTTATGCAGTTATTATCGCTAGAACTATAATAAATATACGTACTACTTTTATTATCATCAATATAACATGCATTATTACCAATATTATGCAGTTATTATCGATAGAACTGTAATAAATATACTTATTACTTTTATTATTATCAATATAACATGCACTATTAGCCATATTTTACTATTATTATCGCTAGAACTATAATACTTATACTTATTACTCCCGATATTATCAATATAACATGCATTATTAGCCATATTGTACTATTATTATCGCTAGAACTATAATAATTATACTTATTACTCCCGATATTATCAATATAACATGCATTATTAGCCATATTGTACTAGTATTATCGCTAGAACTATAATAATTATACTTATTACTCGCGATATTATCAATATAACGTGCATTATTACCCATATAATGCAGTGATTATCGCTAGAACTGTAATAATTATACTCATTACTTATATTATTCTCAATATAACATGCATTATTACCCATATTATGCAGTTATAGTTGCTAGAACTACAATAAATATACTTATTACTTTTATTATCATCAATATAGCATGCATTATTACCAATATTATGCAGTTATTATCGATAGAACTGTAATAAATATACTTATTACTTTTATTATTATCAATATAACATGCACTATTAGCCATATTTTACTATTATTATCGCTAGAACTATAATACTTATACTTATTACTCCCGATATTATCAATATAACCTGCATTATTACCCATATAATGCAGTTATTATTGCTAGAACTGTAATAATTATACTTATTACTTGTATTATTATAAATATAGCATGCATTATTAGCCATATAATGCAGTTATTATCGCTAGAACTGTAATAATTATACTTATTACTTAAATTATTATCAATATAACATGCATTATTACCCATATTATGCAGTTATTATCGATAGAACTGTAATAAATATACTCATTACTTTTATTATTATCAATATAACATGCACTATTACCCATATTTTACTATTATTATCGCTAGAACTATAATAATTATACTTATTACTCCCGATATTATCAATATAACATGCATTATTACGCATATAATGCAGTTATTATCGCTAGAACTGTAATAATTATACTTACTACTTATATTATCATCGATATAACATGCGTTATTACCAATATTGTGCAGTTATTATCGCTAGAACTGTAATAATTATACTTACTACTTATATTATTATCAATATAACATGCATTATTACCCATATTATGCAGTTATTATCGATAGAACTGTAATAATTATACTTATTACTTATATTATTATCAATATGACATGCATTATTACCCATATTATGCAGTTATTATCGATAGAACTATAATAAATATACGTATTACTTTTATTATCATCAATAAAACATGCATTATCACCAACATTATGCAGTTATTATCGATAGAACTGTAATAAATATACTTATTACTTTTATTATTATCAATATAACATGCACTATTAGCCATATTTTACTATTATTATCGCTAAAACTATAATAATTATACTTATTACTCCCGATATTATCAATATAACATGCATTATTAGCCATATTGTACTATTATTATCGCTAGAACTATAATAATTATACTTATTACTCCCGATATTATCAATATAACATGCATTATTACCCATATAATGCAGTTATTATCGCTAGAACTGTAATAATTATACGTATTACTTATATTGTTAGCAATATAACGTGCATTTTTACCCATATTATGCAGTTATTATCGCTAGAACTGTAATAATTATACTTATTACTTATATTGTTATCAATATAACATGCATTATTAGCCATATAATGCAGTTATTATCGCTAGAACTGTAATAATTATACTTATTACTTAAATTATTATCAATATAACATGCATTATTACCCATATTATGCAGTTATTATCGATAGAACTGTAATAAATATACTCATTACTTTTATTATTATCAATATAACATGCACTATTACCCATATTTTACTATTATTATCGCTAGAACTATAATAATTATACTTATTACTCCCGATATTATCAATATAACATGCATTATTACGCATATAATGCAGTTATTATCGCTAGAACTGTAATAATTATACTTACTACTTATATTATTATCAATATAACATGCATTATTACCCATATAATGCAGTTATTATCGCTAGAACTGTACTAATTATACTTATTACTTGTATTATTCTCAATATAACATGCATTATTACCCATATTATGCAGTTATGATCGCTAGAACTATAATAAATATACTTATTACTTTTATTATTATCAATATAACATGCACTATTAGCCATATTTTACTATTATTATCGCTAGAACTATAATAATTATACTTATTACTCCCGATATTATCAATATAACATGCATTATTACCCATATAATGCAGTTATTATCACTAGAACTGTAATAATTATACTTATTACTTATATTGTTAGCAGTATAACGTGCATTATTACCCATATTATGCAGTTATTATCGCTAGAACTGTAATATTTATACTTATTACTTATATTATTATCAATATAACATGCATTATTACCCATATAATGCAGTTATTATCGCTAGAACTGTAATATTTATACTTATTACTTATATTATTATCAATATAACATGCATTATTACCCATATAATGGAGTTGTTATCGCTAGAGCTATAATAAATATACGTACTACTTTTATTATCATCAATACAACATGCATTATTACCAATATTATGCAGTTATAATCGCTAGAACTATAATAAATATACTTATTACTTTTATTATTATCAATATAACATGCATTATTACCCATGTTATGCAGTTATTATCGCTAGAACTATAATAAATATACGTACTACTTTTATTATCATCAATATAACATGCATTATTACCAATATTATGCAGTTATTATCGATAGAACTGTAATAAATATACTTATTACTTTTATTATTATCAATATAACATGCACTATTAGCCATATTTTACTATTATTATCGCTAGAACTATAATACTTATACTTATTACTCCCGATATTATCAATATAACATGCATTATTAGCCATATTGTACTATTATTATCGCTAGAACTATAATAATTATACTTATTACTCCCGATATTATCAATATAACATGCATTATTAGCCATATTGTACTAGTATTATCGCTAGAACTATAATAATTATACTTATTACTCGCGATATTATCAATATAACGTGCATTATTACCCATATAATGCAGTGATTATCGCTAGAACTGTAATAATTATACTCATTACTTATATTATTCTCAATATAACATGCATTATTACCCATATTATGCAGTTATAGTTGCTAGAACTACAATAAATATACTTATTACTTTTATTATCATCAATATAGCATGCATTATTACCAATATTATGCAGTTATTATCGATAGAACTGTAATAAATATACTTATTACTTTTATTATTATCAATATAACATGCACTATTAGCCATATTTTACTATTATTATCGCTAGAACTATAATACTTATACTTATTACTCCCGATATTATCAATATAACCTGCATTATTACCCATATAATGCAGTTATTATTGCTAGAACTGTAATAATTATACTTATTACTTGTATTATTATAAATATAGCATGCATTATTAGCCATATAATGCAGTTATTATCGCTAGAACTGTAATAATTATACTTATTACTTAAATTATTATCAATATAACATGCATTATTACCCATATTATGCAGTTATTATCGATAGAACTGTAATAAATATACTCATTACTTTTATTATTATCAATATAACATGCACTATTACCCATATTTTACTATTATTATCGCTAGAACTATAATAATTATACTTATTACTCCCGATATTATCAATATAACATGCATTATTACGCATATAATGCAGTTATTATCGCTAGAACTGTAATAATTATACTTACTACTTATATTATTATCAATATAACATGCATTATTACCCATATAATGCAGTTATTATCGCTAGAACTGTACTAATTATACTTATTACTTGTATTATTCTCAATATAACATGCATTATTACCCATATTATGCAGTTATGATCGCTAGAACTATAATAAATATACTTATTACTTTTATTATTATCAATATAACATGCACTATTAGCCATATTTTACTATTATTATCGCTAGAACTATAATAATTATACTTATTACTCCCGATATTATCAATATAACATGCATTATTACCCATATAATGCAGTTATTATCACTAGAACTGTAATAATTATACTTATTACTTATATTGTTAGCAGTATAACGTGCATTATTACCCATATTATGCAGTTATTATCGCTAGAACTGTAATATTTATACTTATTACTTATATTATTATCAATATAACATGCATTATTACCCATATAATGCAGTTATTATCGCTAGAACTGTAATATTTATACTTATTACTTATATTATTATCAATATAACATGCATTATTACCCATATAATGGAGTTGTTATCGCTAGAGCTATAATAAATATACGTACTACTTTTATTATCATCAATACAACATGCATTATTACCAATATTATGCAGTTATAATCGCTAGAACTATAATAAATATACTTATTACTTTTATTATTATCAATATAACATGCATTATTACCCATGTTATGCAGTTATTATCGCTAGAACTATAATAAATATACGTACTACTTTTATTATCATCAATATAACATGCATTATTACCAATATTATGCAGTTATTATCGATAGAACTGTAATAAATATACTTATTACTTTTATTATTATCAATATAACATGCACTATTAGCCATATTTTACTATTATTATCGCTAGAACTATAATACTTATACTTATTACTCCCGATATTATCAATATAACATGCATTATTAGCCATATTGTACTATTATTATCGCTAGAACTATAATAATTATACTTATTACTCCCGATATTATCAATATAACATGCATTATTAGCCATATTGTACTAGTATTATCGCTAGAACTATAATAATTATACTTATTACTCGCGATATTATCAATATAACGTGCATTATTACCCATATAATGCAGTGATTATCGCTAGAACTGTAATAATTATACTCATTACTTATATTATTCTCAATATAACATGCATTATTACCCATATTATGCAGTTATAGTTGCTAGAACTACAATAAATATACTTATTACTTTTATTATCATCAATATAGCATGCATTATTACCAATATTATGCAGTTATTATCGATAGAACTGTAATAAATATACTTATTACTTTTATTATTATCAATATAACATGCACTATTAGCCATATTTTACTATTATTATCGCTAGAACTATAATACTTATACTTATTACTCCCGATATTATCAATATAACCTGCATTATTACCCATATAATGCAGTTATTATTGCTAGAACTGTAATAATTATACTTATTACTTGTATTATTATAAATATAGCATGCATTATTACCCACATTATGCAGTTATTATCGCTAGAACTATAATAAATATACGTATTACTTTTATTATCATCAATATAACATGCATCATTACCCATGTTATGCAGTTATTATCGATAGAACTGTAATACATACACTTATTACTTTTATTATTATCAATAGAACATGCACTATTAGCCATATTTTACTATTATTATCGCTGGGACTATAATAATTATTCTTATTACTCCCAATATTATCAATATAACATGCATTATTACCCATATAATGCAGTTATTATCGCTAGATCTGTAATAAATATACTTACTACTTTCATTATCACCAATATAACATGCATTATTACCCATATTATGCAGTTATTATCCATAGAACTATAATAAATATACTTATTTCTTTTGTTATTATCAATATAACATGCATTATTACTCATATTATGCAGTTATTATCGATAGAACTGTACTAAATATACTTACTACTTTGATTATCATCAATATAACATGCATTATTACCCATATTATGCAGTTATTATCGATAGAACTATAATAAATATACTTATTACTTTTATTATTATCAATATAACATGCATTATTACCCATACTCTGCAGTTATTATCGCCAGAACTGTAATAATTATACTTATTACTTGTATTATTCTCAATATAACATGCATTATTACCCATATAATGCAGTTATTATCGCTAGAACTGTAATAATTATACTTATTAATTATATTATTAGCAATATAACGTGCATTATTACCCATATAATGCAGTTATTATCGCTAGAACTGTAATAAATATACTTACTGTTTTCATTATCATCAATATAACATGCATTATTACCCATATTATGCAGTTATTATCGATAGAACTGTAATAAATAGACTTATTACTTTTATTATTATCAATATAACGTGCATTATTACCCATATAATGCAGTTATTATCGCTAGAACTGTAATAATTATACTTATTACTTTTATTATCACCAATATAACATGCATTATTACCCATATTATGCAGTTATTATCCATAGAACTATAATAAATATACTTATTTCTTTTGTTATTATCAATATAACATGCATTATTACTCATATTATGCAGTTATTATCGATAGAACTGTACTAAATATACTTACTACTTTGATTATCATCAATATAACATGCATTATTACCCATATTATGCAGTTATTATCGATAGAACTATAATAAATATACTTATTACTTTTATTATTATCAATATAACATGCATTATTACCCATATAATGCAGTTATTATCGCTAGAACTGTAATAATTATACTTATTACTTATATTATTCTCAATATAACATGCATTATTAGCCATATTATGCAGTTATAATCGCTAGAACTATAATAAATATACTTATTACTATTATTATTATCAATATAACATGCATTATTGCCCATATTATGCAGTTACTATCGCTAGAACTGTAATAATTATACTTATTACTTATATTATTATCAATATAACATGCATTATTACCCATATTATGCAGTTATTATCGATAGAACTGTAATAAATATACTCATTACTTTTATTATTATCAATATAACATGCACTATTACCCATATTTTACTATTATTATCGCTAGAAATATAATAATTATACTTATTACTCCCGATAATATCAATATAACCTGCATTATTACCCATATAATGCAGTTATTATTGCTAGAACTGTAATAATTATACTTATTACTTGTATTATTATAAATATAACATGCATTATTACCCATATTATGCAGTTATTATCGCTAGAACTATAATAAATATACGTACTACTTTTATTATCATCAATATAACATGCGTTATTACCAATATTGTGCAGTTATTATCGCTAGAACTGTAATAATTATACTTACTACTTATATTATTATCAATATAACATGCATTATTACCCATATTATGCAGTTATTATCGATAGAACTGTAATAATTATACTTATTACTTATATTATTGTCAATATGACATGCATTATTACCCATATTATGCAGTTATTATCGATAGAACTATAATAAATATACGTATTACTTTTATTATCATCAATAAAACATGCATTATCACCAACATTATGCAGTTATTATCGATAGAACTGTAATAAATATACTTATTACTTTTATTATTATCAATATAACATGCACTATTAGCCATATTTTACTATTATTATCGCTAGAACTCTAATAATTATACTTATTACTCCCGATATTATCAATATAACATGCATTATTAGGCATATTGTACTATTATTATCGCTAGAACTATAATAATTATACTTATTACTCCCAATATTATCAATATAACCTGCATTATTACCCATATAATGCAGTTATTATTGCTAGAACTGTAATAATTATACTTATTACTTATATTATTCTCAATATAACATGCATTATTAGCCATATTATGCAGTTATAATCGCTAGAACTATAATAAATATACTTATTACTATTATTATTATCAATATAACATGCATTATTGCCCATATTATGCAGTTACTATCGCTAGAACTGTAATAATTATACTTATTACTTATATTATTATCAATATAACATGCATTATTACCCATATTATGCAGTTATTATCGATAGAACTGTAATAAATATACTCATTACTTTTATTATTATCAATATAACATGCACTATTACCCATATTTTACTATTATTATCGCTAGAAATATAATAATTATACTTATTACTCCCGATATTATCAATATAACATGCATTATTACGCATATAATGCAGTTATTATCGCTAGAACTGTAATAAATATACTTACAACTTTCATTATCATCAATATAACATGCATTATTACCCACATTATGCAGTTATTATCGATAGAACTGTAATAAATATACTTATTACTATTATTATTATCAATATAACATGCATTATTACCCATATTATGCAGTTATTATCGCTAGAACTGTAATAATTATACTTATTACTTATATTATTCTCAATATAACATGCATTATTACCCATATTATGCGGTTATTATCGCTAGAACTGTAATAATTATACTTATTACTTATATTATTAGCAATATAACGTGCATTATTACCCATATTATGCAGTTATTATCGCTAGAACTGTAATAATTATACTTATTACTTATATTATTCTCAATATAACATGCATTTTTACCCATATAATGCAGTTATTATCGCCAGAACTGTAATAATTATACTTATTATTTATATTTTTATCAATATAACATGCATTATTACCCATATTATGCAGTAGTTATCGCTAGAACTATAATAAATATACGTATTACTTTTATTATCATCAATATAACATGCATCATTACCCATATTATGCAGTTATTATCGATAGAACTGTAATAAATATACTTATTACTCTTATTATTATCAATAGAACATGCACTATTAGCCATATTTTACTATTACTATCGCTAGGACTATAATAATTATACTTATTACTCCCAATATTATCAATATAACATGCATTATGACCCATATAATGCAGTTATTATCGCTAGAACTGTAATAATTATACTTATTACTTATATTATTATCAATATAACATGCACTATTACCCATATTTTACTATTATTATCGTTAGAACTATAATAATTATACTTATTTCTCCCGATATTATCAATATAACATGCATTATTACGCATATAATGCAGTTATTATCGCTAGAACAGTAATAAATATACTTACAACTTTCATTATCATCAATATAACATGCATTATTACCCATATTATGCAGTTATTATCGATAGAACTATAATAACTATACTTATTACTATTATTATTATCAATATAACATGCATTATTGCCCATATTATTCAGTTATTATCGCTAGAACTGTAATAATTATACTTATTACTTTTATTATCATCAATATAACATGCATTATTACCCATATTATGCAGTTATTATCGATAGAACTGTAATAAATATACTTATTACTTTTATTATTATCAATATAACATGCACTATTAGCCATATTTTACTATTATTATCGCTAGAACTATAATAATTATACTTATTACTTATATTATTAGCAATATAACGTGCGTTATTACCCATATAATGCAGTTATTATCGCCAGAACTGTAATAATTATACTTATTACTTATATTATTATCATTATAACATGCACTATTACCCATATTTTACTATTATTATCGCTAGAACTATAATAATTATACTTACTACTCCCGATATTATCAATATAACATGCATTATTACCCATATAATGCAGTTATTATTGCTAGAACTCTAATAAATATACTTATTACTTTTATTATTATCAATATAACATGCACTATTACCCATATTTTACTATTATTATCGCTAGAACTATAATAATTATACTTATTACGCCCGATATTATCAATATAACATGCATTATTACGCATATAATGCAGTTATTATCGCTAGAACTGTAATAAATATACTTACAGCTTTCATTGTCATCAATATAACATGCATTATTACCCATATTATGCAGTTATTATCGATAGAACTATAATAAATATACTTATTACTATTATTATTATCAATATAACATGCATTATTACCCATATTATGCAGTTATTATCGCTAGAACTATAATAAATATACTTATTACTTTTATTATTATCCATATAACATGCATTATTACCCATATTATGCAGTTATTATCGCTAGAACTGTAATAATTATACTTATTACTTATATTATTATCAATATAACATGCATTATTACCCATGTTATGCAGTTATTATCGCTAGAACTATAATAAATATACGTGCTACTTTTATTATCATCAATATAACATGCATTATTACCAATATTATGCAGTTATTATCGCTAGAACTGTAATAATTATACTTACTACTTATATTATTATCAATATAACATGCATTATTACCCATATTATGCAGTTATTATCGATAGAACTGTAATAATTATACTTATTACTTATATTATTATCAATATAACATGCATTATTACCCATGTTATGCAGTTATTATCGCTAGAACTATAATAAATATACGTACTACTTTTATTATCATCAATATAACATGCGTTATTACCAATATTGTGCAGTTATTATCGCTAGAACTGTAATAATTATACTTACTACTTATATTATTATCAATATAACATGCATTATTACCCATATTATGCAGTTATTATCGATAGAACTGTAATAATTATACTTATTACTTATATTATTATCAATATGACATGCATTATTACCCATATTATGCAGTTATTATCGATAGAACTATAATAAATATACGTATTACTTTTATTATCATCAATAAAACATGCATTATCACCAACATTATGCAGTTATTATCGATAGAACTGTAATAAATATACTTATTACTTTTATTATTATCAATATAACATGCACTATTAGCCATATTTTACTATTATTATCGCTAGAACTCTAATAATTATACTTATTACTCCCGATATTATCAATATAACATGCATTATTAGGCATATTGTACTATTATTATCGCTAGAACTATAATAATTATACTTATTACTCCCAATATTATCAATATAACCTGCATTATTACCCATATAATGCAGTTATTATTGCTAGAACTGTAATAATTATACTTATTACTTATATTATTCTCAATATAACATGCATTATTAGCCATATTATGCAGTTATAATCGCTAGAACTATAATAAATATACTTATTACTTTTATTATTATCAATATAACATGCATTATTACCCATATTATGCAGTTATTATCGCTAGAACTGTAATAATTGTACTTACTACTTATATTATTATCAATATAACATGCATTATTACCCATATAATGCAGTTATTATCGCTAGAACTGTAATAATTATACTTATTACTTATATTATTATCAATATAACATGCATTATTACCCATGTTATGCAGTTATTATCGCTAGAAGTATAATAAATATACGTACTACTTTTATTATCATCAATATAACATGCATTATTACCAATATTATGCAGTTATTATCGCTAGAACTGTAATAATTATACTTACTACTTATATTATTATCAATATAACATGCATTATTACCCATATTATGCAGTTATTATCGATAGAACTGTAATAATTATACTTATTACTTATATTATTATCAATATGACATGCATTATTACCCATATTATGCAGTTATTATCGATAGAACTATAATAAATATACGTATTACTTTTATTATCATCAATAAAACATGCATTATTACCAACATTATGCAGTTATTATCGATAGAACTGTAATAAATATACTTATTACTTTTATTATTATCAATATAACATGCACTATTAGCCATATTTTACTATTATTATCGCTAGAACTCTAATAATTATACTTATTACTCCCGATATTATCAATATAACATGCATTATTACCCATATAATGCAGTTATTATCGCTAGAACTGTAATAATTATACGTATTACTTATATTGTTAGCAATATAACGTGCATTTTTACCCATATTATGCAGTTATTATCGCTAGAACTGTAATAATTATACTTATTACTTATATTGTTATCAATATAACATGCATTATTAGCCATATAATGCAGTTATTATCGCTAGAACTGTAATAATTATACTTATTACTTATATTATTATCAATATAACATGCATTATTACCCATATTATGCAGTTATTATCGATAGAACTGTAATAAATATACTCATTACTTTTATTATTATCAATATAACATGCACTATTACCCATATTTTACTATTATTATCGCTAGAACTATAATAATTATACTTATTACTCCCGATATTATCAATATAACATGCATTATTACGCATATAATGCAGTTATTATCGCTAGAACTGTAATAATTATACTTACTACTTATATTATTATCAATATAACATGCATTATTACCCATATAATGCAGTTATTATCGCTAGAACTGTACTAATTATACTTATTACTTGTATTATTCTCAATATAACATGCATTATTACCCATATTATGCAGTTATGATCGCTAGAACTATAATAAATATACTTATTACTTTTATTATTATCAATATAACATGCACTATTAGCCATATTTTACTATTATTATCGCTAGAACTATAATAATTATACTTATTACTCCCGATATTATCAATATAACATGCATTATTACCCATATAATGCAGTTATTATCACTAGAACTGTAATAATTATACTTATTACTTATATTGTTAGCAGTATAACGTGCATTATTACCCATATTATGCAGTTATTATCGCTAGAACTGTAATATTTATACTTATTACTTATATTATTATCAATATAACATGCATTATTACCCATATAATGCAGTTATTATCGCTAGAACTGTAATATTTATACTTATTACTTATATTATTATCAATATAACATGCATTATTACCCATATAATGGAGTTGTTATCGCTAGAGCTATAATAAATATACGTACTACTTTTATTATCATCAATACAACATGCATTATTACCAATATTATGCAGTTATAATCGCTAGAACTATAATAAATATACTTATTACTTTTATTATTATCAATATAACATGCATTATTACCCATGTTATGCAGTTATTATCGCTAGAACTATAATAAATATACGTACTACTTTTATTATCATCAATATAACATGCATTATTACCAATATTATGCAGTTATTATCGATAGAACTGTAATAAATATACTTATTACTTTTATTATTATCAATATAACATGCACTATTAGCCATATTTTACTATTATTATCGCTAGAACTATAATACTTATACTTATTACTCCCGATATTATCAATATAACCTGCATTATTACCCATATAATGCAGTTATTATTGCTAGAACTGTAATAATTATACTTATTACTTGTATTATTATAAATATAACATGCATTATTACCCACATTATGCAGTTATTATCGCTAGAACTATAATAAATATACGTATTACTTTTATTATCATCAATATAACATGCATCATTACCCATGTTATGCAGTTATTATCGATAGAACTGTAATACATACACTTATTACTTTTATTATTATCAATAGAACATGCACTATTAGCCATATTTTACTATTATTATCGCTGGGACTATAATAATTATTCTTATTACTCCCAATATTATCAATATAACATGCATTATTACCCATATAATGCAGTTATTATCGCTAGATCTGTAATAAATATACTTACTACTTTCATTATCACCAATATAACATGCATTATTACCCATATTATGCAGTTATTATCCATAGAACTATAATAAATATACTTATTTCTTTTGTTATTATCAATATAACATGCATTATTACTCATATTATGCAGTTATTATCGATAGAACTGTACTAAATATACTTACTACTTTGATTATCATCAATATAACATGCATTATTACCCATATTATGCAGTTATTATCGATAGAACTATAATAAATATACTTATTACTTTTATTATTATCAATATAACATGCATTATTACCCATACTCTGCAGTTATTATCGCCAGAACTGTAATAATTATACTTATTACTTGTATTATTCTCAATATAACATGCATTATTACCCATATAATGCAGTTATTATCGCTAGAACTGTAATAATTATACTTATTAATTATATTATTAGCAATATAACGTGCATTATTACCCATATAATGCAGTTATTATCGCTAGAACTGTAATAAATATACTTACTGTTTTCATTATCATCAATATAACATGCATTATTACCCATATTATGCAGGTATTATCGATAGAACTATAATAAATATACTTATTACTTGTATTATTCTCAATATAACATGCATTATTACCCATATTATGCAGTTATTATCGATAGAACTGTAATAAATAGACTTATTACTTTTATTATTATCAATATAACGTGCATTATTACCCATATAATGCAGTTATTATCGCTAGAACTGTAATAATTATACTTATTACTTTTATTATCACCAATATAACATGCATTATTACCCATATTATGCAGTTATTATCCATAGAACTATAATAAATATACTTATTTCTTTTGTTATTATCAATATAACATGCATTATTACTCATATTATGCAGTTATTATCGATAGAACTGTACTAAATATACTTACTACTTTGATTATCATCAATATAACATGCATTATTACCCATATTATGCAGTTATTATCGATAGAACTATAATAAATATACTTATTACTTTTATTATTATCAATATAACATGCATTATTACCCATATAATGCAGTTATTATCGCTAGAACTGTAATAATTATACTTATTACTTATATTATTCTCAATATAACATGCATTATTAGCCATATTATGCAGTTATAATCGCTAGAACTATAATAAATATACTTATTACTATTATTATTATCAATATAACATGCATTATTGCCCATATTATGCAGTTACTATCGCTAGAACTGTAATAATTATACTTATTACTTATATTATTATCAATATAACATGCATTATTACCCATATTATGCAGTTATTATCGATAGAACTGTAATAAATATACTCATTACTTTTATTATTATCAATATAACACGCACTATTACCCATATTTTACTATTATTATCGCTAGAAATATAATAATTATACTTATTACTCCCGATATTATCAATATAACCTGCATTATTACCCATATAATGCAGTTATTATTGCTAGAACTGTAATAATTATACTTATTACTTGTATTATTATAAATATAACATGCATTATTACCCATATTATGCAGTTATTATCGCTAGAACTATAATAAATATACGTACTACTTTTATTATCATCAATATAACATGCGTTATTACCAATATTGTGCAGTTATTATCGCTAGAACTGTAATAATTATACTTACTACTTATATTATTATCAATATAACATGCATTATTACCCATATTATGCAGTTATTATCGATAGAACTGTAATAATTATACTTATTACTTATATTATTGTCAATATGACATGCATTATTACCCATATTATGCAGTTATTATCGATAGAACTATAATAAATATACGTATTACTTTTATTATCATCAATAAAACATGCATTATCACCAACATTATGCAGTTATTATCGATAGAACTGTAATAAATATACTTATTACTTTTATTATTATCAATATAACATGCACTATTAGCCATATTTTACTATTATTATCGCTAGAACTCTAATAATTATACTTATTACTCCCGATATTATCAATATAACATGCATTATTAGGCATATTGTACTATTATTATCGCTAGAACTATAATAATTATACTTATTACTCCCAATATTATCAATATAACCTGCATTATTACCCATATAATGCAGTTATTATTGCTAGAACTGTAATAATTATACTTATTACTTATATTATTCTCAATATAACATGCATTATTAGCCATATTATGCAGTTATAATCGCTAGAACTATAATAAATATACTTATTACTATTATTATTATCAATATAACATGCATTATTGCCCATATTATGCAGTTACTATCGCTAGAACTGTAATAATTATACTTATTACTTATATTATTATCAATATAACATGCATTATTACCCATATTATGCAGTTATTATCGATAGAACTGTAATAAATATACTCATTACTTTTATTATTATCAATATAACATGCACTATTACCCATATTTTACTATTATTATCGCTAGAAATATAATAATTATACTTATTACTCCCGATATTATCAATATAACATGCATTATTACGCATATAATGCAGTTATTATCGCTAGAACTGTAATAAATATACTTACAACTTTCATTATCATCAATATAACATGCATTATTACCCATATTATGCAGTTATTATCGATAGAACTATAATAAATATACTTATTACTATTATTATTATCAATATAACATGCATTATTACCCATATTATGCAGTTATTATCGCTAGAACTGTAATAATTATACTTATTACTTATATTATTCTCAATATAACATGCATTATTACCCATATTATGCGGTTATTATCGCTAGAACTGTAATAATTATACTTATTACTTATATTATTAGCAATATAACGTGCATTATTACCCATATTATGCAGTTATTATCGCTAGAACTGTAATAATTATACTTATTACTTATATTATTCTCAATATAACATGCATTTTTACCCATATAATGCAGTTATTATCGCCAGAACTGTAATAATTATACTTATTATTTATATTTTTATCAATATAACATGCATTATTACCCATATTATGCAGTAGTTATCGCTAGAACTATAATAAATATACGTATTACTTTTATTATCATCAATATAACATGCATCATTACCCATATTATGCAGTTATTATCGATAGAACTGTAATAAATATACTTATTACTCTTATTATTATCAATAGAACATGCACTATTAGCCATATTTTACTATTACTATCGCTAGGACTATAATAATTATACTTATTACTCCCAATATTATCAATATAACATGCATTATGACCCATATAATGCAGTTATTATCGCTAGAACTGTAATAATTATACTTATTACTTATATTATTATCAATATAACATGCACTATTACCCATATTTTACTATTATTATCGTTAGAACTATAATAATTATACTTATTTCTCCCGATATTATCAATATAACATGCATTATTACGCATATAATGCAGTTATTATCGCTAGAACAGTAGTAAATATACTTACAACTTTCATTATCATCAATATAACATGCATTATTACCCATATTATGCAGTTATTATCGATAGAACTATAATAACTATACTTATTACTATTATTATTATCAATATAACATGCATTATTGCCCATATTATTCAGTTATTATCGCTAGAACTGTAATAATTATACTTATTACTTTTATTATCATCAATATAACATGCATTATTACCTATATTATGCAGTTATTATCGATAGAACTGTAATAAATATACTTATTACTTTTATTATTATCAATATAACATGCACTATTAGCCATATTTTACTATTATTATCGCTAGAACTATAATAATTATACTTATTACTTATATTATTAGCAATATAACGTGCGTTATTACCCATATAATGCAGTTATTATCGCCAGAACTGTAATAATTATACTTATTACTTATATTATTATCATTATAACATGCACTATTACCCATATTTTACTATTATTATCGCTAGAACTATAATAATTATACTTACTACTCCCGATATTATCAATATAACATGCATTATTACCCATATAATGCAGTTATTATTGCTAGAACTCTAATAAATATACTTATTACTTTTATTATTATCAATATAACATGCACTATTACCCATATTTTACTATTATTATCGCTAGAACTATAATAATTATACTTATTACGCCCGATATTATCAATATAACATGCATTATTACGCATATAATGCAGTTATTATCGCTAGAACTGTAATAAATATACTTACAGCTTTCATTGTCATCAATATAACATGCATTATTACCCATATTATGCAGTTATTATCGATAGAACTATAATAAATATACTTATTACTATTATTATTATCAATATAACATGCATTATTACCCATATTATGCAGTTATTATCGCTAGAACTATAATAAATATACTTATTACTTTTATTATTATCCATATAACATGCATTATTACCCATATTATGCAGTTATTATCGCTAGAACTGTAATAATTATACTTATTACTTATATTATTATCAATATAACATGCATTATTACCCATGTTATGCAGTTATTATCGCTAGAACTATAATAAATATACGTGCTACTTTTATTATCATCAATATAACATGCATTATTACCAATATTATGCAGTTATTATCGCTAGAACTGTAATAATTATACTTACTACTTATATTATTATCAATATAACATGCATTATTACCCATATTATGCAGTTATTATCGATAGAACTGTAATAATTATACTTATTACTTATATTATTATCAATATAACATGCATTATTACCCATGTTATGCAGTTATTATCGCTAGAACTATAATAAATATACGTACTACTTTTATTATCATCAATATAACATGCGTTATTACCAATATTGTGCAGTTATTATCGCTAGAACTGTAATAATTATACTTACTACTTATATTATTATCAATATAACATGCATTATTACCCATATTATGCAGTTATTATCGATAGAACTGTAATAATTATACTTATTACTTATATTATTATCAATATGACATGCATTATTACCCATATTATGCAGTTATTATCGATAGAACTATAATAAATATACGTATTACTTTTATTATCATCAATAAAACATGCATTATCACCAACATTATGCAGTTATTATCGATAGAACTGTAATAAATATACTTATTACTTTTATTATTATCAATATAACATGCACTATTAGCCATATTTTACTATTATTATCGCTAGAACTCTAATAATTATACTTATTACTCCCGATATTATCAATATAACATGCATTATTAGGCATATTGTACTATTATTATCGCTAGAACTATAATAATTATACTTATTACTCCCAATATTATCAATATAACCTGCATTATTACCCATATAATGCAGTTATTATTGCTAGAACTGTAATAATTATACTTATTACTTATATTATTCTCAATATAACATGCATTATTAGCCATATTATGCAGTTATAATCGCTAGAACTATAATAAATATACTTATTACTTTTATTATTATCAATATAACATGCATTATTACCCATATTATGCAGTTATTATCGCTAGAACTGTAATAATTGTACTTACTACTTATATTATTATCAATATAACATGCATTATTACCCATATAATGCAGTTATTATCGCTAGAACTGTAATAATTATACTTATTACTTATATTATTATCAATATAACATGCATTATTACCCATGTTATGCAGTTATTATCGCTAGAAGTATAATAAATATACGTACTACTTTTATTATCATCAATATAACATGCATTATTACCAATATTATGCAGTTATTATCGCTAGAACTGTAATAATTATACTTACTACTTATATTATTATCAATATAACATGCATTATTACCCATATTATGCAGTTATTATCGATAGAACTGTAATAATTATACTTATTACTTATATTATTATCAATATGACATGCATTATTACCCATATTATGCAGTTATTATCGATAGAACTATAATAAATATACGTATTACTTTTATTATCATCAATAAAACATGCATTATTACCAACATTATGCAGTTATTATCGATAGAACTGTAATAAATATACTTATTACTTTTATTATTATCAATATAACATGCACTATTAGCCATATTTTACTATTATTATCGCTAGAACTCTAATAATTATACTTATTACTCCCGATATTATCAATATAACATGCATTATTACCCATATAATGCAGTTATTATCGCTAGAACTGTAATAATTATACGTATTACTTATATTGTTAGCAATATAACGTGCATTTTTACCCATATTATGCAGTTATTATCGCTAGAACTGTAATAATTATACTTATTACTTATATTGTTATCAATATAACATGCATTATTAGCCATATAATGCAGTTATTATCGCTAGAACTGTAATAATTATACTTATTACTTATATTATTATCAATATAACATGCATTATTACCCATATTATGCAGTTATTATCGATAGAACTGTAATAAATATACTCATTACTTTTATTATTATCAATATAACATGCACTATTACCCATATTTTACTATTATTATCGCTAGAACTATAATAATTATACTTATTACTCCCGATATTATCAATATAACATGCATTATTACGCATATAATGCAGTTATTATCGCTAGAACTGTAATAATTATACTTACTACTTATATTATTATCAATATAACATGCATTATTACCCATATAATGCAGTTATTATCGCTAGAACTGTACTAATTATACTTATTACTTGTATTATTCTCAATATAACATGCATTATTACCCATATTATGCAGTTATGATCGCTAGAACTATAATAAATATACTTATTACTTTTATTATTATCAATATAACATGCACTATTAGCCATATTTTACTATTATTATCGCTAGAACTATAATAATTATACTTATTACTCCCGATATTATCAATATAACATGCATTATTACCCATATAATGCAGTTATTATCACTAGAACTGTAATAATTATACTTATTACTTATATTGTTAGCAGTATAACGTGCATTATTACCCATATTATGCAGTTATTATCGCTAGAACTGTAATATTTATACTTATTACTTATATTATTATCAATATAACATGCATTATTACCCATATAATGCAGTTATTATCGCTAGAACTGTAATATTTATACTTATTACTTATATTATTATCAATATAACATGCATTATTACCCATATAATGGAGTTGTTATCGCTAGAGCTATAATAAATATACGTACTACTTTTATTATCATCAATACAACATGCATTATTACCAATATTATGCAGTTATAATCGCTAGAACTATAATAAATATACTTATTACTTTTATTATTATCAATATAACATGCATTATTACCCATGTTATGCAGTTATTATCGCTAGAACTATAATAAATATACTTATTACTCGCGATATTATCAATATAACGTGCATTATTACCCATATAATGCAGTGATTATCGCTAGAACTGTAATAATTATACTCATTACTTATATTATTCTCAATATGACATGCATTATTACCCATATTATGCAGTTATTATCGATAGAACTATAATAAATATACTTATTACTTTTATTATTATCAATATAACATGCATTATTACCCATGTTATGCAGTTATTATCGCTAGAAGTATAATAAATATACGTACTACTTTTATTATCATCAATATAACATGCATTATTACCAATATTATGCAGTTATTATCGCTAGAACTGTAATAATTATACTTACTACTTATATTATTATCAATATAACATGCATTATTACCCATATTATGCAGTTATTATCGATAGAACTGTAATAATTATACTTATTACTTATATTATTATCAATATGACATGCATTATTACCCATATTATGCAGTTATTATCGATAGAACTATAATAAATATACGTATTACTTTTATTATCATCAATAAAACATGCATTATTACCAACATTATGCAGTTATTATCGATAGAACTGTAATAAATATACTTATTACTTTTATTATTATCAATATAACATGCACTATTAGCCATATTTTACTATTATTATCGCTAGAACTCTAATAATTATACTTATTACTCCCGATATTATCAATATAACATGCATTATTACCCATATAATGCAGTTATTATCGCTAGAACTGTAATAATTATACGTATTACTTATATTGTTAGCAATATAACGTGCATTTTTACCCATATTATGCAGTTATTATCGCTAGAACTGTAATAATTATACTTATTACTTATATTGTTATCAATATAACATGCATTATTAGCCATATAATGCAGTTATTATCGCTAGAACTGTAATAATTATACTTATTACTTATATTATTATCAATATAACATGCATTATTACCCATATTATGCAGTTATTATCGATAGAACTGTAATAAATATACTCATTACTTTTATTATTATCAATATAACATGCACTATTACCCATATTTTACTATTATTATCGCTAGAACTATAATAATTATACTTATTACTCCCGATATTATCAATATAACATGCATTATTACGCATATAATGCAGTTATTATCGCTAGAACTGTAATAATTATACTTACTACTTATATTATTATCAATATAACATGCATTATTACCCATATAATGCAGTTATTATCGCTAGAACTGTACTAATTATACTTATTACTTGTATTATTCTCAATATAACATGCATTATTACCCATATTATGCAGTTATGATCGCTAGAACTATAATAAATATACTTATTACTTTTATTATTATCAATATAACATGCACTATTAGCCATATTTTACTATTATTATCGCTAGAACTATAATAATTATACTTATTACTCCCGATATTATCAATATAACATGCATTATTACCCATATAATGCAGTTATTATCACTAGAACTGTAATAATTATACTTATTACTTATATTGTTAGCAGTATAACGTGCATTATTACCCATATTATGCAGTTATTATCGCTAGAACTGTAATATTTATACTTATTACTTATATTATTATCAATATAACATGCATTATTACCCATATAATGCAGTTATTATCGCTAGAACTGTAATATTTATACTTATTACTTATATTATTATCAATATAACATGCATTATTACCCATATAATGGAGTTGTTATCGCTAGAGCTATAATAAATATACGTACTACTTTTATTATCATCAATACAACATGCATTATTACCAATATTATGCAGTTATAATCGCTAGAACTATAATAAATATACTTATTACTTTTATTATTATCAATATAACATGCATTATTACCCATGTTATGCAGTTATTATCGCTAGAACTATAATAAATATACTTATTACTCGCGATATTATCAATATAACGTGCATTATTACCCATATAATGCAGTGATTATCGCTAGAACTGTAATAATTATACTCATTACTTATATTATTCTCAATATAACATGCATTATTACCCATATTATGCAGTTATAGTTGCTAGAACTACAATAAATATACTTATTACTTTTATTATCATCAATATAGCATGCATTATTACCAATATTATGCAGTTATTATCGATAGAACTGTAATAAATATACTTATTACTTTTATTATTATCAATATAACATGCACTATTAGCCATATTTTACTATTATTATCGCTAGAACTATAATACTTATACTTATTACTCCCGATATTATCAATATAACCTGCATTATTACCCATATAATGCAGTTATTATTGCTAGAACTGTAATAATTATACTTATTACTTGTATTATTATAAATATAACATGCATTATTACCCATATTATGCAGTTATTATCGCTAGAACTATAATAAATATACGTATTACTTTTATTATCATCAATATAACATGCATCATTACCCATGTTATGCAGTTATTATCGATAGAACTGTAATACATACACTTATTACTTTTATTATTATCAATAGAACATGCACTATTAGCCATATTTTACTATTATTATCGCTGGGACTATAATAATTATTCTTATTACTCCCAATATTATCAATATAACATGCATTATTACCCATATAATGCAGTTATTATCGCTAGATCTGTAATAAATATACTTACTACTTTCATTATCACCAATATAACATGCATTATTACCCATATTATGCAGTTATTATCCATAGAACTATAATAAATATACTTATTTCTTTTGTTATTATCAATATAACATGCATTATTACTCATATTATGCAGTTATTATCGATAGAACTGTACTAAATATACTTACTACTTTGATTATCATCAATATAACATGCATTATTACCCATATTATGCAGTTATTATCGCCAGAACTGTAATAATTATACTTATTACTTGTATTATTCTCAATATAACATGCATTATTACCCATATAATGCAGTTATTATCGCTAGAACTGTAATAATTATACTTATTAATTATATTATTAGCAATATAACGTGCATTATTACCCATATAATGCAGTTATTATCGCTAGAACTGTAATAAATATACTTACTGTTTTCATTATCATCAATATAACATGCATTATTACCCATATTATGCAGGTATTATCGATAGAACTATAATAAATATACTTATTACTTGTATTATTCTCAATATAACATGCATTATTACCCATATTATGCAGTTATTATCGATAGAACTGTAATAAATAGACTTATTACTTTTATTATTATCAATATAACGTGCATTATTACCCATATAATGCAGTTATTATCGCTAGAACTGTAATAATTATACTTATTACTTTTATTATCACCAATATAACATGCATTATTACCCATATTATGCAGTTATTATCCATAGAACTATAATAAATATACTTATTTCTTTTGTTATTATCAATATAACATGCATTATTACTCATATTATGCAGTTATTATCGATAGAACTGTACTAAATATACTTACTACTTTGATTATCATCAATATAACATGCATTATTACCCATATTATGCAGTTATTATCGATAGAACTATAATAAATATACCTATTACTTTTATTATTATCAATATAACATGCATTATTACCCATATAATGCAGTTATTATCGCTAGAACTGTAATAATTATACTTATTACTTTTATTATTATCAATATAACATGCATTATTAGCCATATAATGCAGTTATTATCGCCAGAACTGTAATAATTATACTTATTACTTATACTATTATCAATATAACATGCATTATTACCCATATTATGCAGTTATTATCGCTAGAACTATAATAAATATACGTATTACTTTTATTATCATCAATATAACATGCATTATTACCCATATTATGCAGTTATTATCGATAGAACTGTAATAAATAGACTTATTACTTTTATTATTATCAATATAACATGCATTATTAGCCATATTGTACTATTATTATCGCTAGAACTATAATAATTATACTTATTACTCCCGATATTATCAATATAACATGCATTACTACCCATATAATGCAGTTATTATCGCTAGAACTGTAATAATTATACTTATTACTTATATTGTTAGCAATATAACGTGCATTATTACCCATATTATGCAGTTATTATCGCTAGAACTGTAATAATTATACTTATTACTTGTATTATTATAAATATAACATGCATTATTACCCATATTATGCAGTTATTATCGCTAGAACTATAATAAATATACGTATTACTTTTATTATCATCAATATAACATGCATCATTACCCATGTTATGCAGTTATTATCGATAGAACTGTAATACATACACTTATTACTTTTATTATTATCAATAGAACATGCACTATTAGCCATATTTTACTATTATTATCGCTGGGACTATAATAATTATTCTTATTACTCCCAATATTATCAATATAACATGCATTATTACCCATATAATGCAGTTATTATCGCTAGATCTGTAATAAATATACTTACTACTTTCATTATCACCAATATAACATGCATTATTACCCATATTATGCAGTTATTATCCATAGAACTATAATAAATATACTTATTTCTTTTGTTATTATCAATATAACATGCATTATTACTCATATTATGCAGTTATTATCTATAGAACTGTACTAAATATACTTACTACTTTGATTATCATCAATATAACATGCATTATTACCCATATTATGCAGTTATTATCGATAGAACTATAATAAATATACTTATTACTTTTATTATTATCAATATAACATGCATTATTACCCATATACTGCAGTTATTATCGCCAGAACTGTAATAATTATACTTATTACTTGTATTATTCTCAATATAACATGCATTATTACCCATATAATGCAGTTATTATCGCTAGAACTGTAATAAATATACTTACTGTTTTCATTATCATCAATATAACATGCATTATTACCCATATTATGCAGGTATTATCGATAGAACTATAATAAATATACTTATTACTTTTATTATTATCAATATAACATGCATTATTACCCATATAATGCAGTTATTATCGCTAGAACTGTAATAATTATACTTATTACTTATATTATTAGCAATATAACGTGCATTATTACCCATATAATGCAGTTATTATCGCCAGAACTGTAATAATTATACTTATTACTTATACTATTATCAATATAACATGCATTATTACCCATATTATGCAGTTATTATCGCTAGAACTATAATAAATATACGTATTACTTTTATTATCATCAATATAACATGCATTATTACCCATATTATGCAGTTATTATCGATAGAACTGTAATAAATAGACTTATTACTTTTATTATTATCAATATAACGTGCATTATTACCCATATAATGCAGTTATTATCGCTAGAACTGTAATAATTATACTTATTACTTTTATTATCACCAATATAACATGCATTATTACCCATATTATGCAGTTATTATCCATAGAACTATAATAAATATACTTATTTCTTTTGTTATTATCAATATAACATGCATTATTACTCATATTATGCAGTTATTATCGATAGAACTGTACTAAATATACTTACTACTTTGATTATCATCAATATAACATGCATTATTACCCATATTATGCAGTTATTATCGATAGAACTATAATAAATATACTTATTACTTTTATTATTATCAATACAACATGCATTATTACCCATATAATGCAGTTATTATCGCTAGAACTGTAATAATTATACTTATTACTTATATTATTAGCAATATAACGTGCATTATTACCCATATAATGCAGTTATTATCGCCAGAACTGTAATAATTATACTTATTACTTATACTATTATCAAAATAACATGCATTATTACCCATATTATGCAGGTATTATCGATAGAACTATAATAAATATACTTATTACTTTTATTATTATCAATATAACATGCATTATTACCCATATAATGCAGTTATTATCGCTAGAACTGTAATAATTATACTTATTACTTATATTATTAGCAATATAACGTGCATTATTACCCATATAATGCAGTTATTATCGCCAGAACTGTAATAATTATACTTATTACTTATACTATTATCAATATAACATGCATTATTACCCATATTATGCAGTTATTATCGCTAGAACTATAATAAATATACGTATTACTTTTATTATCATCAATATAACATGCATTATTACCCATATTATGCAGTTATTATCGATAGAACTGTAATAAATAGACTTATTACTTTTATTATTATCAATATAACATGCATTATTAGCCATATTGTACTATTATTATCGCTAGAACTATAATAATTATACTTATTACTCCCGATATTATCAATATAACATGCATTACTACCCATATAATGCAGTTATTATCGCTAGAACTGTAATAATTATACTTATTACTTATATTGTTAGCAATATAACGTGCATTATTACCCATATTATGCAGTTATTATCGCTAGAACTGTAATAATTATACTTATTACTTGTATTATTATAAATATAACATGCATTATTACCCATATTATGCAGTTATTATCGCTAGAACTATAATAAATATACGTATTACTTTTATTATCATCAATATAACATGCATCATTACCCATGTTATGCAGTTATTATCGATAGAACTGTAATACATACACTTATTACTTTTATTATTATCAATAGAACATGCACTATTAGCCATATTTTAATATTATTATCGCTGGGACTATAATAATTATTCTTATTACTCCCAATATTATCAATATAACATGCATTATTACCCATATAATGCAGTTATTATCGCTAGATCTGTAATAAATATACTTACTACTTTCATTATCACCAATATAACATGCATTATTACCCATATTATGCAGTTATTATCCATAGAACTATAATAAATATACTTATTTCTTTTGTTATTATCAATATAACATGCATTATTACTCATATTATGCAGTTATTATCGATAGAACTGTACTAAATATACTTACTACTTTGATTATCATCAATATAACATGCATTATTACCCATATTATGCAGTTATTATCGATAGAACTATAATAAATATACTTATTACTTTTATTATTATCAATATAACATGCATTATTACCCATATACTGCAGTTATTATCGCCAGAACTGTAATAATTATACTTATTACTTGTATTATTCTCAATATAACATGCATTATTACCCATATAATGCAGTTATTATCGCTAGAACTGTAATAAATATACTTACTGTTTTCATTATCATCAATATAACATGCATTATTACCCATATTATGCAGGTATTATCGATAGAACTATAATAAATATACTTATTACTTTTATTATTATCAATATAACATGCATTATTACCCATATAATGCAGTTATTATCGCTAGAACTGTAATAATTATACTTATTACTTATATTATTAGCAATATAACGTGCATTATTACCCATATAATGCAGTTATTATCGCCAGAACTGTAATAATTATACTTATTACTTATACTATTATCAATATAACATGCATTATTACCCATATTATGCAGTTATTATCGCTAGAACTATAATAAATATACGTATTACTTTTATTATCATCAATATAACATGCATTATTACCCATATTATGCAGTTATTATCGATAGAACTGTAATAAATAGACTTATTACTTTTATTATTATCAATATAACGTGCATTATTACCCATATAATGCAGTTATTATCGCTAGAACTGTAATAATCATACTTATTACTTTTATTATCACCAATATAACATGCATTATTACCCATATTATGCAGTTATTATCCATAGAACTATAATAAATATACTTATTTCTTTTGTTATTATCAATATAACATGCATTATTACTCATATTATGCAGTTATTATCGATAGAACTGTACTAAATATACTTACTACTTTGATTATCATCAATATAACATGCATTATTACCCATATTATGCAGTTATTATCGATAGAACTATAATAAATATACTTATTACTTTTATTATTATCAATATAACATGCATTATTACCCATATACTGCAGTTATTATCGCCAGAACTGTAATAATTATACTTATTACTTGTATTATTCTCAATATAACATGCATTATTACCCATATAATGCAGTTATTATCGCTAGAACTGTAATAATTATACTTATTAATTATATTATTAGCAATATAACGTGCATTATTACCCATATAATGCAGTTATTATCGCTAGAACTGTAATAAATATACTTACTGTTTTCATTATCATCAATATAACATGCATTATTACCCATATTATGCAGGTATTATCGATAGAACTATAATAAATATACTTATTACTTTTATTATTATCAATATAACATGCATTATTACCCATATAATGCAGTTATTATCGCTAGAACTGTAATAATTATACTTATTACTTATATTATTAGCAATATAACGTGCATTATTACCCATATAATGCAGTTATTATCGCCAGAACTGTAATAATTATACTTATTACTTATACTATTATCAATATAACATGCATTATTACCCATATTATGCAGTTATTATCGCTAGAACTATAATAAATATACGTATTACTTTTATTATCATCAATATAACATGCATTATTACCCATATTATGCAGTTATTATCGATAGAACTGTAATAAATAGACTTATTACTTTTATTATTATCAATATAACATGCACTATTAGCCATATTTTACTATTATTATCGCTAGAACTATAATAATTATACTTATTACTCCCGATATTATCAATATAACATGCATTACTACGCATATAATGCAGTTATTATCGCTAGAACAGTAATAAATATACTTACTGTTTTCATTATCATCAATATAACATGCATTATTACCCATATTATGCAGTTATTATCGATAGAACTATAATAAATATACTTATTACTTTTATTATTATCAATATAACATGCATTATTACCCATATAATGCAGTTATTATCGCTAGAACTGTAATAATTATACTTATTACTTATATTATTAGCAATATAACGTGCATTATTACCCATATAATGCAGTTATTATCGCCAGAACTGTAATAATTATACTTATTACTTATACTATTATCAATATAACATGCATTATTACCCATATAATGCAGTTATTATCGCTAGAACTGTAATAATTATACTTATTAATTATATTATTAGCAATATAACGTGCATTATTACCCATATAATGCAGTTATTATCGCTAGAACTGTAATAAATATACTTACTGTTTTCATTATCATCAATATAACATGCATTATTACCCATATTATGCAGGTATTATCGATAGAACTATAATAAATATACTTATTACTTTTATTATTATCAATATAACATGCATTATTACCCATATAATGCAGTTATTATCGCTAGAACTGTAATAATTATACTTATTACTTATATTATTAGCAATATAACGTGCATTATTACCCATATAATGCAGTTATTATCGCCAGAACTGTAATAATTATACTTATTACTTATACTATTATCAATATAACATGCATTATTACCCATATTATGCAGTTATTATCGCTAGAACTATAATAAATATACGTATTACTTTTATTATCATCAATATAACATGCATTATTACCCATATTATGCAGTTATTATCGATAGAACTGTAATAAATAGACTTATTACTTTTATTATTATCAATATAACATGCACTATTAGCCATATTTTACTATTATTATCGCTAGAACTATAATAATTATACTTATTACTCCCGATATTATCAATATAACATGCATTACTACGCATATAATGCAGTTATTATCGCTAGAACAGTAATAAATATACTTACTGTTTTCATTATCATCAATATAACATGCATTATTACCCATATTATGCAGTTATTATCGATAGAACTATAATAAATATACTTATTACTTTTATTATTATCAATATAACATGCATTATTACCCATATAATGCAGTTATTATCGCTAGAACTGTAATAATTATACTTATTACTTATATTATTAGCAATATAACGTGCATTATTACCCATATAATGCAGTTATTATCGCCAGAACTGTAATAATTATACTTATTACTTATACTATTATCAATATAACATGCATTATTACCCATATTATGCAGTTATTATCGCTAGAACTATAATAAATATACGTATTACTTTTATTATCATCAATATAACATGCATTATTACCCATATTATGCAGTTATTATCGATAGAACTGTAATAAATAGACTTATTACTTTTATTATTATCAATATAACATGCATTATTAGCCATATTGTACTATTATTATCGCTAGAACTATAATAATTATACTTATTACTCCCGATATTATCAATATAACATGCATTACTACCCATATAATGCAGTTATTATCGCTAGAACTGTAATAATTATACTTATTACTTATATTGTTAGCAATATAACGTGCATTATTACCCATATTATGCAGTTATTATCGCTAGAACTGTAATAATTATACTTATTACTTGTATTATTATAAATATAACATGCATTATTACCCATATTATGCAGTTATTATCGCTAGAACTATAATAAATATACGTATTACTTTTATTATCATCAATATAACATGCATCATTACCCATGTTATGCAGTTATTATCGATAGAACTGTAATACATACACTTATTACTTTTATTATTATCAATAGAACATGCACTATTAGCCATATTTTACTATTATTATCGCTGGGACTATAATAATTATTCTTATTACTCCCAATATTATCAATATAACATGCATTATTACCCATATAATGCAGTTATTATCGCTAGATCTGTAATAAATATACTTACTACTTTCATTATCACCAATATAACATGCATTATTACCCATATTATGCAGTTATTATCCATAGAACTATAATAAATATACTTATTTCTTTTGTTATTATCAATATAACATGCATTATTACTCATATTATGCAGTTATTATCGATAGAACTGTACTAAATATACTTACTACTTTGATTATCATCAATATAACATGCATTATTACCCATATTATGCAGTTATTATCGATAGAACTATAATAAATATACTTATTACTTTTATTATTATCAATATAACATGCATTATTACCCATATACTGCAGTTATTATCGCCAGAACTGTAATAATTATACTTATTACTTGTATTATTCTCAATATAACATGCATTATTACCCATATAATGCAGTTATTATCGCTAGAACTGTAATAAATATACTTACTGTTTTCATTATCATCAATATAACATGCATTATTACCCATATTATGCAGGTATTATCGATAGAACTATAATAAATATACTTATTACTTTTATTATTATCAATATAACATGCATTATTACCCATATAATGCAGTTATTATCGCTAGAACTGTAATAATTATACTTATTACTTATATTATTAGCAATATAACGTGCATTATTACCCATATAATGCAGTTATTATCGCCAGAACTGTAATAATTATACTTATTACTTATACTATTATCAATATAACATGCATTATTACCCATATTATGCAGTTATTATCGCTAGAACTATAATAAATATACGTATTACTTTTATTATCATCAATATAACATGCATTATTACCCATATTATGCAGTTATTATCGATAGAACTGTAATAAATAGACTTATTACTTTTATTATTATCAATATAACGTGCATTATTACCCATATAATGCAGTTATTATCGCTAGAACTGTAATAATCATACTTATTACTTTTATTATCACCAATATAACATGCATTATTACCCATATTATGCAGTTATTATCCATAGAACTATAATAAATATACTTATTTCTTTTGTTATTATCAATATAACATGCATTATTACTCATATTATGCAGTTATTATCGATAGAACTGTACTAAATATACTTACTACTTTGATTATCATCAATATAACATGCATTATTACCCATATTATGCAGTTATTATCGATAGAACTATAATAAATATACTTATTACTTTTATTATTATCAATATAACATGCATTATTACCCATATACTGCAGTTATTATCGCCAGAACTGTAATAATTATACTTATTACTTGTATTATTCTCAATATAACATGCATTATTACCCATATAATGCAGTTATTATCGCTAGAACTGTAATAATTATACTTATTAATTATATTATTAGCAATATAACGTGCATTATTACCCATATAATGCAGTTATTATCGCTAGAACTGTAATAAATATACTTACTGTTTTCATTATCATCAATATAACATGCATTATTACCCATATTATGCAGGTATTATCGATAGAACTATAATAAATATACTTATTACTTTTATTATTATCAATATAACATGCATTATTACCCATATAATGCAGTTATTATCGCTAGAACTGTAATAATTATACTTATTACTTATATTATTAGCAATATAACGTGCATTATTACCCATATAATGCAGTTATTATCGCCAGAACTGTAATAATTATACTTATTACTTATACTATTATCAATATAACATGCATTATTACCCATATTATGCAGTTATTATCGCTAGAACTATAATAAATATACGTATTACTTTTATTATCATCAATATAACATGCATTATTACCCATATTATGCAGTTATTATCGATAGAACTGTAATAAATAGACTTATTACTTTTATTATTATCAATATAACATGCACTATTAGCCATATTTTACTATTATTATCGCTAGAACTATAATAATTATACTTATTACTCCCGATATTATCAATATAACATGCATTACTACGCATATAATGCAGTTATTATCGCTAGAACAGTAATAAATATACTTACTGTTTTCATTATCATCAATATAACATGCATTATTACCCATATTATGCAGTTATTATCGATAGAACTATAATAAATATACTTATTACTTTTATTATTATCAATATAACATGCATTATTACCCATATAATGCAGTTATTATCGCTAGAACTGTAATAATTATACTTATTACTTATATTATTAGCAATATAACGTGCATTATTACCCATATAATGCAGTTATTATCGCCAGAACTGTAATAATTATACTTATTACTTATACTATTATCAATATAACATGCATTATTACCCATATAATGCAGTTATTATCGCTAGAACTGTAATAATTATACTTATTAATTATATTATTAGCAATATAACGTGCATTATTACCCATATAATGCAGTTATTATCGCTAGAACTGTAATAAATATACTTACTGTTTTCATTATCATCAATATAACATGCATTATTACCCATATTATGCAGGTATTATCGATAGAACTATAATAAATATACTTATTACTTTTATTATTATCAATATAACATGCATTATTACCCATATAATGCAGTTATTATCGCTAGAACTGTAATAATTATACTTATTACTTATATTATTAGCAATATAACGTGCATTATTACCCATATAATGCAGTTATTATCGCCAGAACTGTAATAATTATACTTATTACTTATACTATTATCAATATAACATGCATTATTACCCATATTATGCAGTTATTATCGCTAGAACTATAATAAATATACGTATTACTTTTATTATCATCAATATAACATGCATTATTACCCATATTATGCAGTTATTATCGATAGAACTGTAATAAATAGACTTATTACTTTTATTATTATCAATATAACATGCACTATTAGCCATATTTTACTATTATTATCGCTAGAACTATAATAATTATACTTATTACTCCCGATATTATCAATATAACATGCATTACTACGCATATAATGCAGTTATTATCGCTAGAACAGTAATAAATATACTTACTGTTTTCATTATCATCAATATAACATGCATTATTACCCATATTATGCAGTTATTATCGATAGAACTATAATAAATATACTTATTACTTTTATTATTATCAATATAACATGCATTATTACCCATATAATGCAGTTATTATCGCTAGAACTGTAATAATTATACTTATTACTTATATTATTAGCAATATAACGTGCATTATTACCCATATAATGCAGTTATTATCGCCAGAACTGTAATAATTATACTTATTACTTATACTATTATCAATATAACATGCATTATTACCCATATTATGCAGTTATTATCGCTAGAACTATAATAAATATACGTATTACTTTTATTATCATCAATATAACATGCATTATTACCCATATTATGCAGTTATTATCGATAGAACTGTAATAAATAGACTTATTACTTTTATTATTATCAATATAACATGCATTATTAGCCATATTGTACTATTATTATCGCTAGAACTATAATAATTATACTTATTACTCCCGATATTATCAATATAACATGCATTACTACCCATATAATGCAGTTATTATCGCTAGAACTGTAATAATTATACTTATTACTTATATTGTTAGCAATATAACGTGCATTATTACCCATATTATGCAGTTATTATCGCTAGAACTGTAATAATTATACTTATTACTTGTATTATTATAAATATAACATGCATTATTACCCATATTATGCAGTTATTATCGCTAGAACTATAATAAATATACGTATTACTTTTATTATCATCAATATAACATGCATCATTACCCATGTTATGCAGTTATTATCGATAGAACTGTAATACATACACTTATTACTTTTATTATTATCAATAGAACATGCACTATTAGCCATATTTTACTATTATTATCGCTGGGACTATAATAATTATTCTTATTACTCCCAATATTATCAATATAACATGCATTATTACCCATATAATGCAGTTATTATCGCTAGATCTGTAATAAATATACTTACTACTTTCATTATCACCAATATAACATGCATTATTACCCATATTATGCAGTTATTATCCATAGAACTATAATAAATATACTTATTTCTTTTGTTATTATCAATATAACATGCATTATTACTCATATTATGCAGTTATTATCGATAGAACTGTACTAAATATACTTACTACTTTGATTATCATCAATATAACATGCATTATTACCCATATTATGCAGTTATTATCGATAGAACTATAATAAATATACTTATTACTTTTATTATTATCAATATAACATGCATTATTACCCATATACTGCAGTTATTATCGCCAGAACTGTAATAATTATACTTATTACTTGTATTATTCTCAATATAACATGCATTATTACCCATATAATGCAGTTATTATCGCTAGAACTGTAATAATTATACTTATTAATTATATTATTAGCAATATAACGTGCATTATTACCCATATAATGCAGTTATTATCGCTAGAACTGTAATAAATATACTTACTGTTTTCATTATCATCAATATAACATGCATTATTACCCATATTATGCAGGTATTATCGATAGAACTATAATAAATATACTTATTACTTTTATTATTATCAATATAACATGCATTATTACCCATATAATGCAGTTATTATCGCTAGAACTGTAATAATTATACTTATTACTTATATTATTAGCAATATAACGTGCATTATTACCCATATAATGCAGTTATTATCGCCAGAACTGTAATAATTATACTTATTACTTATACTATTATCAATATAACATGCATTATTACCCATATTATGCAGTTATTATCGCTAGAACTATAATAAATATACGTATTACTTTTATTATCATCAATATAACATGCATTATTACCCATATTATGCAGTTATTATCGATAGAACTGTAATAAATAGACTTATTACTTTTATTATTATCAATATAACGTGCATTATTACCCATATAATGCAGTTATTATCGCTAGAACTGTAATAATTATACTTATTACTTTTATTATCACCAATATAACATGCATTAGTACCCATATTATGCAGTTATTATCGATAGAACTGTAATAAATATACTTATTACTTTTATTATTATGAATATAACATGCACTATTAGCCATATTGTACTACTCTTATCGCTAGAACTATAATAATTATACTTATTACTCCCGATATTAACAATATAACATGGATTATTACCCATACAATGCAGTTATTTTCGCTAGAACTATAATAAATATACTTATTACTTATATTATTATCAATATAACATGCATTATTACCCATATAATGCAGTTATTATCGCTAGAACTGTAATAATTATACTTATTAATTATATTAGTAGCAATATAACGTGCATTATTACCCGTATAACGCAGTTATTATCGCCAGAACTGTAATAAATATACTTATTACTTTTATTATTATCAATATACCATGCACTATTACCCATAGTTTACTATTATTATCGCTAGAACTATAATAATTATACTTATTACTCCCGATATTATCAATATAACATGCATTATTACGCATATAATGCAGTTATTATCGCTAGAACTGTAATAAATATACTTACAACTTTCATTACCATCAATATAACATGCATTATTACCCATATTATGCAGTTATTATCGATAGAACTATAATAAATATACTTATTACTATTATTATTATCAATATAACATGCATTATTGCCCATATTATGCAGTTACTATCGCTAGAACTGTAATAATTATACTTATTACTTATATTATTATCAATATAACATGCATTATTACCCATATTATGCAGTTATTATCGATAGAACTGTAATAAATATACTCATTACTTTTATTATTATCAATATAACATGCACTATTACCCATATTTTACTATTATTATCGCTAGAAATATAATAATTATACTTATTACTCCCGATATTATCAATATAACATGCATTATTACGCATATAATGCAGTTATTATCGCTAGAACTGTAATAAATATACTTACAACTTTCATTATCATCAATATAACATGCATTATTACCCATATTATGCAGTTATTATCGATAGAACTATAATAATTATACTTATTACTTATATTATTCTCAATATAACATGCATTATTACCCATATTATGCAGTTATTATCGCTAGAACTGTAATAATTATACTTATTACTTATATTATTAGCAATATAACGTGCATTATTACCCATATTATGCAGTTATTATCGCTAGAACTGTAATAATTATACTTATTACTTATATTATTCTCAATATAACATGCATTTTTACCCATATAATGCAGTTATTATCGCCAGAACTGTAATAATTATACTTATTATTTATATTTTTATCAATATAACATGCATTATTACCCATATTATGCAGTTATTATCGCTAGAACTATAATAAATATACGTATTACTTTTATTATCATCAATATAACATGCATCATTACCCATATTATGCAGTTATTATCGATAGAACTGTAATAAATATACTTATTACTCTTATTATTATCAATAGAACATGCACTATTAGCCATATTTTACTATTACTATCGCTAGGACTATAATAATTATACTTATTACTTATATTATTATCAATATGACATGCATTATTACCCATATTATGCAGTTATTATCGATAGAACTATAATAAATATACGTATTACTTTTATTATCATCAATAAAACATGCATTATTACCAACATTATGCAGTTATTATCGATAGAACTATAATAAATATACGTATTACTTTTATTATCATCAATAAAACATGCATTATTACCAACATTATGCAGTTATTATCGATAGAACTGTAATAAATATACTTATTACTTTTATTATTATCAATATAACATGCACTATTAGCCATATTTTACTATTATTATCGCTAAAACTATAATAATTATACTTATTACTCCCGATATTATCAATATAACATGCATTATTAGCCATATTGTACTATTATTATCGCTAGAACTATAATAATTATACTTATTACTCCCGATATTATCAATATAACATGCATTATTACCCATATAATGCAGTTATTATCGCTAGAACTGTAATAATTATACGTATTACTTATATTGTTAGCAATATAACGTGCATTTTTACCCATATTATGCAGTTATTATCGCTAGAACTGTAATAATTATACTTATTACTTATATTGTTATCAATATAACATGCATTATTAGCCATATAATGCAGTTATTATCGCTAGAACTGTAATAATTATACTTATTACTTATATTATTATCAATATAACATGCATTATTACCCATATTATGCAGTTATTATCGATAGAACTGTAATAAATATACTCATTACTTTTATTATTATCAATATAACATGCACTATTACCCATATTTTACTATTATTATCGCTAGAACTATAATAATTATACTTATTACTCCCGATATTATCAATATAACATGCATTATTACGCATATAATGCAGTTATTATCGCTAGAACTGTAATAATTATACTTACTACTTATATTATTATCAATATAACATGCATTATTACCCATATTATGCAGTTATTATCGATAGAACTGTAATAAATATACTTATTACTTTTATTATTATCAATATAACATGCATTATTACCCATATAATGGAGTTGTTATCGCTAGAGCTATAATAAATATACGTACTACTTTTATTATCATCAATACAACATGCATTATTACCAATATTATGCAGTTATAATCGCTAGAACTATAATAAATATACTTATTACTTTTATTATTATCAATATAACATGCATTATTACCCATGTTATGCAGTTATTATCGCTAGAACTGTAATATTTATACTTATTACTTATATTATTATCAATATAACATGCATTATTACCCATATAATGCAGTTATTATCGCTAGAACTGCAATATTTATACTTATTACTTATATTATTATCAATATAACATGCATTATTACCCATATAATGGAGTTGTTATCGCTAGAGCTATAATAAATGTACGTACTACTTTTATTATCATCAATACAACATGCATTATTACCAATATTATGCAGTTATAATCGCTAGAACTATAATAAATATACTTATTACTTTTATTATTATCAATATAACATGCATTATTACCCATGTTATGCAGTTATTATCGCTAGAACTATAATAAATATACGTACTACTTTTATTATCATCAATATAACATGCATTATTGCCAATATTATGCAGTTATTATCGATAGAACTGTAATAAATATACTTATTACTTTTATTATTATCAATATAACATGCACTATTAGCCATATTTTACTATTATTATCGCTAGAACTATAATACTTATACTTATTACTCCCGATATTATCAATATAACCTGCATTATTACCCATATAATGCAGTTATTATTGCTAGAACTGTAATAATTATACTTATTACTTGTATTATTATAAATATAACATGCATTATTACCCATATTATGCAGTTATTATCGATAGAACTGTAATAAATGTACTTATTACCCTTATTATTATCAATATAACATGCACTATCAGCCATATTTTACTATTATTATCGCTAGAACTATAATAATTATACTTATTACTCCCGATATTATCAATATAACATGCATTACTACGCATATAATGCAGTTATTATCGCTAGAACTGTAATAAATATACTTACTGTTTTCATTATCATCAATATAACATGCATTATTACCCATATTATGCAGTTATTATCGATAGAACTATAATAAATATACTTATTACTTTTATTATTATCAATATAACATGCATTATTACCCATATAATGCAGTTATTATCGCTAGAACTGTAATAATTATACTTATTACTTATATTATTAGCAATATAACGTGCATTATTACCCATATAATGCAGTTATTATCGCCAGAACTGTAATAATTATACTTATTACTTATACTATTATCAATATAACATGCATTATTACCCATATTATGCAGTTATTATCGCTAGAACTATAATAAATATACGTATTACTTTTATTATCATCAATATAACATGCATTATTACCCATATTATGCAGTTATTATCGATAGAACTGTAATAAATATACTTATTACTTTTATTATTATCAATATAACATGCACTATTAGCCATATTTTACTATTATTATCGCTAGAACTATAATACTTATACTTATTACTCCCGATATTATCAATATAACATGCATTATTAGCCATATTGTACTATTATTATCGCTAGAACTATAATAATTATACTTATTACTCCCGATATTATCAATATAACATGCATTACTACCCATATAATGCAGTTATTATCGCTAGAACTGTAATAATTATACTTATTACTTATATTGTTAGCAATATAACGTGCATTATTACCCATATTATGCAGTTATTATCGCTAGAACTGTAATAATTATACTTATTACTTATATTATTATAAATATAACATGCATTATTACCCATATTATGCAGTTATTATCGCTAGAACTATAATAAATATACGTATTACTTTTATTATCATCAATATAACATGCATCATTACCCATGTTATGCAGTTATTATCGATAGAACTGTAATACATACACTTATTACTTTTATTATTATCAATAGAACATGCACTATTAGCCATATTTTACTATTATTATCGCTGGGACTATAATAATTATTCTTATTACTCCCAATATTATCAATATAACATGCATTATTACCCATATAATGCAGTTATTATCGCTAGATCTGTAATAAATATACTTACTACTTTCATTATCACCAATATAACATGCATTATTACCCATATTATGCAGTTATTATCCATAGAACTATAATAAATATACTTATTTCTTTTGTTATTATCAATATAACATGCATTATTACTCATATTATGCAGTTATTATCGATAGAACAGTACTAAATATACTTACTACTTTGATTATCATCAATATAACATGCATTATTACCCATTTTATGCAGTTATTATCGATAGAACTATAATAAATATACTTATTACTTTTATTATTATCAATATAACATGCATTATTACCCATATACTGCAGTTATTATCGCCAGAACTGTAATAATTATACTTATTACTTGTATTATTCTCAATATAACATGCATAATTACCCATATAATGCAGTTATTATCGCTAGAACTGTAATAATTATACTTATTAATTATATTATTAGCAATATAACGTGCATTATTACCCATATAATGCAGTTATTATCGCTAGAACTGTAATAAATATACTTACTGTTTTCATTATCATCAATATAACATGCATTATTACCCATATTATGCAGGTATTATCGATAGAACTATAATAAATATACTTATTACTTTTATTATTATCAATATAACATGCATTATTACCCATATAATGCAGTTATTATCGCTAGAACTGTAATAATTATACTTATTACTTATATTATTAGCAATATAACGTGCATTATTACCCATATAATGCAGTTATTATCGCCAGAACTGTAATAATTATACTTATTACTTATACTATTATCAATATAACATGCATTATTACCCATATTATGCAGTTATTATCGCTAGAACTATAATAAATATACGTATTACTTTTATTATCATCAATATAACATGCATTATTACCCATATTATGCAGTTATTATCGATAGAACTGTAATAAATAGACTTATTACTTTTATTATTATCAATATAACGTGCATTATTACCCATATAATGCAGTTATTATCGCTAGATCTGTAATAAATATACTTACTACTTTCATTATCACCAATATAACATGCATTATTACCCATATTATGCAGTTATTATCCATAGAACTATAATAAATATACTTATTTCTTTTGTTATTATCAATATAACATGCATTATTACTCATATTATGCAGTTATTATCGATAGAACAGTACTAAATATACTTACTACTTTGATTATCATCAATATAACATGCATTATTACCCATTTTATGCAGTTATTATCGATAGAACTATAATAAATATACTTATTACTTTTATTATTATCAATATAACATGCATTATTACCCATATACTGCAGTTATTATCGCCAGAACTGTAATAATTATACTTATTACTTGTATTATTCTCAATATAACATGCATTATTACCCATATAATGCAGTTATTATCGCTAGAACTGTAATAATTATACTTATTAATTATATTATTAGCAATATAACGTGCATTATTACCCATATAATGCAGTTATTATCGCTAGAACTGTAATAAATATACTTACTGTTTTCATTATCATCAATATAACATGCATTATTACCCATATTATGCAGTTATTATCGATAGAACTGTAATAAATGTACTTACTACTTTTATTATTATGAATATAACATGCACTATTAGCCATATTGTACTACTCTTATCGCTAGAGCTATAATAATTATACTTATTACTCCCGATATTAACAATATAGCATGCATTGTTACCCATATAATGCAGTTATCATCGCTAGAACTCTAATAATTATACTTATTACTTATACTGTTATCAATATAACATGCATTATTACCCATATTATGCAGTTATTATCGCTAGAACTATAATAAATATACGTATTACTTTTATTATCATCAATATAACATGCATTATTACCCATATTATGCAGTTATAATCGCTAGAACTATAATAAATTTACTTAGTACTTTTATTATCATCAATATAACATGCATTATTACCCATATTATGCAGTTATTATCGATAGAACTGTAATAAATATACTTACTACTTTTCTTATTATCAATATAACATGCACTATTAGCCATATTTTACTATTATTATCGCTAGAACTATAATAATTATACTTATTACTCCCAATATTATCAATATAACATGCATTATTACCTATATAATGCAGTTATTATCGCTAGAACTGTAATAAATATACTTATTACTTATATTATTCTCAATATATCCTGCAATATTACCCATATTATGCAGTTATAATCGCTAGAACTATAATAAATATACTTAGTACTTTTATTATCATCAATATAACATGCATTATTACCCACATTATGCAGTTATTATCGATAGAACTAAAATAAATATACTTATTACTTTTATTATTTTCAATATAACATGCATTATTAGCCATATTGTACTATTATTATCGCTAGAACTATAATAATTATACTTATTACTCCCGATATTATCAATATAACATGCATTATTACCCATATAATGCGGTTATTATCGCTAGAACTGTAATAATTATACTTATTACTTATACTGTTAGCAATATAACGTGCATTATTACCCATATTATGCAGTTATAATCGCTAGCACTGTAATAATTATACTTATTACTTATATTATTATCAATATAACATGCATTATTACCCATATTACGCAGTTATTATCGATAGAACTGTAATAAATATACTCATTACTTTTACTATTATCAATATAACATGCACTATTATCCATATTGTACTATTATTATCGCTAGAATTATAATAATTATACTTATTACTTTTATTATTATCAATATAACAGGCACTCTTAGCCATATTTTCCTAGTATTATCGCTGGAACTGTAATAATTATACTTATTACTCCCGATATTATCAATATAACATCCATTATTTCCCATATAATGCAGGTATTATCGCTAGAACTGTAATAGTTATACTTATTACTCCCGATATTAACAATATAACATGCATTGTTACCCATATTATGCAGTTATTATCGCTGGAACTAGAATAAATATACGTATTACTTTTATTATCACCAATATAACATGCATTAGTACCCATATTATGCAGTTATTATCGATAGAACTGTAATAAATATACTTATTACTTTTATTATTATGAATATAACATGCACTATTAGCCATATTGTACTACTCTTATCGCTAGAACTATAATAATTATACTTATTACTCCCGATATTAACAATATAACATGCATTGTTACCCATATAATGCAGTTATCACCGCTAGAACTGTAATAATTATACTTATTACTTATATTATTAGCAATATAACGTGCATTATTACGCATATAATGCAGTTATTATCGCCAGAACTGTAATAATTATACTTATTACTTATATTATTATCAATATAACATGCATTATTACCCATATTATGCAGTTATTATCGCTAGAACTAGAATAAATATACGTATTACTTTTATTATCACCAATATAACATGCATTATTACCCATGTTATGCAGTTATTATCGCTAGAACTGTAATAATTATACTTATTACTTTTATTATTATCAATATAGCATGCACTATTAGCCATATTGTACTATTATTATCGCTAGAACTATAATAATTATACTTATTACTCCCGATATTATCAATATAACATGCATTATTACCCATATAATGCAGGTATTATCGCTAGAACTGTAATAGTTATACTTATTACTTATATTATTAGCAATATAACGTGCATTATTACCCATATTATGCAGTTATTATCGCTAGAACTGTAATAATTATACTTATTACTTATATTATTATCAATATAACATGCATTATTACCCATATAATGGAGTTATTATCGCTAGAACTATAATAATTATACTTATTACTCCCAAAATTATCAATATAACATGGATTATTACCCATATAATGCAGTTATTATCGCTAGAACTATAATAAATATACTTATTACTTTTATTATTATCAATATAACGTGCATTATTACCCATAAATTGCAGTTATTATCGCTAGAACTGTAATAATTATACTTATTACTTATATTATAAGCAATATAACGTGCATTATTACCCATATTATGCAGTTATTATCGCTAGAACTGTAATAATTATACTTAGTACTTTTATTATCATCAATATAACATGCATTAGTACCCATATTATGCAGTTATTATCGATAGAACTAAAATAAATATACTTATTACTTTCATTATTTTCAATATAACATGCATTATTAGCCATATTGTACTATTATTATCACTAGAACTATAATAATTATACTTATTACTCCCGATATTATCAATATAACATGCATTATTACCCATATAATGCGGTTATTATCGCTAGAACTGTAATAATTATACTTATTACTTATACTGTTAGCAATATAACGTGCATTATTACCCATATTATGCAGTTATAATCGCTAGCACTGTAATAATTATACTTATTACTTATATTATTATCAATATAACATGCATTATTACCCATATTACGCAGTTATTATCGATAGAACTGTAATAAATATACTCATTACTTTTACTATTATCAATATAACATGCACTATTATCCATGTTGTACTATTATTATCGCTAGAATTATAATAATTATACTTATTACTTTTATTATTATCAATATAACAGGCACTCTTAGCCATATTTTCCTAGTATTATCGCTGGAACTGTAATAATTATACTTATTACTCCCGATATTATCAATATAACATCCATTATTTCCCATATAATGCAGGTATTATCGCTAGAACTGTAATAGTTATACTTATTACTTATATTATTAGCAATATAACGTGCATTATTACCCATATTATGCAGTTATTATCGCTAGAACTGTAATAATTATACTTATTACTTATATTATTATCAATATAACATGCATTATTACCCATGTTATGCAGTTATAATCGCTAGAACTATAATAAATATACTTACTACTTTTATTATCATCAATATAACATGCATTATTACCCATATTATGCAGTTATTATCGATAGAACTGTAATAAATATACTTATTACTTTTATTATTATGAATATAACATGCACTATTAGCCATATTGTACTACTCTTATCGCTAGAACTATAATAATTATACTTATTACTCCCGATATTAACAATATAACATGCATTGTTACCCATATAATGCTGTTATCATCGCTAGAACTGTAATAATTATACTTATTACTTATATTATAAGCAATATAACGTGCATTATTACCCATATTATGCAGTTATTATCGCAAGAACTGTAATAATTATACTTATTACTTATATTATTATCAATATGACATGCATTATTACCCATATAATGCAGTTATTATCACTAGAACTGTAATAATTATACTTATTAATTATATTACTAGCAATATAACGTGCATTATTACCCATATAATGCAGTTATTATCCCAAAACTGTAATAATTATACTTATTACTTATATTATTATCAATATAACATGCATTATTACCCATGTTATGCAGTTATAATCGCTAGAACTATAATAAATATACTTACTACTTTTATTATCATCAATATAACATGCATTATTACCCATATTATGCAGTTATTATCGATAGAACTGTAATAAATGTACTTATTACTTTTATTATTATCAATATACAATGCACTATTAGCCATATTTTACTATTATTATCGCTAGAACTATAATAATTATACTTATTACTCCCGATATTATCAATATAACATGCATTATTACGTATATAATGCAGTTATTATTGCTAGAACTGTAATAAATATACTTACTGTTTTCATTATCATCAATATAACATGCATTATTACCCATATAATGGAGTTATTAACGCTAGAACTATAATAATTATACTTATTGCTCCCAATGTTATCAATATAACATGGATTATTACTCATATAATGCAGTTATTATCGCTAGAACTATAATAAATATACTTATTACTTTTATTATTATCAATATAACGTGCATTATTACCCATAAATTGCAGTTATTATCGCTAGAACTGTAATAATTATACTTATTACTTATATTATTAGCAATATAACGTGCATTATTACCCATATAATGGAGTTATTATCGCTAGAACTATAATAATTATACTTATTACTCCCAAAATTATCAATATAACATGGATTATTACCCATATAATGCAGTTATTATCGCTAGAACTATAATAAATATACTTATTACTTTCATTATTATCAATATAACGTGCATTATTACCCATAAATTGCAGTTATTATCGCCAGAACTGTAATAATTATACTTATTACTTATATTATTATCAATATAACATGCATTATTACCCATATAATGCAGTTATTATCGCTAGAACTGTAATAATTATACTTATTAATTATATTATTAGCAATATAACGTGCATTATTACCCATATAATGCAGTTATTATCGCCAGAACTGTAATAATTATACTTATTACTTATATTATTGTCAATATAACATGCATTATTACCCATGTTATGCAGTTATAATCGCTAAAACTATAATAAATATACTTACTACTTTTATTATCATCAATATAACGTGCATTATTACCCATATAATGCAGTTATTATCGCCAGAACTGTAATAATTATACTTATTACTTATATTATTGTCAATATAACATGCATTATTACCCATATTATGCAGTTATAATCGCTAGAACTATAATAAATATACTTAGTACTTTTATTATCATCAATATAACATGCATTATTACCCATATTATGCAGTTCTTATCGATAGAACTATAATAAATATACTTATTACTTTTATTATTATCAATATAACATGCACTATTAGCCATATTTTACTATCATTATCGCTAGAACTATAATAAATATACGGATTAGTTTTATTATCATCAATATTACATGCATTATTACCCGTATTATGCAGTTATAATCGCTAGAACTACAATAAATATACTTAGTACTTTTATTATCATCAATATAACATGCATTATTACCCATATTATGCAGTTATTATCGATAGAACTGTAATAAATATACTTACTACTTTTCTTATTATCAATATAACATGCACTATTAGCCATATTTTACTATTATTATCGCTAGAACTATAATAATTATACTTATTACTCCCAATATTATCAATATAACATGCATTATTACCTATATAATGCAGTTATTATCGATAGAACTGTAATAAATATACTTATTACTTATATTATTCTCAATATATCATGCAATATTACCCATATTATGCAGTTATAATCGCTAGAACTATAATAAATATACTTAGTACTATTATTATCATCAATATAACATGCATTATTACCCATATTATGCAGTTATTATCGATAGAGCTAAAATAAATATACTTATTATTTTTATTATTTTCAATATAACAGGCACTCTTAGCCATATTTTCCTAGTATTATCGCTAGAACTGTAATAATTATACTTATTACTCCCGATATTATCAATATAACATCCATTATTACCCATATAATGCAGGTATTATCGCTAGAACTGTAATAGTTATACTTATTACTTATATTATTAGCAATATAACGTGCATTATTACCCATATTATGCAGTTATTATCGCTAGAACTGTAATAATTATACTTATTACTTATACTATTATCAATATAACATGCATTATTACCCATAAATTGCAGTTAATATCGCCAGAACTGTAATAATTATACTTATTACTTATATTTATTATCAATATAACATGCATTATTACCCATATAATGCAGTTATTATCGCTAGAACTGTAATAATTATACTTATTAATTATATTATTAGCAATATAACGTGCATTATTACCCATATAAAATAATTTTCAGAAAAAAAATACACCGACTTCGAAATGCACTAAAAAGTATAAAATAATTTCTATTTCCTAATGAAGTAATTTCTATTTCATTCAATCATACAATTACTTAACATATATGTATGAAACCTATTTACTCGTTAGGTAGTATATTAAATATATTTCAACATTTTCGGAGGCGGCGCAAAATTAAAAGATTTTCTTGAACATGTCAATCTTTGGACAGCCGTACATAGGCAAGGCTCGTATAGCATTTTTTTTCTATACATATAACTCGACAGCACGCCGCGAAATAGGTGTTAGTGCGTATAGAATGTAACTATGGTCTATCTAGATTCATAGCGTATGCGATGGAAGGACTCGATCGCCGCATATACAATATAGATAGAGCCCATCTGCCGGAAATTTGGTAATTCCCGCGTCGTGGGCCCCGTTTGTAGGTTCTTAGATCCATGCCTTCCACACGCGAACGAAGTCGATTCAGTTTCATTTATATCAGAAACGTTGTGAAATGAAGATTCAGTCGTTACATTTGCGTATATTACCAGATATATCTATAATGGTTCGTATTCTTCCTCAGGATTTATTAATATGCTGTTAAGAGCGCCGTTAGGTTATAAGCAGGAAGGGTCTCTTTCAAATCTTTAACTTTCATTTTTATATCCACATCTATTTTTCAAGGAAAGAACTAAATTACGGTCAGCTTTTCAAAACTTAATCACTTTCCAGTCATAATCGTCCGCAATAAACCACTCCATAAACGATCGGTAAAAATATTCTCTACCTGCACGGCAACTTGGGTTTTCCCAAACACGTACCCCGAGGAAAGGGAAGAAAAACCCCCGACATTTCCAAAAAAAGGCGATTGGTCAACAATTTGACCCCACCTTAGTTTCAGCCTCACCTTCGAATATACGCCCACATACAAAAGTTAATAAAATGACAGACCCGCTAGTTTTAAGACAGAATTTTTGTAACAACCAAGCAACACACTAAATAAATCAAATCTTTAGTAGAAACGCAAAGTGAGCATTTGCTACATCATCTAAAATTCAGTACACCAGTACATACGATTTTAACAATGCAATACGCCATACCACAATCAACTAGTTATTGGCAGCAACGGTTAATGATGTATTTTTGATTTTGCGCCGCCTCCGAAAAAGTCGAAATGTATTTAATATACTACCTAACGAGTAAATAGGTTTCATACATATATGTTAAGTAATTGTATGATTGAATGAAATAGAAATTACTTCATTAGGAAATAGAAATTATTTTATACTTTTTAGTGCATTTCGAAGTCGGTGTATTTTTTTTCTGAAAATTATTTTATTTCACGCTTTTTAGTGGAATGGGGAGAATTGTATAGGATAGTGTAAGACAATTGTTCAGGGCTTTTTTTGTCTGCGTAAGTGCCATGAGTATAATTAAGTATAATACACCAACGTCCGCGGAAACTCATCTTGATGCAGAAGTCGGGGTTGGAGCGGTAAATCTTATTTAGTGTTTTGGGACAGTGCATTGTGATTGCCCTTTTTTGCTTTTCCGGTGCATAGCACTTGGCGTTCCACTAATATTAAAAACAATAGTTTTTCGCTAATATCCCGAAAACTGAAGTTTTCCGTGAAATTTGTATATAAACAAAATTGTTCAGAATCATGTCCGTGACAAGATATGAAAAGCGCACTAAAATCAAGAAAAGTTTATTTCGAAAGTTGCTGCTTTTTCTGCAAAAAAATACTTTGCAACTAAAAAATGAAAAATTTTTTAATACTGGTACCAATGAGGAGTCAGACCCTACGAGATGCAAAAGGTTTCGTTCCGATCGGACCACCCGCCTAGGTGTAATCGGTGAACATACATAGAAAAAGTTGATTTAAAAAATTAACAACAATTTTCGCTAATATCTCAAAAACTAAAGTTTTTTCGGAAATTTATATATGATAAAGTTGTTCAGAATCATGTCCGTGATAACATATTAAAAGCGCATTGAAATCGGAGAAAATTTTGTTTAAAAGTTGCCGGTTTTTTTGCAAAAAAAATACTTTGCAATTAAAAAATGAAAAATTTTTTAAGAATGGTACCAATGGGGAGTCAGACCCTACCGGATGCAAAAGGTTTCGTTCCGATTGGTCCACCCAGTTAGGAGTAATCGGTGAACATACATAGAAAAAAAAAAAAAAATATACAGGTCGAATTGAGTAACCTCCTCCTTTTTCGAAGTCGGTTAATAATGCAGTTATTATCGCCAGAACTGTAATAATTATACTTATTACTTATATTATTGTCGATATAACATGCATTATTACCCATGTTATGCAGTTATAATCGCTAGAACTATAATAAATATACTTACTACTTTTATTATCATCAATATAACATGCATTATTACCCATATTATGCAGTTATTATCGATAGAACTGTAATAAATGTACTTATTACTTTTATTATTATCAATATAACATGCACTATTAGCCATATTTTACTATTATTATCGCTAGAACTATAATAATTATACTTATTACTCCCGATATTATCAATATAACATGCATTATTACCTATATAATGCAGTTATTATCGCTAGAACTGTAATAAATATACTTATTAATTATATTATTAGCAATATAACGTGCATTATTACCCATATAATGCAGTTATTATCGCCAGAACTGTAATGATTATACTTACTACTTATATTATTGTCAATATAACATGCATTATTGCCCATGTTATGCAGTTATAATCGCTAGAACTGTAATAAATATACTTATTACTTTTATTATTATGAATATAACATGCACTATTAGCCATATTGTACTACTCTTATCGCTAGAAATATAATAATTATACTTATTACTCCCGATATTAACAATATAACATGCATTGTTACCCATATAATGCAGTTATCATCGCTAGAACTGTAATAATTATACTTATTACTTATATTATAAGCAATATAACGTGCATTATTACCCATATTATGCAGTTATTATCGCTAGAACTGTAATAATTATACTTATTACTTATATTATTATCAATATGACATGCATTATTACCCATATAATGCAGTTATTATCGCTAGAACTGTAATAATTATACTTATTAATTATATTACTAGCAATATAACGTGCATTATTACCCATATAATGCATTTATTATCGCCAGAACTGTAATAATTATACTTATTACTTATATTATTATCAATATAACATGCATTATTACCCATGTTATGCAGTTATAATCGCTAGAACTATAATAAATATACTTACTACTTTTATTATCATCAATATAACATGCATTATTACCCATATTATGCAGTTATTATCGATAGAACTGTAATAAATGTACTTATTACTTTTTTTATTATCAATATACAATGCACTATTAGCCGTATTTTACTATTATTATCGCTAGAACTATAATAATTATACTTATTACTCCCGATATTATCAATATAACATGCATTATTACGTATATAATGCAGTTATTATTGCTAGAACTGTAATAAATATACTTACTGTTTTCGTTATCATCAATATAACATGCATTATTACCCATATGATGGAGTTATTAAGGCTAGAACTATAATAATTATACTTATTGCTCCCAATGTTATCAATATAACATGGATTATTACTCATATAATGCAGTTATTATCGCTAGAACTATAATAAATATACTTATTACTTTTATTATTATCAATATAACGTGCATTATTACCCATATAATGCAGTTATTATCGCTAGAACTGTAATAATTATACTTATTACTTTTATTATCACCAATATAACATGCATTAGTACCCATATTATGCAGTTATTATCGATAGAACTGTAATAAATATACTTATTACTTTTATTATTATGAATATAACATGCACTATTAGCCATATTGTACTACTCTTATCGCTAGAACTATAATAATTATACTTATTACTCCCGATATTAACAATATAACATGGATTATTACCCATATAATGCAGTTATTATCGCTAGAACTATAATAAATATACTTATTACTTTCATTATTATCAATATAACGTGCATTATTACCCATAAATTGCAGTTATTATCGCCAGAACTGTAATAATTATACTTATTACTTATATTATTATCAATATAACATGCATTATTACCCATATAATGCAGTTATTATCGCTAGAACTGTAATAATTATACTTATTAATTATATTATTAGCAATATAACGTGCATTATTACCCATATAATGCAGTTATTATCGCCAGAACTGTAATGATTATACTTATTACTTATATTATTGTCAATATAACATGCATTATTACCCATGTTATGCAGTTGTAATCGCTAGAACTATAATAAATATACTTACTACTTTTATTATCATCAATATAACATGCATTATTACCCATATTATGCAGTTATTATCGCCAGAACTGTAATAATTATACTTATTACTTATATTATTGTCAATATAACATGCATTATTACCCATGTTATGCAGTTATAATCGCTAAAACTATAATAAATATACTTACTACTTTTATTATCATCAATATAACGTGCATTATTACCCATATAATGCAGTTATTATCGCCAGAACTGTAATAATTATACTTATTACTTATATTATTGTCAATATAACATGCATTATTACCCATATTATGCAGTTATAATCGCTAGAACTATAATAAATATACTTAGTACTTTTATTATCATCAATATAACATGCATTATTACCCATATTATGCAGTTCTTATCGATAGAACTATAATAAATATACTTATTACTTTTATTATTATCAATATAACATGCACTATTAGCCATATTTTACTATCATTATCGCTAGAACTATAATAAATATACGTATTAGTTTTATTATCATCAATATTACATGCATTATTACCCGTATTATGCAGTTATAATCGCTAGAACTACAATAAATATACTTAGTACTTTTATTATCATCAATATAACATGCATTATTACCCATATTATGCAGTTATTATCGATAGAACTGTAATAAATATACTTACTACTTTTCTTATTATCAATATAACATGCACTATTAGCCATATTTTGCTATTATTATCGCTAGAACTATAATAATTATACTTATTACTCCCAATATTATCAATATAACATGCATTATTACCTATATAATGCAGTTATTATCGATAGAACTGTAATAAATATACTTATTACTTATATTATTCTCAATATATCATGCAATATTACCCATATTATGCAGTTATAATCGCTAGAACTATAATAAATATACTTAGTACTATTATTATCATCAATATAACATGCATTATTACCCATATTATGCAGTTATTATCGATAGAGCTAAAATAAATATACTTATTATTTTTATTATTTTCAATATAACAGGCACTCTTAGCCATATTTTCCTAGTATTATCGCTAGAACTGTAATAATTATACTTATTACTCCCGATATTATCAATATAACATCCATTATTACCCATATAATGCAGGTATTATCGCTAGAACTGTAATAGTTATACTTATTACTTATATTATTAGCAATATAACGTGCATTATTACCCATATTATGCAGTTATTATCGCTAGAACTGTAATAATTATACTTATTACTTATACTATTATCAATATAACATGCATTATTACCCATAAATTGCAGTTAATATCGCCAGAACTGTAATAATTATACTTATTACTTATATTTATTATCAATATAACATGCATTATTACCCATATAATGCAGTTATTATCGCTAGAACTGTAATAATTATACTTATTAATTATATTATTAGCAATATAACGTGCATTATTACCCATATAAAATAATTTTCAGAAAAAAAATACACCGACTTCGAAATGCACTAAAAAGTATAAAATAATTTCTATTTCCTAATGAAGTAATTTCTATTTCATTCAATCATACAATTACTTAACATATATGTATGAAACCTATTTACTCGTTAGGTAGTATATTAAATATATTTCAACATTTTCGGAGGCGGCGCAAAATTAAAAGATTTTCTTGAACATGTCAATCTTTGGACAGCCGTACATAGGCAAGGCTCGTATAGCATTTTTTTTCTATACATATAACTCGACAGCACGCCGCGAAATAGGTGTTAGTGCGTATAGAATGTAACTATGGTCTATCTAGATTCATAGCGTATGCGATGGAAGGACTCGATCGCCGCATATACAATATAGATAGAGCCCATCTGCCGGAAATTTGGTAATTCCCGCGTCGTGGGCCCCGTTTGTAGGTTCTTAGATCCATGCCTTCCACACGCGAACGAAGTCGATTCAGTTTCATTTATATCAGAAACGTTGTGAAATGAAGATTCAGTCGTTACATTTGCGTATATTACCAGATATATCTATAATGGTTCGTATTCTTCCTCAGGATTTATTAATATGCTGTTAAGAGCGCCGTTAGGTTATAAGCAGGAAGGGTCTCTTTCAAATCTTTAACTTTCATTTTTATATCCACATCTATTTTTCAAGGAAAGAACTAAATTACGGTCAGCTTTTCAAAACTTAATCACTTTCCAGTCATAATCGTCCGCAATAAACCACTCCATAAACGATCGGTAAAAATATTCTCTACCTGCACGGCAACTTGGGTTTTCCCAAACACGTACCCCGAGGAAAGGGAAGAAAAACCCCCGACATTTCCAAAAAAAGGCGATTGGTCAACAATTTGACCCCACCTTAGTTTCAGCCTCACCTTCGAATATACGCCCACATACAAAAGTTAATAAAATGACAGACCCGCTAGTTTTAAGACAGAATTTTTGTAACAACCAAGCAACACACTAAATAAATCAAATCTTTAGTAGAAACGCAAAGTAAGCATTTGCTACATCATCTAAAATTCAGTACACCAGTACATACGATTTTAACAATGCAATACGCCATACCACAATCAACTAGTTATTGGCAGCAACGGTTAATGATGTATTTTTGATTTTGCGCCGCCTCCGAAAAAGTCGAAATGTATTTAATATACTACCTAACGAGTAAATAGGTTTCATACATATATGTTAAGTAATTGTATGATTGAATGAAATAGAAATTACTTCATTAGGAAATAGAAATTATTTTATACTTTTTAGTGCATTTCGAAGTCGGTGTATTTTTTTTCTGAAAATTATTTTATTTCACGCTTTTTAGTGGAATGGGGAGAATTGTATAGGATAGTGTAAGACAATTGTTCAGGGCTTTTTTTGTCTGCGTAAGTGCCATGAGTATAATTAAGTATAATACACCAACGTCCGCGGAAACTCATCTTGATGCAGAAGTCGGGGTTGGAGCGGTAAATCTTATTTAGTGTTTTGGGACAGTGCATTGTGATTGCCCTTTTTTGCTTTTCCGGTGCATAGCACTTGGCGTTCCACTAATATTAAAAACAATAGTTTTTCGCTAATATCCCGAAAACTGAAGTTTTCCGTGAAATTTGTATATAAACAAAATTGTTCAGAATCATGTCCGTGACAAGATATGAAAAGCGCACTAAAATCGAGAAAAGTTTATTTCGAAAGTTGCTGCTTTTTCTGCAAAAAAATACTTTGCAACTAAAAAATGAAAAATTTTTTAATACTGGTACCAATGAGGAGTCAGACCCTACGAGATGCAAAAGGTTTCGTTCCGATCGGACCACCCGCCTAGGTGTAATCGGTGAACATACATAGAAAAAGTTGATTTAAAAAATTAACAACAATTTTCGCTAATATCTCAAAAACTAAAGTTTTTTCGGAAATTTATATATGATAAAGTTGTTCAGAATCATGTCCGTGATAACATATTAAAAGCGCATTGAAATCGGAGAAAATTTTGTTTAAAAGTTGCCGGTTTTTTTGCAAAAAAAATACTTTGCAATTAAAAAATGAAAAATGTTTTAAGAATGGTACCAATGGGGAGTCAGACCCTACCGGATGCAAAAGGTTTCGTTCCGATTGGTCCACCCAGTTAGGAGTAATCGGTGAACATACATAGAAAAAAAAAAAAAAATATACAGGTCGAATTGAGTAACCTCCTCCTTTTTCGAAGTCGGTTAATAATGCAGTTATTATCGCCAGAACTGTAATAATTATACTTATTACTTATATTATTGTCGATATAACATGCATTATTACCCATGTTATGCAGTTATAATCGCTAGAACTATAATAAATATACTTACTACTTTTATTATCATCAATATAACATGCATTATTACCCATATTATGCAGTTATTATCGATAGAACTGTAATAAATGTACTTATTACTTTTATTATTATCAATATAACATGCACTATTAGCCATATTTTACTATTATTATCGCTAGAACTATAATAATTATACTTATTACTCCCGATATTATCAATATAACATGCATTATTACCTATATAATGCAGTTATTATCGCTAGAACTGTAATAAATATACTTATTAATTATATTATTAGCAATATAACGTGCATTATTACCCATATAATGCAGTTATTATCGCCAGAACTGTAATGATTATACTTACTACTTATATTATTGTCAATATAACATGCATTATTGCCCATGTTATGCAGTTATAATCGCTAGAACTGTAATAAATATACTTATTACTTTTATTATTATGAATATAACATGCACTATTAGCCATATTGTACTACTCTTATCGCTAGAAATATAATAATTATACTTATTACTCCCGATATTAACAATATAACATGCATTGTTACCCATATAATGCAGTTATCATCGCTAGAACTGTAATAATTATACTTATTACTTATATTATAAGCAATATAACGTGCATTATTACCCATATTATGCAGTTATTATCGCTAGAACTGTAATAATTATACTTATTACTTATATTATTATCAATATGACATGCATTATTACCCATATAATGCAGTTATTATCGCTAGAACTGTAATAATTATACTTATTAATTATATTACTAGCAATATAACGTGCATTATTACCCATATAATGCATTTATTATCGCCAGAACTGTAATAATTATACTTATTACTTATATTATTATCAATATAACATGCATTATTACCCATGTTATGCAGTTATAATCGCTAGAACTATAATAAATATACTTACTACTTTTATTATCATCAATATAACATGCATTATTACCCATATTATGCAGTTATTATCGATAGAACTGTAATAAATGTACTTATTACTTTTTTTATTATCAATATACAATGCACTATTAGCCGTATTTTACTATTATTATCGCTAGAACTATAATAATTATACTTATTACTCCCGATATTATCAATATAACATGCATTATTACGTATATAATGCAGTTATTATTGCTAGAACTGTAATAAATATACTTACTGTTTTCGTTATCATCAATATAACATGCATTATTACCCATATGATGGAGTTATTAAGGCTAGAACTATAATAATTATACTTATTGCTCCCAATGTTATCAATATAACATGGATTATTACTCATATAATGCAGTTATTATCGCTAGAACTATAATAAATATACTTATTACTTTTATTATTATCAATATAACGTGCATTATTACCCATATAATGCAGTTATTATCGCTAGAACTGTAATAATTATACTTATTACTTTTATTATCACCAATATAACATGGATTATTACCCATATAATGCAGTTATTATCGCTAGAACTATAATAAATATACTTATTACTTTCATTATTATCAATATAACGTGCATTATTACCCATAAATTGCAGTTATTATCGCCAGAACTGTAATAATTATACTTATTACTTATATTATTATCAATATAACATGCATTATTACCCATATAATGCAGTTATTATCGCTAGAACTGTAATAATTATACTTATTAATTATATTATTAGCAATATAACGTGCATTATTACCCATATAATGCAGTTATTATCGCCAGAACTGTAATGATTATACTTATTACTTATATTATTGTCAATATAACATGCATTATTACCCATGTTATGCAGTTGTAATCGCTAGAACTATAATAAATATACTTACTACTTTTATTATCATCAATATAACATGCATTATTACCCATATTATGCAGTTATTATCGATAGAACTGTAATAAATGTTCTTATTACTTTTATTATTATGAATATAACATGCACTATTAGCCATATTGTACTACTCTTATCGCTAGAGCTATAATAATTATACTTATTACTCCCGATATTAACAATATAGCATGCATTGTTACCCATATAATGCAGTTATCATCGCTAGAACTGTAATAATTATACTTATTACTTATACTGTTAGCAATATAACGTGCATTATTACCCATATTATGCAGTTATAATCGCTAGAATTATAATAAATATACTTACTACTTTTATTATCATCAATATAACATGCATTATTACCCATATTATGCAGTTATTATCGATAGAACTGTAATAAATGTACTTATTACTTTTATTATTATCAATATAACATGCACTATTAGCCATATTTTACTATTATTATCGCTAGAACTATAATAATTATACTTATTACTCCCGATATTATCAATATAACATGCATTATTACCTATATAATGCAGTTATTATCGCTAGAACTGTAATAAATATACTTATTAATTATATTATTAGCAATATAACGTGCATTATTACCCATATAATGCAGTTATTATCGCCAGAACTGTAATGATTATACTTACTACTTATATTATTGTCAATATAACATGCATTATTGCCCATGTTATGCAGTTATAATCGCTAGAACTGTAATAAATATACTTATTACTTTTATTATTATGAATATAACATGCACTATTAGCCATATTGTACTACTCTTATCGCTAGAAATATAATAATTATACTTATTACTCCCGATATTAACAATATAACATGCATTGTTACCCATATAATGCAGTTATCATCGCTAGAACTGTAATAATTATACTTATTACTTATATTATAAGCAATATAACGTGCATTATTACCCATATTATGCAGTTATTATCGCTAGAACTGTAATAATTATACTTATTACTTATATTATTATCAATATGACATGCATTATTACCCATATAATGCAGTTATTATCGCTAGAACTGTAATAATTATACTTATTAATTATATTACTAGCAATATAACGTGCATTATTACCCATATAATGCATTTATTATCGCCAGAACTGTAATAATTATACTTATTACTTATATTATTATCAATATAACATGCATTATTACCCATGTTATGCAGTTATAATCGCTAGAACTATAATAAATATACTTACTACTTTTATTATCATCAATATAACATGCATTATTACCCATATTATGCAGTTATTATCGATAGAACTGTAATAAATGTACTTATTACTTTTTTTATTATCAATATACAATGCACTATTAGCCGTATTTTACTATTATTATCGCTAGAACTATAATAATTATACTTATTACTCCCGATATTATCAATATAACATGCATTATTACGTATATAATGCAGTTATTATTGCTAGAACTGTAATAAATATACTTACTGTTTTCGTTATCATCAATATAACATGCATTATTACCCATATGATGGAGTTATTAAGGCTAGAACTATAATAATTATACTTATTGCTCCCAATGTTATCAATATAACATGGATTATTACTCATATAATGCAGTTATTATCGCTAGAACTATAATAAATATACTTATTACTTTTATTATTATCAATATAACGTGCATTATTACCCATATAATGCAGTTATTATCGCTAGAACTGTAATAATTATACTTATTACTTTTATTATCACCAATATAACATGCATTAGTACCCATATTATGCAGTTATTATCGATAGAACTGTAATAAATATACTTATTACTTTTATTATTATGAATATAACATGCACTATTAGCCATATTGTACTACTCTTATCGCTAGAACTATAATAATTATACTTATTACTCCCGATATTAACAATATAACATGGATTATTACCCATATAATGCAGTTATTATCGCTAGAACTATAATAAATATACTTATTACTTTCATTATTATCAATATAACGTGCATTATTACCCATAAATTGCAGTTATTATCGCCAGAACTGTAATAATTATACTTATTACTTATATTATTATCAATATAACATGCATTATTACCCATATAATGCAGTTATTATCGCTAGAACTGTAATAATTATACTTATTAATTATATTATTAGCAATATAACGTGCATTATTACCCATATAATGCAGTTATTATCGCCAGAACTGTAATGATTATACTTATTACTTATATTATTGTCAATATAACATGCATTATTACCCATGTTATGCAGTTGTAATCGCTAGAACTATAATAAATATACTTACTACTTTTATTATCATCAATATAACATGCATTATTACCCATATTATGCAGTTATTATCGATAGAACTGTAATAAATGTTCTTATTACTTTTATTATTATGAATATAACATGCACTATTAGCCATATTGTACTACTCTTATCGCTAGAGCTATAATAATTATACTTATTACTCCCGATATTAACAATATAGCATGCATTGTTACCCATATAATGCAGTTATCATCGCTAGAACTGTAATAATTATACTTATTACTTATACTGTTAGCAATATAACGTGCATTATTACCCATATTATGCAGTTATAATCGCTAGAATTATAATAAATATACTTACTACTTTTATTATCATCAATATAACATGCATTATTACCCATATTATGCAGTTATTATCGATAGAACTATAATAAATATACTTATTACTTTTATTATTATCAATATAACATGCACTATTAGCCATATTTTACTATCATTATCGCTAGAACTATAATAAATATACGTATTACTTTTATTATCATCAATATAACATGCATTATTACCCATATAATGCGGTTATTATCGCTAGAACTGTAATAATTATACTTATTACTTATATTATTATCAATATAACATGCATTATTACCCATATTACGCAGTTATTATCGATAGAACTGTAATAAATATACTCATTACTTTTACTATTATCAATATAACATGCACTATTATCCATATTGTACTATTATTATCGCTAGAATTATAATAATTATACTTATTACTTTTATTATTATCAATATAACAGGCACTCTTAGCCATATTTTCCTAGTATTATCGCTGGAACTGTAATAATTATACTTATTACTCCCGATGTTATCAATATAACATCCATTATTTCCCATATAATGCAGGTATTATCGCTAGAACTGTAATAGTTATACTTATTACTTATATTATTAGCAATATAACGTGCATTATTACCCATATTATGCAGTTATTATCGCTAGAACTGTAATAATTATACTTATTACTTATACTATTATCAATATAACATGCATTATTACCCATATTATGCAGTTATTATCGTTAGAACTATAATAAATATACGTATTACTTTTATTATCATCAATATAACATGCATTATTACCCATATTATGCAGTTATTATCGATAGAACTGTAATAAATAGACTTATTACTTTTATTATTATCAATATAACGTGCATTATTACCCATATAATGCAGTTATTATCGCTAGAACTGTAATAATTATACTTATTACTTTTATTATCACCAATATAACATGCATTAGTACCCATATTATGCAGTTATTATCGATAGAACTGTAATAAATATACTTATTACTTTTATTATTATGAATATAACATGCACTATTAGCCATATTGTACTACTCTTATCGCTAGAGCTATAATAATTATACTTATTACTCCCGATATTAACAATATAGCATGCATTGTTACCCATAAAATGCAGTTATCATCGCTAGAACTGTAATAATTATACTTATTACTTATACTGTTAGCAATATAACGTGCATTATTACCCATATTATGCAGTTATAATCGCTAGAATTATAATAAATATACTTACTACTTTTATTATCATCAATATAACATGCATTATTACCCATATTATGCAGTTATAATCGCTAGAACTATAATAAATATACTTAGTACTTTTATTATCATCAATATAACATGCATTATTACCCATATTATGCAGTTATTATCGATAGAACTGTAATAAATATACTTACTACTTTTCTTATTATCAATATAACATGCACTATTAGCCATATTTTACTATTATTATCGCTAGAACTATAATAATTATACTTATTACTCCCAATATTATCAATATAACATGCATTATTACCTATATAATGCAGTTATTAACGCTAGAACTGTAATAAATATACTTATTACTTATATTATTCTCAATATATCCTGCAATATTACCCATATTATGCACTTATAATCGCTAGAACTATAATAAATATACTTAGTACTTTTATTATCATCAATATAACATGCATTATTACCCACATTATGCAGTTATTATCGATAGAACTAAAATAAATATACTTATTACTTTTATTATTTTCAATATAACATGCATTATTAGCCATATTGTACTATTATTATCGCTAGAACTATAATAATTATACTTATTACTCCCGATATTATCAATATAACATGCATTATTACCCATATAATGCGGTTATTATCGCTAGAACTGTAATAATTATACTTATTACTTATACTGTTAGCAATATAACGTGCATTATTACCCATATTATGCAGTTATAATCGCTAGCACTGTAATAATTATACTTATTACTTATATTATTATCAATATAACATGCATTATTACCCATATTACGCAGTTATTATCGATAGAACTGTAATAAATATACTCATTACTTTTACTATTATCAATATAACATGCACTATTATCCATATTGTACTATTATTATCGCTAGAATTATAATAATTATACTTATTACTTTTATTATTATCAATATAACAGGCACTCTTAGCCATATTTTCCTAGTATTATCGCTGGAACTGTAATAATTATACTTATTACTCCCGATATTATCAATATAACATCCATTATTTCCCATATAATGCAGGTATTATCGCTAGAACTGTAATAGTTATACTTATTACTCCCGATATTAACAATATAACATGCATTGTTACCCATATTATGCAGTTATTATCGCTGGAACTAGAATAAATATACGTATTACTTTTATTATCACCAATATAACATGCATTAGTACCCATATTATGCAGTTATTATCGATAGAACTGTAATAAATATACTTATTACTTTTATTATTATGAATATAACATGCACTATTAGCCATATTGTACTACTCTTATCGCTAGAACTATAATAATTATACTTATTACTCCCGATATTATCAATATAACATGCATTATTACCCATATAATGCGGTTATTATCGCTAGAACTGTAATAATTATACTTATTACTTATACTGTTAGCAATATACCGTGCATTATTACCCATATTATGCAGTTATAATCGCTAGAACTATAATAAATATACTTACTACTTTTATTATCATCAATATAACATGCATTATTACCCATATTATGCAGTTATTATCGATAGAACTATAATAAATATACTTATTACTTTTATTATTATCAATATAACATGCACTATTATCCATATTTTACTATCATTATCGCTAGAACTATAATAAATATACGTATTACTTTTATTATCATGAATATAACATGCATTATTACCCATATTATGCAGTTATAATCGCTAGAACTATAATAAATATACTTAGTACTTTTATTATCATCAATATAACATGCATTATTACCCATATTATGCAGTTATTATCGATAGAACTGTAATAAATATACTTACTACTTTTCTTATTATTAATATAACATGCACTATTAGCCATATTTTACTATTATTATCGCTAGAACTATAATAATTATACTTATTACTCCCAATATTATCAATATAACATGCATTATTACCTATATAATGCAGTTATTATCGCTAGAACTGTAATAAATATACTTATTACTTATATTATTCTCAATATATCCTGCAATATTACCCATATTATGCAGTTATAATCGCTAGAACTATAATAAATATACTTAGTACTTTTATTATCATCAATATAACATGCATTATTACCCACATTATGCAGTTATTATCGATAGAACTAAAATAAATATACTTATTACTTTTATTATTTTCAATATAACATGCATTATTAGCCATATTGTACTATTATTATCGCTAGAACTATAATAATTATACTTATTGCTCCCGATATTATCAATATAACATGCATTATTACCCATATAATGCGGTTATTATCGCTAGAACTGTAATAATTATACTTATTACTTATACTGTTAGCAATATACCGTGCATTATTACCCATATTATGCAGTTATAATCGCTAGAACTATAATAAATATACTTACTACTTTTATTATCATCAATATAACATGCATTATTACCCATATTATGCAGTTATTATCGATAGAACTATAATAAATATACTTATTACTTTTATTATTATCAATATAACATGCACTATTATCCATATTTTACTATCATTATCGCTAGAACTATAATAAATATACGTATTACTTTTATTATCATGAATATAACATGCATTATTACCCATATTATGCAGTTATAATCGCTAGAACTATAATAAATATACTTAGTACTTTTATTATCATCAATATAACATGCATTATTACCCATATTATGCAGTTATTATCGATAGAACTGTAATAAATATACTTACTACTTTTCTTATTATTAATATAACATGCACTATTAGCCATATTTTACTATTATTATCGCTAGAACTATAATAATTATACTTATTACTCCCAATATTATCAATATAACATGCATTATTACCTATATAATGCAGTTATTATCGCTAGAACTGTAATAAATATACTTATTACTTATATTATTCTCAATATATCATGCAATATTACCCATGTTATGCAGTTATAATCGCTAGAACTATAATAAATATACTTAGTACTTTTATTATCATCAATATAACATGCATTAGTACCCATATTATGCAGTTGTTATCGATAGAACTAAAATAAATATACTTATTACTTTCATTATTTTCAATATAACATGCATTATTAGCCATATTGTACTATTATTATCACTAGAACTATAATAATTATACTTATTACTCCCGATATTATCAATATAACATGCATTATTACCCATATAATGCGGTTATTATCGCTAGAACTGTAATAATTATACTTATTACTTATACTGTTAGCAATATAACGTGCATTATTACCCATATTATGCAGTTATAATCGCTAGCACTGTAATAATTATACTTATTACTTATATTATTATCAATATAACATGCATTATTACCCATATTACGCAGTTATTATCGATAGAACTGTAATAAATATACTCATTACTTTTACTATTATCAATATAACATGCACTATTATCCATATTGTACTATTATTATCGCTAGAATTATAATAATTATACTTATTACTTTTATTATTATCAATATAACAGGCACTCTTAGCCATATTTTCCTAGTATTATCGCTGGAACTGTAATAATTATACTTATTACTCCCGATATTATCAATATAACATCCATTATTTCCCATATAATGCAGGTATTATCGCTAGAACTGTAATAGTTATACTTATTACTTATATTATTAGCAATATAACGTGCATTATTACCCATATTATGCAGTTATTATCGCTAGAACTGTAATAATTATACTTATTACTTATATTATTATCAATATAACATGCATTATTACCCATGTTATGCAGTTATAATCGCTAGAACTATAATAAATATACTTACTACTTTTATTATCATCAATATAACATGCATTATTACCCATATTATGCAGTTATTATCGATAGAACTGTAATAAATGTACTTATTACTTTTACTATTATCAATATAACATGCACTATTAGCCATATTTTACTATTATTATCGCTAGAACTATAATAATTATACTTATTACTCCCGATATTATCAATGTAACATGCATTATTACGTATATAATGCAGTTATTATCGCTAGAACTGTAATAAATATACTTACTGTTTTCATTATCATCAATATAACATGCATTATTACCCATATTATGCAGTTCTTATCGATAGAACTATAATGAATATACTTATTACTTTTATTATTATCAATATAACATGCACTATTAGCCATATTTTACTATCATTATCGCTAGAACTAGAATAAATATACGTATTACTTTTATTATCACCAATATAACATGCATTAGTACCCATATTATGCAGTTATTATCGATAGAACTGTAATAAATATACTTATTACTTTTATTATTATGAATATAACATGCACTATTAGCCATATTGTACTACTCTTATCGCTAGAACTATAATAATTATACTTATTACTCCCGATATTAACAATATAACATGCATTATTACCCATATAATGCAGTTATCATCGCTAGAACTGTAATAATTATACTTATTACTTATATTATAAGCAATATAACATGCATTATTACCCATGTTATGCAGTTATAATCGCTAGAACTATAATAAATATACTTACTACTTTTATTATCATCAATATAACATGCATTATTACCCATATTATGCAGTTATTATCGATAGAACTGTAATAAATGTACTTATTACTTTTATTATTATCAATATACAATGCACTATTAGCCATATTTTACTATTATTATCGCTAGAACTATAATAATTATACTTATTACTCCCGATATTATCAATATAACATGCATTATTACGTATATAATGCAGTTATTATTGCTAGAACTGTAATAAATATACTTACTGTTTTCATTATCATCAATATAACATGCATTATTACCCATATAATGGAGTTATTAACGCTAGAACTATAATAATTATACTTATTGCTCCCAATGTTATCAATATAACATGGATTATTACTCATATAATGCAGTTATTATCGCTAGAACTATAATAAATATACTTATTACTTTTATTATTATCAATATAACGTGCATTATTACCCATAAATTGCAGTTATTATCGCTAGAACTGTAATAATTATACTTATTACTTATATTATTAGCAATATAACGTGCATTATTACCCATATAATGGAGTTATTATCGCTAGAACTATAATAATTATACTTATTACTCCCAAAATTATCAATATAACATGGATTATTACCCATATAATGCAGTTATTATCGCTAGAACTATAATAAATATACTTATTACTTTCATTATTATCAATATAACGTGCATTATTACCCATAAATTGCAGTTATTATCGCCAGAACTGTAATAATTATACTTATTACTTATATTATTATCAATATAACATGCATTATTACCCATATAATGCAGTTATTATCGCTAGAACTGTAATAATTATACTTATTAATTATATTATTAGCAATATAACGTGCATTATTACCCATATAATGCAGTTATTATCGCCAGAACTGTAATAATTATACTTATTACTTATATTATTGTCAATATAACATGCATTATTACCCATGTTATGCAGTTATAATCGCTAAAACTATAATAAATATACTTACTACTTTTATTATCATCAATATAACGTGCATTATTACCCATATAATGCAGTTATTATCGCCAGAACTGTAATAATTATACTTATTACTTATATTATTGTCAATATAACATGCATTATTACCCATATTATGCAGTTATAATCGCTAGAACTATAATAAATATACTTAGTACTTTTATTATCATCAATATAACATGCATTATTACCCATATTATGCAGTTCTTATCGATAGAACTATAATAAATATACTTATTACTTTTATTATTATCAATATAACATGCACTATTAGCCATATTTTACTATCATTATCGCTAGAACTATAATAAATATACGTATTAGTTTTATTATCATCAATATTACATGCATTATTACCCGTATTATGCAGTTATAATCGCTAGAACTACAATAAATATACTTAGTACTTTTATTATCATCAATATAACATGCATTATTACCCATATTATGCAGTTATTATCGATAGAACTGTAATAAATATACTTACTACTTTTCTTATTATCAATATAACATGCACTATTAGCCATATTTTACTATTATTATCGCTAGAACTATAATAATTATACTTATTACTCCCAATATTATCAATATAACATGCATTATTACCTATATAATGCAGTTATTATCGATAGAACTGTAATAAATATACTTATTACTTATATTATTCTCAATATATCATGCAATATTACCCATATTATGCAGTTATAATCGCTAGAACTATAATAAATATACTTATTATTTTTATTATTTTCAATATAACAGGCACTCTTAGCCATATTTTCCTAGTATTATCGCTAGAACTGTAATAATTATACTTATTACTCCCGATATTATCAATATAACATCCATTATTACCCATATAATGCAGGTATTATCGCTAGAACTGTAATAGTTATACTTATTACTTATATTATTAGCAATATAACGTGCATTATTACCCATATTATGCAGTTATTATCGCTAGAACTGTAATAATTATACTTATTACTTATACTATTATCAATATAACATGCATTATTACCCATAAATTGCAGTTAATATCGCCAGAACTGTAATAATTATACTTATTACTTATATTTATTATCAATATAACATGCATTATTACCCATATAATGCAGTTATTATCGCTAGAACTGTAATAATTATACTTATTAATTATATTATTAGCAATATAACGTGCATTATTACCCATATAAAATAATTTTCAGAAAAAAAATACACCGACTTCGAAATGCACTAAAAAGTATAAAATAATTTCTATTTCCTAATGAAGTAATTTCTATTTCATTCAATCATACAATTACTTAACATATATGTATGAAACCTATTTACTCGTTAGGTAGTATATTAAATATATTTCAACATTTTCGGAGGCGGCGCAAAATTAAAAGATTTTCTTGAACATGTCAATCTTTGGACAGCCGTACATAGGCAAGGCTCGTATAGCATTTTTTTTCTATACATATAACTCGACAGCACGCCGCGAAATAGGTGTTAGTGCGTATAGAATGTAACTATGGTCTATCTAGATTCATAGCGTATGCGATGGAAGGACTCGATCGCCGCATATACAATATAGATAGAGCCCATCTGCCGGAAATTTGGTAATTCCCGCGTCGTGGGCCCCGTTTGTAGGTTCTTAGATCCATGCCTTCCACACGCGAACGAAGTCGATTCAGTTTCATTTATATCAGAAACGTTGTGAAATGAAGATTCAGTCGTTACATTTGCGTATATTACCAGATATATCTATAATGGTTCGTATTCTTCCTCAGGATTTATTAATATGCTGTTAAGAGCGCCGTTAGGTTATAAGCAGGAAGGGTCTCTTTCAAATCTTTAACTTTCATTTTTATATCCACATCTATTTTTCAAGGAAAGAACTAAATTACGGTCAGCTTTTCAAAACTTAATCACTTTCCAGTCATAATCGTCCGCAATAAACCACTCCATAAACGATCGGTAAAAATATTCTCTACCTGCACGGCAACTTGGGTTTTCCCAAACACGTACCCCGAGGAAAGGGAAGAAAAACCCCCGACATTTCCAAAAAAAGGCGATTGGTCAACAATTTGACCCCACCTTAGTTTCAGCCTCACCTTCGAATATACGCCCACATACAAAAGTTAATAAAATGACAGACCCGCTAGTTTTAAGACAGAATTTTTGTAACAACCAAGCAACACACTAAATAAATCAAATCTTTAGTAGAAACGCAAAGTGAGCATTTGCTACATCATCTAAAATTCAGTACACCAGTACATACGATTTTAACAATGCAATACGCCATACCACAATCAACTAGTTATTGGCAGCAACGGTTAATGATGTATTTTTGATTTTGCGCCGCCTCCGAAAAAGTCGAAATGTATTTAATATACTACCTAACGAGTAAATAGGTTTCATACATATATGTTAAGTAATTGTATGATTGAATGAAATAGAAATTACTTCATTAGGAAATAGAAATTATTTTATACTTTTTAGTGCATTTCGAAGTCGGTGTATTTTTTTTCTGAAAATTATTTTATTTCACGCTTTTTAGTGGAATGGGGAGAATTGTATAGGATAGTGTAAGACAATTGTTCAGGGCTTTTTTTGTCTGCGTAAGTGCCATGAGTATAATTAAGTATAATACACCAACGTCCGCGGAAACTCATCTTGATGCAGAAGTCGGGGTTGGAGCGGTAAATCTTATTTAGTGTTTTGGGACAGTGCATTGTGATTGCCCTTTTTTGCTTTTCCGGTGCATAGCACTTGGCGTTCCACTAATATTAAAAACAATAGTTTTTCGCTAATATCCCGAAAACTGAAGTTTTCCGTGAAATTTGTATATAAACAAAATTGTTCAGAATCATGTCCGTGACAAGATATGAAAAGCGCACTAAAATCGAGAAAAGTTTATTTCGAAAGTTGCTGCTTTTTCTGCAAAAAAATACTTTGCAACTAAAAAATGAAAAATTTTTTAATACTGGTACCAATGAGGAGTCAGACCCTACGAGATGCAAAAGGTTTCGTTCCGATCGGACCAGCCGCCTAGGTGTAATCGGTGAACATACATAGAAAAAGTTGATTTAAAAAATTAACAACAATTTTCGCTAATATCTCAAAAACTAAAGTTTTTTCGGAAATTTATATATGATAAAGTTGTTCAGAATCATGTCCGTGATAACATATTAAAAGCGCATTGAAATCGGAGAAAATTTTTTTTAAAAGTTGCCGGTTTTTTTGCAAAAAAAATACTTTGCAATTAAAAAATGAAAAATTTTTTAAGAATGGTACCAATGGGGAGTCAGACCCTACCGGATGCAAAAGGTTTCGTTCCGATTGGTCCACCCAGTTAGGAGTAATCGGTGAACATACATAGAAAAAAAAAAAAAAATATACAGGTCGAATTGAGTAACCTCCTCCTTTTTCGAAGTCGGTCAATAATGCAGTTATTATCGCCAGAACTGTAATAATTATACTTATTACTTATATTATTGTCGATATAACATGCATTATTACCCATGTTATGCAGTTATAATCGCTAGAACTATAATAAATATACTTACTACTTTTATTATCATCAATATAACATGCATTATTACCCATATTATGCAGTTATTATCGATAGAACTGTAATAAATGTACTTATTACTTTTATTATTATCAATATAACATGCACTATTAGCCATATTTTACTATTATTATCGCTAGAACTATAATAATTATACTTATTACTCCCGATATTATCAATATAACATGCATTATTACCTATATAATGCAGTTATTATCGCTAGAACTGTAATAAATATACTTATTACTTATATTATTCTCAATATATCATGCAATATTACCCATATTATGCAGTTATAATCGCTAGAACTATAATAAATATACTTAGTACTTTTATTATCATCAATATAACATGCATTAGTACCCATATTATGCAGTTATTATCGATAGAACTGTAATAAATGTACTTATTACTTTTATTATTATCAATATAACATGCACTATTAGCCATATTTTACTATTATTATCGCTAGAACTATAATAATTATACTTATTACTCCCGATATTATCAATATAACATGCATTATTACCTATATAATGCAGTTATTATCGCTAGAACTGTAATAAATATACTTATTACTTATATTATTCTCAATATATCATGCAATATTACCCATATTATGCAGTTATAATCGCTAGAACTATAATAAATATACTTAGTACTTTTATTATCATCAATATAACATGCATTAGTACCCATATTATGCAGTTATTATCGATAGAACTGTAATAAATGTACTTATTACTTTTATTATTATCAATATAACATGCACTATTAGCCATATTTTACTATTATTATCGCTAGAACTATAATAATTATACTTATTACTCCCGATATTATCAATATAACATGCATTATTACTTATATTATTCTCAATATATCATGCAATATTACCCATATTATGCAGTTATAATCGCTAGAACTATAATAAATATACTTAGTACTTTTATTATCATCAATATAACATGCATTAGTACCCATATTATGCAGTTATTATCGATAGAACTAAAATAAATATACTTATTACTTTCATTATTTTCAATATAACATGCATTATTAGCCATATTGTACTATTATTATCACTAGAACTATAATAATTATACTTATTACTCCCGATATTATCAATATAACATCCATTATTTCCCATATAATGCAGGTATTATCGCTAGAACTGTAATAGTTATACATATTACTCCCGGTATTAACAATATAACATGCATTGTTACCCATATTATGCAGTTATTATCGCTGGAACTAGAACAAATATACGTATTACTTTTATTATCACCAATATAACATGCATTAGTACCCATATTATGCAGTTATTATCGATAGAACTGTAATAAATATACTTATTACTTTTATTATTATGAATATAACATGCACTATTAGCCATATTGTACTACTCTTATCGCTAGAACTATAATAATTATACTTATTACTCCCGATATTAACAATATAACATGCATTGTTACCCATATAATGCAGTTATCACCGCTAGAACTGTAATAATTATACTTATTACTTATATTATTAGCAATATAACGTGCATTATTACCCACATAATGCAGTTATTATCGCCAGAACTGTAATAATTATACTTATTACTTATATTATTATCAATATAACATGCATTATTACCCATATTATGCAGTTATTATCGCTAGAACTAGAATAAATATACGTATTACTTTTATTACCACCAATATAACATGCATTATTACCCATGTTATGCAGTTATTATCGCTAGAACTGTAATAATTATACTTATTACTTTTATTATTATCAATATAGCATGCACTATTAGCCATATTGTACTATTATTATCGCTAGAACTATAATAATTATACTTATTACTCCCGATATTATCAATATAACATGCATTATTACCCATATAATGCAGGTATTATCGCTAGAACTGTAATAGTTATACTTATTACTTATATTATTAGCAATATAACGTGCATTATTACCCATATTATGCAGTTAATATCGCTAGAACTGTAATAATTATACTTATTACTTATATTATTATCAATATAACATGCATTATTACCCATATAATGGAGTTATTATCGCTAGAACTATAACAATTATACTTATTACTCCCAAAATTATCAATATAGCATGGATTATTACCCATATAATGCAGTTATTATCGCTAGAACTATAATAAATATACTTATTACTTTTATTATTATCAATATAACGTGCATTATTACCCATAAATTGCAGTTATTATCGCTAGAACTGTAATAATTATACTTATTACTTATATTATAAGCAATATAACGTGCATTATTACCCATATTATGCAGTTATTATCGCTAGAACTGTAATAATTATACTTATTACTTATACTGTTAGCAATATACCGTGCATTATTACCCATATTATGCAGTTATAATCGCTAGAACTATAATAAATATACTTACTACTTTTATTATCATCAATATAACATGCATTATTACCCATATTATGCAGTTATTATCGATAGAACTATAATAAATATACTTATTACTTTTATTATTATCAATATAACATGCACTATTATCCATATTTTACTATCATTATCGCTAGAACTATAATAAATATACGTATTACTTTTATTATCATGAATATAACATGCATTATTACCCATATTATGCAGTTATAATCGCTAGAACTATAATAAATATACTTAGTACTTTTATTATCATCAATATAACATGCATTATTACCCATATTATGCAGTTATTATCGATAGAACTGTAATAAATATTCTTACTACTTTTCTTATTATTAATATAACATGCACTATTAGCCATATTTTACTATTATTATCGCTAGAACTATAATAATTATACTTATTACTCCCAATATTATCAATATAACATGCATTATTACCTATATAATGCAGTTATTATCGCTAGAACTGTAATAAATATACTTATTACTTATATTATTCTCAATATATCATGCAATATTACCCATGTTATGCAGTTATAATCGCTAGAACTATAATAAATATACTTAGTACTTTTATTATCATCAATATAACATGCATTAGTACCCATATTATGCAGTTATTATCGATAGAACTAAAATAAATATACTTATTACTTTCATTATTTTCAATATAACATGCATTATTAGCCATATTGTACTATTATTATCACTAGAACTATAATAATTATACTTATTACTCCCGATATTATCAATATAACATGCATTATTACCCATATAATGCGGTTATTATCGCTAGAACTGTAATAATTATACTTATTACTTATACTGTTAGCAATATAACGTGCATTATTACCCATATTATGCAGTTATAATCGCTAGCACTGTAATAATTATACTTATTACTTATATTATTATCAATATAACATGCATTATTACCCATATTACGCAGTTATTATCGATAGAACTGTAATAAATATACTCATTACTTTTACTATTATCAATATAACATGCACTATTATCCATATTGTACTATTATTATCGCTAGAATTATAATAATTATACTTATTACTTTTATTATTATCAATATAACAGGCACTCTTAGCCATATTTTCCTAGTATTATCGCTGGAACTGTAATAATTATACTTATTACTCCCGATATTATCAATATAACATCCATTATTTCCCATAAAATGCAGGTATTATCGCTAGAACTGTAATAGTTATACTTATTACTTATATTATTAGCAATATAACGTGCATTATTACCCATATTATGCAGTTATTATCGCTAGAACTGTAATAATTATACTTATTACTTATATTATTATCAATATAACATGCATTATTACCCATGTTATGCAGTTATTATCGCTAGAACTATAATAAATATACTTACTACTTTTATTATCATCAATATAACATGCATTATTACCCATATTATGCAGTTCTTATCGATAGAACTATAATAAATATACTTATTACTTTTATTATTATCAATATAACATGCACTATTAGCCATATTTTACTATCATTATCGCTAGAACTAGAATAAATATACGTATTACTTTTATTATCACCAATATAACATGCATTAGTACCCATATTATGCAGTTATTATCGATAGAACTGTAATAAATATACTTATTACTTATATTATTCTCAATATATCATGCAATATTACCCATGTTATGCAGTTATAATCGCTAGAACTATAATAAATATACTTAGTACTTTTATTATCATCAATATAACATGCATTAGTACCCATATTATGCAGTTATTATCGATAGAACTAAAATAAATATACTTATTACTTTCATTATTTTCAATATAACATGCATTATTAGCCATATTGTACTATTATTATCACTAGAACTATAATAATTATACTTATTACTCCCGATATTATCAATATAACATGCATTATTACCCATATAATGCGGTTATTATCGCTAGAACTGTAATAATTATACTTATTACTTATACTGTTAGCAATATAACGTGCATTATTACCCATATTATGCAGTTATAATCGCTAGCACTGTAATAATTATACTTATTACTTATATTATTATCAATATAACATGCATTATTACCCATATTACGCAGTTATTATCGATAGAACTGTAATAAATATACACATTACTTTTACTATTATCAATATAACATGCACTATTATCCATATTGTACTATTATTATCGCTAGAATTATAATAATTATACTTATTACTTTTATTATTATCAATATAACAGGCACTCTTAGCCATATTTTCCTAGTATTATCGCAGGAACTGTAATAATTATACTTATTACTCCCGATATTATCAATATAACATCCATTATTTCCCATATAATGCAGGTATTATCGCTAGAACTGTAATAGTTATACTTATTACTTATATTATTAGCAATATAACGTGCATTATTACCCATATTATGCAGTTATTATCGCTAGAACTGTAATAATTATACTTATTACTTATATTATTATCAATATAACATGCATTATTACCCATGTTATGCAGTTATAATCGCTAGAACTATAATAAATATACTTACTACTTTTATTATCATCAATATAACATGCATTATTACCCATATTATGCAGTTATTATCGATAGAACTGTAATAAATGTACTTATTACTTTTATTATTATCAATATAACATGCACTATTAGCCGTATTTTACTATTATTATCGCTAGAACTAGAATAAATATACGTATTACTTTTATTATCACCAATATAACATGCAGTAGTACCCATATTATGCAGTTATTATCGATAGAACTGTAATAAATATACTTATTACTTTTATTATTATGAATATAACATGCACTATTAGCCATATTGTACTACTCTTATCGCTAGAACTATAATAATTATACTTATTACTCCCGATATTAACAATATAACATGCATTGTTACCCATATAATGCAGTTATCATCGCTAGAACTGTAATAATTATACTTATTACTTATATTATAAGCAATATAACGTGCATTATTACCCATATTATGCAGTTATTATCGCTAGAACTGTAATAATTATACTTATTACTTATATTATTATCAATATGACATGCATTATTACCCATATAATGCAGTTATTATCGCTAGAACTGTAATAATTATACTTATTAATTATATTACTAGCAATATAACGTGCATTATTACCCATATAATGCATTTATTATCGCCAGAACTGTAATAATTATACTTATTACTTATATTATTATCAATATAACATGCATTATTACCCATGTTATGCAGTTATAATCGCTAGAACTATAATAAATATACTTACTACTTTTATTATCATCAATATAACATGCATTATTACCCATATTATGCAGTTATTATCGATAGAACTGTAATAAATGTACTTATTACTTTTTTTATTATCAATATACAATGCACTATTAGCCATATTTTACTATTATTATCGCTAGAACTATAATAATTATACTTATTACTCCCGATATTATCAATATAACATGCATTATTACCCATATAATGGAGTTATTAAGGCTAGAACTATAATAATTATACTTATTGCTCCCAATGTTATCAATATAACATGGATTATTACTCATATAATGCAGTTATTATCGCTAGAACTATAATAAATATACTTATTACTTTTATTATTATCAATATAACGTGCATTATTACCCATATAATGCAGTTATTATCGCTAGAACTGTAATAATTATACTTATTACTTTTATTATCACCAATATAACATGCATTAGTACCCATATTATGCAATTATCGATAGAACTGTAATAAATATACTTATTACTTTTATTATTATGAATATAACATGCACTATTAGCCATATTGTACTACTCTTATCGCTAGAACTATAATAATTATACTTATTACTCCCGATATTAACAATATAACATGGATTATTACCCATATAATGCAGTTATTATCGCTAGAACTATAATAAATATACTTATTACTTTCATTATTATCAATATAACGTGCATTATTACGCATAAATTGCAGTTATTATCGCCAGAACTGTAATAATTATACTTATTACTTATATTATTATCAATATAACATGCATTATTACCCATATAATGCAGTTATTATCGCTAGAACTGTAATAATTATACTTATTAATTATATTATTAGCAATATAACGTGCATTATTACCCATATAATGCAGTTATTATCGCCAGAACTGTAATGATTATACTTATTACTTATATTATTATCAATATAACATGCATTATTACCCATGTTATGCAGTTATAATCGCTAGAACTATAATAAATATACTTACTACTTTTATTATCATCAATATAACATGCATTATTACCCATATTATGCAGTTATTATCGATAGAACTGTAATAAATGTACTTACTACTTTTATTATTATGAATATAACATGCACTATTAGCCATATTGTACTACTCTTATCGCTAGAGCTATAATAATTATACTTATTACTCCCGATATTAACAATATAGCATGCATTGTTACCCATATAATGCAGTTATCATCGCTAGAACTGTAATAATTATACTTATTACTTATACTGTTAGCAATATAACGTGCATTATTACCCATATTATGCAGTTATAATCGCTAGAATTATAATAAATATACTTACTACTTTTATTATCATCAATATAACATGCATTATTACCCATATTATGCAGTTATTATCGATAGAACTATAATAAATATACTTATAACTTTTATTATTATCAATATAACATGCACTATTAGCCATATTTTACTATCATTATCGCTAGAACTATAATAAATATACGTATTACTTTTATTATCATCAATATAACATGCATTATTACCCATATTATGCAGTTATAATCGCTAGAACTATAATAAATATACTTAGTACTTTTATTATCATCAATATAACATGCATTATTATCCATATTATGCAGTTATTATCGATAGAACTGTAATAAATATACTTACTACTTTTCTTATTATCAATATAACATGCACTATTAGCCATATTTTACTATTATTATCGCTAGAACTATAATAATTATACTTATTACTCCCAATATTATCAATATAACATGCATTATTACCTATATAATGCAGTTATTATCGCTAGAACTGTAATAAATATACTTATTACTTATATTATTCTCAATATATCCTGCAATATTACCCATATTATGCAGTTATAATCGCTAGAACTATAATAAATATACTTAGTACTTTTATTATCATCAATATAACATGCATTATTACCCACATTATGCAGTTATTATCGATAGAACTAAAATAAATATACTTATTACTTTTATTATTTTCAATATAACATGCATTATTAGCCATATTGTACTATTATTATCGCTAGAACTATAATAATTATACTTATTACACCCGATATTATCAATATAACATGCATTATTACCCATATAATGCGGTTATTATCGCTAGAACTGTAATAATTATACTTATTACTTATACTGTTAGCAATATAACGTGCATTATTACCCATATTATGCAGTTATAATCGCTAGCACTGTAATAATTATACTTATTACTTATATTATTATCAATATAACACGCATTATTACCCATATTACGCAGTTATTATCGATAGAACTGTAATAAATATACTCATTACTTTTACTATTATCAATATAACATGCACTATTATCCATATTGTACTATTATTATCGCTAGAATTATAATAATTATACTTATTACTTTTATTATTATCAATATAATAGGTACTCTTAGCCATATTTTCCTAGTATTATCGCTGGAACTGTAATAATTATACTTATTACTCCCGATATTATCAATATAACATCCATTATTTCCCATATAATGCAGGTATTATCGCTAGAACTGTAATAGTTATACTTATTACTTATATTATTAGCAATATAACGTGCATTATTACCCATATAATGCAGTTATTATCGCCAGTACTGTAATGATTATACTTATTACTTATATTATTATCAATATAACATGCATTATTACCCATGTTATGCAGTTATAATCGCTAGAACTATAATAAATATACTTACTACTTTTATTATCATCAATATAACATGCATTATTACCCATATTATGCAGTTATTATCGATAGAACTGTAATAAATGTACTTATTACTTTTATTATTATCAATATAACATGCACTATTAGCCATATTTTACTATCATTATCGCTAGAACTATAATAAATATACGTATTACTTTTATTATCATCAATATAACATGCATTATTACCCATATTATGCAGTTATAATCGCTAGAACTATAATAAATATACTTAGTACTTTTATTATCATCAATATAACATGCATTATTATCCATATTATGCAGTTATTATCGATAGAACTGTAATAAATATACTTACTACTTTTCTTATTATCAATATAACATGCACTATTAGCCATATTTTACTATTATTATCGCTAGAACTATAATAATTATACTTATTACTCCCAATATTATCAATATAACATGCATTATTACCTATATAATGCAGTTATTATCGCTAGAACTGTAATAAATATACTTATTACTTATATTATTCTCAATATATCCTGCAATATTACCCATATTATGCAGTTATAATCGCTAGAACTATAATAAATATACTTAGTACTTTTATTATCATCAATATAACATGCATTATTACCCACATTATGCAGTTATTATCGATAGAACTAAAATAAATATACTTATTACTTTTATTATTTTCAATATAACATGCATTATTAGCCATATTGTACTATTATTATCGCTAGAACTATAATAATTATACTTATTACACCCGATATTATCAATATAACATGCATTATTACCCATATAATGCGGTTATTATCGCTAGAACTGTAATAATTATACTTATTACTTATACTGTTAGCAATATAACGTGCATTATTACCCATATTATGCAGTTATAATCGCTAGCACTGTAATAATTATACTTATTACTTATATTATTATCAATATAACACGCATTATTACCCATATTACGCAGTTATTATCGATAGAACTGTAATAAATATACTCATTACTTTTACTATTATCAATATAACATGCACTATTATCCATATTGTACTATTATTATCGCTAGAATTATAATAATTATACTTATTACTTTTATTATTATCAATATAATAGGTACTCTTAGCCATATTTTCCTAGTATTATCGCTGGAACTGTAATAATTATACTTATTACTCCCGATATTATCAATATAACATCCATTATTTCCCATATAATGCAGGTATTATCGCTAGAACTGTAATAGTTATACTTATTACTTATATTATTAGCAATATAACGTGCATTATTACCCATATAATGCAGTTATTATCGCCAGTACTGTAATGATTATACTTATTACTTATATTATTATCAATATAACATGCATTATTACCCATGTTATGCAGTTATAATCGCTAGAACTATAATAAATATACTTACTACTTTTATTATCATCAATATAACATGCATTATTACCCATATTATGCAGTTATTATCGATAGAACTGTAATAAATGTACTTATTACTTTTATTATTATCAATATAACATGCACTATTAGCCATATTTTACTATTATTATCGCTAGAACTATAATAATTATACTTATTACTCCCGATATTATCAATGTAACATGCATTATTACGTATATAATGCAGTTATTATCGCTAGAACTGTAATAAATATACTTACTGTTTTCATTATCATCAATATAACATGCATTATTACCCATATTATGCAGTTCTTATCGATAGAACTATAATAAATATACTTATTACTTTTATTATTATCAATATAACATGCACTATTAGCCATATTTTACTATCATTATCGCTAGAACTAGAATAAATATACGTATTACTTTTATTATCACCAATATAACATGCATTAGTACCCATATTATGCAGTTATTATCGATAGAACTGTAATAAATATACTTATTACTTTTATTATTATGAATATAACATGCACTATTAGCCATATTGTACTACTCTTATCGCTAGAACTGTAATAATTATACTTATTACTCCCGATATTAACAATATAACAGGCATTGTTACCCATATAATGCAGTTATCATCGCTAGAACTGTAATAATTATACTTATTACTTATATTATAAGCAATATAACGTGCATTATTACCCATATTATGCAGTTATTATCGCAAGAACTGTAATAATTGTACTTATTACTTATATTATTATCAATATGACATGCATTATTACCCATATAATGCAGTTATTATCGCTAGAACTGTAATAATTATACTTATTACTTATATTACTAGCAATATAACGTGCATTATTACCCATATAATGCAGTTATTATCCCAAAACTGTAATAATTATACTTATTACTTATATTATTATCAATATAACATGCATTATTACCCATGTTATGCAGTTATAATCGCTAGAACTATAATAAATATACTTACTACTTTTATTATCATCAATATAACATGCATTATTACCCATATTATACAGTTATTATCGATAGAACTGTAATAAATGTACTTATTACTTTTATTATTATCAATATACAATGCACTATTAGCCATATTTTACTATTATTATCGCTAGAACTATAATAATTATACTTATTACTCCCGATATTATCAATATAACATGCATTATTACGTATATAATGCAGTTATTATTGCTAGAACTGTAATAAATATACTTACTGTTTTCATTATCATCAATATAACATGCATTATTACCCATATAATGGAGTTATTAACGCTAGAACTGTAATAATTATACTTATTACTTATATTATTATCAATATAACATGCATTATTACCCATATAATGCAGTTATTATCGCTAGAACTGTAATAATTATACTTATTAATTATATTATTAGCAATATAACGTGCATTATTACCCATATAATGCAGTTATTATCGCCAGAACTGTAATAATTATACTTATTACTTATATTATTGTCAATATAACATGCATTATTACCCATGTTATGCAGTTATAATCGCTAAAACTATAATAAATATACTTACTACTTTTATTATCATCAATATAACGTGCATTATTACCCATATAATGCAGTTATTATCGCCAGAACTGTAATAATTATACTTATTACTTATATTATTGTCAATATAACATGCATTATTACCCATATTATGCAGTTATAATCGCTAGAACTATAATAAATATACTTAGTACTTTTATTATCATCAATATAACATGCATTATTACCCATATCATGCAGTTCTTATCGATAGAACTATAATAAATATACTTATTACTTTTATTATCATCAATATAACGTGCATTATTACCCATATAATGCAGTTATTATCGCCAGAACTGTAATAATTATACTTATTACTTATATTATTGTCAATATAACATGCATTATTACCCATATTATGCAGTTATAATCGCTAGAACTATAATAAATATACTTAGTACTTTTATTATCATCAATATAACATGCATTATTACCCATATTATGCAGTTCTTATCGATAGAACTATAATAAATATACTTATTACTTTTATTATTACCAATATAACATGCACTATTAGCCATATTTTACTATTATTATCGCTAGAACTATAATAATTATACTTATTACTCCCAATATTATGAATATAACATGCATTATTACCTATATAATGCAGTTATTATCGATAGAACTGTAATAAATATACTTATTACTTATATTATTCTCAATATATCATGCAATATTACCCATATTATGCAGTTATAATCGCTAGAACTATAATAAATATACTTAGTACTATTATTATCATCAATATAACATGCATTATTACCCATATTATGCAGTTATTATCGATAGAGCTAAAATAAATATACTTATTATTTTTATTATTTTCAATATAACAGGCACTCTTAGCCATATTTTCCTAGTATTATCGCTAGAACTGTAATAATTATACTTATTACTCCCGATATTATCAATATAACATCCATTATTACCCATATAATGCAGGTATTATCGCTAGAACTGTAATAGTTATACTTATTACTTATATTATTAGCAATATAACGTGCATTATTACCCATATTATGCAGTTATTATCGCTAGAACTGTAATAATTATACTTATTACTTATACTATTATCAATATAACATGCATTATTACCCATAAATTGCAGTTATTATCGCCAGAACTGTAATAATTATACTTATTACTTATATTATTATCAATATAACATGCATTACTACCCATATAATGCAGTTATTATCGCTAGAACTGTAGTAATTATACTTATTAATTATATTATTAGCAATATAACGTGCATTATTACCCATATAAAATAATTTTCAGAAAAAAAATACACCGACTTCGAAATGCACTAAAAAGTATAAAATAATTTCTATTTCCTAATGAAGTAATTTCTATTTCATTCAATCATACAATTACTTAACATATATGTATGAAACCTATTTACTCGTTAGGTAGTATATTAAATATATTTCAACATTTTCGGAGGCGGCGCAAAATTAAAAGATTTTCTTGAACATGTCAATCTTTGGACAGCCGTACATAGGCAAGGCTCGTATAGCATTTTTTTTCTATACATATAACTCGACAGCACGCCGCGAAATAGGTGTTAGTGCGTATAGAATGTAACTATGGTCTATCTAGATTCATAGCGTATGCGATGGAAGGACTCGATCGCCGCATATACAATATAGATAGAGCCCATCTGCCGGAAATTTGGTAATTCCCGCGTCGTGGGCCCCGTTTGTAGGTTCTTAGATCCATGCCTTCCACACGCGAACGAAGTCGATTCAGTTTCATTTATATCAGAAACGTTGTGAAATGAAGATTCAGTCGTTACATTTGCGTATATTACCAGATATATCTATAATGGTTCGTATTCTTCCTCAGGATTTATTAATATGCTGTTAAGAGCGCCGTTAGGTTATAAGCAGGAAGGGTCTCTTTCAAATCTTTAACTTTCATTTTTATATCCACATCTATTTTTCAAGGAAAGAACTAAATTACGGTCAGCTTTTCAAAACTTAATCACTTTCCAGTCATAATCGTCCGCAATAAACCACTCCATAAACGATCGGTAAAAATATTCTCTACCTGCACGGCAACTTGGGTTTTCCCAAACACGTACCCCGAGGAAAGGGAAGAAAAACCCCCGACATTTCCAAAAAAAGGCGATTGGTCAACAATTTGACCCCACCTTAGTTTCAGCCTCACCTTCGAATATACGCCCACATACAAAAGTTAATAAAATGACAGACCCGCTAGTTTTAAGACAGAATTTTTGTAACAACCAAGCAACACACTAAATAAATCAAATCTTTAGTAGAAACGCAAAGTGAGCATTTGCTACATCATCTAAAATTCAGTACACCAGTACATACGATTTTAACAATGCAATACGCCATACCACAATCAACTAGTTATTGGCAGCAACGGTTAATGATGTATTTTTGATTTTGCGCCGCCTCCGAAAAAGTCGAAATGTATTTAATATACTACCTAACGAGTAAATAGGTTTCATACATATATGTTAAGTAATTGTATGATTGAATGAAATAGAAATTACTTCATTAGGAAATAGAAATTATTTTATACTTTTTAGTGCATTTCGAAGTCGGTGTATTTTTTTTCTGAAAATTATTTTATTTCACGCTTTTTAGTGGAATGGGGAGAATTGTATAGGATAGTGTAAGACAATTGTTCAGGGCTTTTTTTGTCTGCGTAAGTGCCATGAGTATAATTAAGTATAATACACCAACGTCCGCGGAAACTCATCTTGATGCAGAAGTCGGGGTTGGAGCGGTAAATCTTATTTAGTGTTTTGGGACAGTGCATTGTGATTGCCCTTTTTTGCTTTTCCGGTGCATAGCACTTGGCGTTCCACTAATATTAAAAACAATAGTTTTTCGCTAATATCCCGAAAACTGAAGTTTTCCGTGAAATTTGTATATAAACAAAATTGTTCAGAATCATGTCCGTGACAAGATATGAAAAGCGCACTAAAATCGAGAAAAGTTTATTTCGAAAGTTGCTGCTTTTTCTGCAAAAAAATACTTTGCAACTAAAAAATGAAAAATTTTTTAATACTGGTACCAATGAGGAGTCAGACCCTACGAGATGCAAAAGGTTTCGTTCCGATCGGACCACCCGCCTAGGTGTAATCGGTGAACATACATAGAAAAAGTTGATTTAAAAAATTAACAACAATTTTCGCTAATATCTCAAAAACTAAAGTTTTTTCGGAAATTTATATATGATAAAGTTGTTCAGAATCATGTCCGTGATAACATATTAAAAGCGCATTGAAATCGGAGAAAATTTTTTTTAAAAGTTGCCGGTTTTTTTGCAAAAAAAATACTTTGCAATTAAAAAATGAAAAATTTTTTAAGAATGGTACCAATGGGGAGTCAGACCCTACCGGATGCAAAAGGTTTCGTTCCGATTGGTCCACCCAGTTAGGAGTAATCGGTGAACATACATAGAAAAAAAAAAAAAATGTACAGGTCGAATTGAGTAACCTCCTCCTTTTTCGAAGTCGGTCAATAATGCAGTTATTATCGCCAGAACTGTAATAATTATACTTATTACTTATATTATTGTCGATATAACATGCATTATTACCCATGTTATGCAGTTATAATCGCTAGAACTATAATAAATATACTTACTACTTTTATTATCATCAATATAACATGCATTATTACCCATATTATGCAGTTATTATCGATAGAACTGTAATAAATGTACTTATTACTTTTATTATTATCAATATAACATGCACTATTAGCCATATTTTACTATTATTATCGCTAGAACTATAATAATTATACTTATTACTCCCGATATTATCAATATAACATGCATTATTACCTATATAATGCAGGTATTATCGCTAGAACTGTAATAGTTATACTTATTACTTATATTATTAGCAATATAACGTGCATTATTACCCATATTATGCAGTTAATATCGCTAGAACTGTAATAATTATACTTATTACTTATATTATTATCAATATAACATGCATTATTACCCATATAATGGAGTTATTATCGCTAGAACTATAACAATTATACTTATTACTCCCAAAATTATCAATATAGCATGGATTATTACCCATATAATGCAGTTATTATCGCTAGAACTATAATAAATATACTTATTACTTTTATTATTATCAATATAACGTGCATTATTACCCATAAATTGCAGTTATTATCGCTAGAACTGTAATAATTATACTTATTACTTATATTATAAGCAATATAACGTGCATTATTACCCATATTATGCAGTTATTATCGCTAGAACTGTAATATATATACTTATTACTTATACTGTTAGCAATATACCGTGCATTATTACCCATATTATGCAGTTATAATCGCTAGAACTATAATAAATATACTTACTACTTTTATTATCATCAATATAACATGCATTATTACCCATATTATGCAGTTATTATCGATAGAACTATAATAAATATACTTATTACTTTTATTATTATCAATATAACATGCACTATTATCCATATTTTACTATCATTATCGCTAGAACTATAATAAATATACGTATTACTTTTATTATCATGAATATAACATGCATTATTACCCATATTATGCAGTTATAATCGCTAGAACTATAATAAATATACTTAGTACTTTTATTATCATCAATATAACATGCATTATTACCCATATTATGCAGTTATTATCGATAGAACTGTAATAAATATACTTACTACTTTTCTTATTATTAATATAACATGCACTATTAGCCATATTTTACTATTATTATCGCTAGAACTATAATAATTATACTTATTACTCCCAATATTATCAATATAACATGCATTATTACCTATATAATGCAGTTATTATCGCTAGAACTGTAATAAATATACTTATTACTTATATTATTCTCAATATATCATGCAATATTACCCATGTTATGCAGTTATAATCGCTAGAACTATAATAAATATACTTAGTACTTTTATTATCATCAATATAACATGCATTAGTACCCATATTATGCAGTTATTATTGATAGAACTAAAATAAATATACTTATTACTTTCATTATTTTCAATATAACATGCATTATTAGCCATATTGTACTATTATTATCACTAGAACTATAATAATTATACTTATTACTCCCGATATTATCAATATAACATGCATTATTACCCATATAATGCGGTTATTATCGCTAGAACTGTAATAATTATACTTATTACTTATACTGTTAGCAATATAACGTGCATTATTACCCATATTATGCAGTTATAATCGCTAGCACTGTAATAATTATACTTATTACTTATATTATTATCAATATAACATGCATTATTACCCATATTACGCAGTTATTATCGATAGAACTGTAATAAATATACTCATTACTTTTACTATTATCAATATAACATGCACTATTATCCATATTGTACTATTATTATCGCTAGAATTATAATAATTATACTTATTACTTTTATTATTATCAATATAACAGGCACTCTTAGCCATATTTTCCTAGTATTATCGCTGGAACTGTAATAATTATACTTATTACTCCCGATATTATCAATATAACATCCATTATTTCCCATATAATGTAGGTATTATCGCTAGAACTGTAATAGTTATACTTATTACTTATATTATTAGCAATATAACGTGCATTATTACCCATATTATGCAGTTATTATCGCTAGAACTGTAATAATTATACTTATTACTTATATTATTATCAATATAACATGCATTATTACCCATGTTATGCAGTTATAATCGCTAGAACTATAATAAATATACTTACTACTTTTATTATCATCAATATAACATGCATTATTACCCATATTATGCAGTTATTATCGATAGAACTGTAATAAATGTACTTATTACTTTTATTATTATCAATATAACATGCACTATTAGCCATATTTTACTATTATTATCGCTAGAACTATAATAAATATACTTAGTACTTTTATTATCATCAATATAACATGCATTATTACCCATATTATGCAGTTCTTATCGATAGAACTATAATAAATATACTTATTACTTTTATTATCATCAATATAACGTGCATTATTACCCATATAATGCAGTTATTATCGCCAGAACTGTAATAATTATACTTATTACTTATATTATTGTCAATATAACATGCATTATTACCCATATTATGCAGTTATAATCGCTAGAACTATAATAAATATACTTAGTACTTTTATTATCATCAATATAACATGCATTATTACCCATATTATGCAGTTATTATCGATAGAACTGTAATAAATATACTTACTACTTTTCTTATTATTAATATAACATGCACTATTAGCCATATTTTACTATTATTATCGCTAGAACTATAATAATTATACTTATTACTCCCAATATTATCAATATAACATGCATTATTACCTATATAATGCAGTTATTATCGCTAGAACTGTAATAAATATACTTATTACTTATATTATTCTCAATATATCATGCAATATTACCCATGTTATGCAGTTATAATCGCTAGAACTATAATAAATATACTTAGTACTTTTATTATCATCAATATAACATGCATTAGTACCCATATTATGCAGTTATTATCGATAGAACTAAAATAAATATACTTATTACTTTCATTATTTTCAATATAACATGCATTATTAGCCATATTGTACTATTATTATCACTAGAACTATAATAATTATACTTATTACTCCCGATATTATCAATATAACATGCATTATTACCCATATAATGCGGTTATTATCGGTAGAACTGTAATAATTATACTTATTACTTATACTGTTAGCAATATAACGTGCATTATTACCCATATTATGCAGTTATAATCGCTAGCACTGTAATAATTATACTTATTACTTATATTATTATCAATATAACATGCATTATTACCCATATTACGCAGTTATTATCGATAGAACTGTAATAAATATACTCATTACTTTTACTATTATCAATATAACATGCACTATTATCCATATTGTACTATTATTATCGCTAGAATTATAATAATTATACTTATTACTTTTATTATTATCAATATAACAGGCACTCTTAGCCATATTTTCCTAGTATTATCGCTGGAACTGTAATAATTATACTTATTACTCCTGATATTATCAATATAACATCCATTATTTCCCATATAATGCAGGTATTATCGCTAGAACTGTAATAGTTATACTTATTACTTATATTATTAGCAATATAACGTGCATTATTACCCATATTATGCAGTTATTATCGCTAGAACTGTAATAATTATACTTATTACTTATATTATTATCAATATAACATGCATTATTACCCATGTTATGCAGTTATAATCGCTAGAACTATAATAAATATACTTACTACTTTTATTATCATCAATATAACATGCATTATTACCCATATTATGCAGTTATTATCGATAGAACTGTAATAAATGTACTTATTACTTTTATTATTATCAATATAACATGCACTATTAGCCGTATTTTACTATTATTATCGCTAGAACTATAATAATTATACTTATTACTCCCGATATTATCAATGCAACATGCATTATTACGTATATAATGCAGTTATTATCGCTAGAACTGTAATAAATATACTTACTGTTTTCATTATCATCAATATAACATGCATTATTACCCATGTTATGCAGTTATAATCGCTAGAACTATAATAAATATACTTACTACTTTTATTATCATCAATATAACATGCATTATTACCCATATTATGCAGTTATTATCGATAGAACTGTAATAAATGTACTTATTACTTTTATTATTATCAATATACAATGCACTATTAGCCATATTTTACTATTATTATCGCTAGAACTATAATAATTATACTTATTACTCCCGATATTATCAATATAACATGCATTATTACGTATATAATGCAGTTATTATTGCTAGAACTGTAATAAATATACTTACTGTTTTCATTATCATCAATATAACATGCATTATTACCCATATAATGGAGTTATTAACGCTAGAACTATAATAATTATACTTATTGCTCCCAATGTTATCAATATAACATGGACTATTACTCATATAATGCAGTTATTATCGCTAGAACTATAATAAATATACTTATTACTTTTATTATTATCAATATAACGTGCATTATTACCCATAAATTGCAGTTATTATCGCTAGAACTGTAATAATTATACTTATTACTTATATTATTAGCAATATAACGTGCATTATTACCCATATAATGGAGTTATTATCGCTAGAACTATAATAATTATACTTATTACTCCCAAAATTATCAATATAACATGGATTATTACCCATATAATGCAGTTATTATCGCTAGAACTATAATAAATATACTTATTACTTTCATTATTATCGATATAACGTGCATTATTACCCATAAATTGCAGTTATTATCGCCAGAACTGTAATAATTATACTTATTACTTATATTATTATCAATATAACATGCATTATTACCCATATAATGCAGTTATTATCGCTAGAACTGTAATAATTATACTTATTAATTATATTATTAGCAATATAACGTGCATTATTACCCATATAATGCAGTTATTATCGCCAGAACTGTAATAATTATACTTATTACTTATATTATTGTCAATATAACATGCATTATTACCCATGTTATGCAGTTATAATCGCTAGAACTATAATAAATATACTTACTACTTTTATTGTCATCAATATAACATGCATTATTACCCATATTATGCAGTTATTATCGATAGAACTGTAATAAATGTACTTATTACTTTTATTATTATCAATATAACATGCACTATTAGCCATATTTTACTATTATTATCGCTAGAACTATAATAATTATACTTATTACTCCCGATATTATCAATGTAACATGCATTGTTACGTATATAATGCAGTTATTATCGCTAGAACTGTAATAAATATACTTACTGTTTTCATTATCATCAATATAACATGCATTATTACCCATATTATGCAGTTCTTATCGATAGAACTATAATAAATATACTTATTACTTTTATTATTATCAATATAACATGCACTATTAGCCATATTTTACTATCATTATCGCTAGAACTAGAATAAATATACGTATTACTTTTATTATCACCAATATAACATGCATTAGTACCCATATTATGCAGTTATTATCGATAGAACTGTAATAAATATACTAATTACTTTTATTATTATGAATATAACATGCACTATTAGCCATATTGTACTACTCTTATCGCTAGAACTATAATAATTATACTTATTACTCCCGATATTAACAATATAACATGCATTGTTACCCATATTATGCAGTTATTATCGCTAGAACTGTAATAATTATACTTATTACTTATATTATTATCAATATGACATGCATTATTACCCATATAATGCAGTTATTATCGCTAGAACTGTAATAATTATACTTATTAATTATATTACTAGCAATATAACGTGCATTATTACCCATATAATGCAGTTATTATCCCAAAACTGTAATAATTATACTTATTACTTATATTATTATCAATATAACATGCATTATTACCCATGTTATGCAGTTATAATCGCTAGAACTATAATAAATATACTTACTACTTTTATTATCATCAATATAACATGCATTATTACCCATATTATGCAGTTCTTATCGATAGAACTATAATAAATATACTTATTACTTTTATTATTATCAATATAACATGCACTATTAGCCATATTTTACTATCATTATCGCTAGAACTAGAATAAATATACGTATTACTTTTATTATCACCAATATAACATGCATTAGTACCCATATTATGCAGTTATTATCGCTAGAACTATAATAAATATACTTATTACTTTTATTATTATCAATATAACGTGCATTATTACCCATAAATTGCAGTTAATATCGCTAGAACTGTAATAATTATACTTATTACTTATATTATTAGCAATATAACGTGCATTATTACCCATATAATGGAGTTATTATCGCTAGAACTATAATAATTATACTTATTACTCCCAAAATTATCAATATAACATGGATTATTACCCATATAATGCAGTTATTATCGCTAGAACTATAATAAATATACTTATTACTTTCATTATTATCAATATAACGTGCATTATTACCCATAAATTGCAGTTATTATCGCCAGAACTGTAATAATTATACTTATTACTTATATTATTATCAATATAACATGCATTATTACCCATATAATGCAGTTATTATCGCTAGAACTGTAATAATTATACTTATTAATTATATTATTAGCAATATAACGTGCATTATTACCCATATAATGCAGTTATTATCGCCAGAACTGTAATAATTATACTTATTACTTATATTATTGTCAATATAACATGCATTATTACCCATGTTATGCAGTTATAATCGCTAGAACTATAATAAACATACTTACTACTTTTATTATCATCAATATAACGTGCATTATTACCCATATAATGCAGTTATTATCGCCAGAACTGTAATAATTATACTTATTACTTATATTATTGTCAATATAACATGCATTATTACCCATGTTATGCAGTTATAATCGCTAGAACTATAATAAATATACTTACTACTTTTATTATCATCAATATAACATGCATTATTACCCATATTATGCAGTTATTATCGATAGAACTGTAATAAATGTACTTATTACTTTTATTATTATCAATATAACATGCACTATTAGCCATATTTTACTATTATTATCGCTAGAACTATAATAATTATACTTATTACTCCCGATATTATCAATGTAACATGCATTGTTACGTATATAATGCAGTTATTATCGCTAGAACTGTAATAAATATACTTACTGTTTTCATTATCATCAATATAACATGCATTATTACCCATATTATGCAGTTCTTATCGATAGAACTATAATAAATATACTTATTACTTTTATTATTATCAATATAACATGCACTATTAGCCATATTTTACTATCATTATCGCTAGAACTAGAATAAACATACGTATTACTTTTATTATCACCAATATAACATGCATTAGTACCCATATTATGCAGTTATTATCGATAGAACTGTAATAAATATACTTATTACTTTTATTATTATGAATATAACATGCACTATTAGCCATATTGTACTACTCTTATCGCTAGAACTATAATAATTATACTTATTACTCCCGATATTAACAATATAACATGCATTGTTACCCATATAATGCAGTTATCATCGCTAGAACTGTAATAATTATACTTATTACTTATATTATAAGCAATATAACGTGCATTATTACCCATATTATGCAGTTATTATCGCTAGAACTGTAATAATTAAACTTATTACTTATATTATTATCAATATGACATGCATTATTACCCATATAATGCAGTTATTATCGCTAGAACTGTAATAATTATACTTATTAATTGTATTACTAGCAATATAACGTGCATTATTACCCATATAATGCAGTTATTATCCCAAAACTGTAATAATTATACTTATTACTTATATTATTATCAATATAACATGCATTATTACCCATGTTATGCAGTTATAATCGCTAGAACTATAATAAATATACTTACTACTTTTATTACCATCAATATAACACGCATTATTACCCATATTATGCAGTTATTATCGATAGAACGGTAATAAATGTACTTATTACTTTTATTATTATCAATATACAATGCACTATTAGCCATATTTTACTATTATTATCGCTAGAACTATAATAATTATACTTATTACTCCCGATATTATCAATATAACATGCATTATTACGTATATAATGCAGTTATTATTGCTAGAACTGTAATAAATATACTTACTGTTTTCATTATCATCAATATAACATGCATTATTACCCATATAATGGAGTTATTAACGCTAGAACTATAATAATTATACTTATTGCTCCCAATGTTATCAATATAACATGGATTATTACTCATATAATGCAGTTATTATCGCTAGAACTATAATAAATATACTTATTACTTTTATTATTATCAATATAACGTGCATTATTACCCATAAATTGCAGCTATTATCGCTAGAACTGTAATAATTATACTTATTACTTATATTATTAGCAATATAACGTGCACTATTACCCATATAATGCAGTTATTATCGCTAGAACTGTAATAATTATACTTATTACTTTTATTATCACCAATATAACATGCATTAGTACCCATATTATGCAGTTATTATCGATAGAACTGTAATAAATATACTTATTACTTTTATTATTATGAATATAACATGCACTATTAGCCATATTGTACTACTCTTATCGCTAGAACTATAATAATTATACTTATTACTCCCAAAATTATCAATATAACATGGATTATTACCCATATAATGCAGTTATTATCGCTAGAACTATAATAAATATACTTACTACTTTTATTATCATCAATATAACATGCATTATTACCCATATTATGCAGTTGTTATCGATAGAACTGTAATAAATATACTTATTACTTTTATTATTATGAATATAACATGCACTATTAGCCATATTGTACTACTCTTATCGCTAGAACTATAATAATTATACTTATTACTCCCGATATTAACAATATAACATGCATTGTTACCCATATAATGCAGTTATCATCGCTAGAACTGTAATAATTATACTTACTACTTATATTATAAGCAATATAACGTGCATTATTACCCATATTATGCAGGTATTATCGCTAGAACTGTAATAATTATACTTATTACTTATATAATTATCAATATGACATGCATTATTACCCATATAATGCAGTTATTATCCCAAAACTGTAATAATTGTACTTATTACTTATATTATTATCAATATAACATGCATTATTACCCATGTTATGCAGTTATAATCGCTAGAACTATAATAAATATACTTACTACTTTTATTATCATCAATATAACATGCATTATTACCCATATTATGCAGTTATTATCGATAGAACTGTAATAAATGTACTTATTACTTTTATTATTATCAATATACAATGCACTATTAGCCATATTTTACTATTATTATCGCTAGAACTATAATAATTATACTTATTACTCCCGATATTATCAATATAACATGCATTATTACGTATATAATGCAGTTATTATTGCTAGAACTGTAATAAATATACTTACTGTTTTCATTATCATCAATATAACATGCATTATTACCCATATAATGGAGTTATTAACGCTAGAACTATAATAAATATACTTATTACTTTTATTATTATCAATATAACGTGCATTATTACCCATAAATTGCAGTTATTATCGCTAGAACTGTAATAATTATACTTATTACTTATATTATTAGCAATATAACGTGCATTATTACCCATATAATGCAGTTATTATCGCTAGAACTGTAATAATTATACTTATTACTTATATTATTATCAATATAACATGCATTATTACCCATATTATGCAGTTATTATCGCTAGAACTAGAATAAATATACGTATTACTTTTATTATCACCAATATAACATGCATTAGTACCCATATTATGCAGTTATTATCGATAGAACTGTAATAAATATACTTATTACTTTTATTATTATGAATATAACATGCACTATTAGCCATATTGTACTACTCTTATCGCTAGAACTATAATAATTATACTTATTACTCCCAATGTTATCAATATAACATGGATTATTACTCATATAATGCAGTTATTATCGCTAGAACTATAATAAATATACTTATTACTTTTATTATTATCAATATAACGTGCATTATTACCCATAAATTGCAGTTATTATCGCTAGAACTGTAATAATTATACTTATTACTTATATTATTAGCAATATAACGTGCATTATTACCCATATAATGCAGTTATTATCGCTAGAACTGTAATAATTATACTTATTACTTATATTATTATCAATATAATATGCATTATTACCCATATTATGCAGTTATTATCGCTAGAACTAGAATAAATATACGTATTACTTTTATTATCACCAATATAACATGCATTAGTACCCATATTATGCAGTTATTATCGATAGAACTGTAATAAATATACTTATTACTTTTATTATTATGAATATAACATGCACTATTAGCCATATTGTATTACTCTTATCGCTAGAACTATAATAATTATACTTATTACTCCCGATATTAACAATATAACATGCATTGTTACCCATATAATGCAGTTATCATCGCTAGAACTGTAATAATTATACTTATTACTTATATTATAAGCAATATAACGTGCATTATTACCCAAATTATGCAGTTATTATCGCTAGAACTGTAATAATTATACTTATTACTTATATTATTATCAATATGACATGCATTATTACCCATATAATGCAGTTATTATCGCTAGAACTGTAATAATTATACTTATTAATTATATTACTAGCAATATAACGTGCATTATTACCCATATAATGCAGTTATTATCCCAAAACTGTAATAATTATACTTATTACTTATATTATTATCAATATAACATGCATTATTACCCATGTTATGCAGTTATAATCGCTAGAACTATAATAAATATACTTACTACTTTTATTATCATCAATATAACACGCATTATTACCCATATTATGCAGTTATTATCGATAGAACTGTAATAAATGTACTTATTACTTTTATTATTATCAATATACAATGCACTATTAGCCATATTTTACTATTATTATCGCTAGAACTATAATAATTATACTTATTACTCCCGATATTATCAATATAACATGCATTATTACGTATATAATGCAGTTATTATTGCTAGAACTGTAATAAATATACTTACTGTTTTCATTATCATCAATATAACATGCATTATTACCCATATAATGGAGTTATTAACGCTAGAACTATAATAATTATACTTATTGCTCCCAATGTTATCAATATAACATGGATTATTACTCATATAATGCAGTTATTATCGCTAGAACTATAATAAATATACTTATTACTTTTATTATTATCAATATAACGTGCATTATTACCCATAAATTGCAGTTATTATCGCTAGAACTGTAATAATTATACTTATTACTTATATTATTAGCAATATAACGTGCATTATTACCCATATAATGCAGTTATTATCGCTAGAACTGTAATAATTATACTTATTACTTTTATTATCACCAATATAACATGCATTAGTACCCATATTATGCAGTTATTATCGATAGAACTGTAATAAATATACTTATTACTTTTATTATTATGAATATAACATGCACTATTAGCCATATTGTACTACTCTTATCGCTAGAACTATAATAATTATACTTATTACTCCCAAAATTATCAATATAACATGGATTATTACCCATATTATGCAGTTATTATCGATAGAACAGTAATAAATGTACTTATTACTTTTATTATTATCAATATAACATGCACTATTAGCCATATTTTACTATTATTATCGCTAGAACTATAATAATTATACTTATTACTCCCGATATTATCAATATAACATGCATTATTACGTATATAATGCAGTTATTATCGCTAGAACTGTAATAAATATACTTACTGTTTTCATTATCATCAATGTAACATGCATTATTACCCCTATTATGCAGTTATTATCGATAGAACTATAATAATTATACTTATTACTCCCGATATTATCAATATAACATGCATTATTACCCATATAATGCAGTTATTATCGCTAGAACTGTAATAATTATACGTATTACTTATAGTATTCTCAATATAACGTGCATTATTACCCATATTATGCAGTTATAATCGCTAGAACTATAATAAATATACTTACTACTTTTATTATCATCAATATAACACGCATTATTACCCATATTATGCAGTTATTATCGATAGAACTGTAATAAATGTACTTATTACTTTTATTATTATCAATATACAATGCACTATTAGCCATATTTTACTATTATTATCGCTAGAACTATAATAATTATACTTATTACTCCCGATATTATCAATATAACATGCATTATTACGTATATAATGCAGTTATTATTGCTAGAACTGTAATAAATATACTTACTGTTTTCATTATCATCAATATAACATGCATTATTACCCATATAATGGAGTTATTAACGCTAGAACTATAATAATTATACTTATTGCTCCCAATGTTATCAATATAACATGGATTATTACTCATATAATGCAGTTATTATCGCTAGAACTATAATAAATATACTTATTACTTTTATTATTATCAATATAACGTGCATTATTACCCATAAATTGCAGTTATTATCGCTAGAACTGTAATAATTATACTTATTACTTATATTATTAGCAATATAACGTGCATTATTACCCATATAATGCAGTTATTATCGCTAGAACTGTAATAATTATACTTATTACTTTTATTATCACCAATATAACATGCATTAGTACCCATATTATGCAGTTATTATCGATAGAACTGTAATAAATATACTTATTACTTTTATTATTATGAATATAACATGCACTATTAGCCATATTGTACTACTCTTATCGCTAGAACTATAATAATTATACTTATTACTCCCAAAATTATCAATATAACATGGATTATTACCCATATTATGCAGTTATTATCGATAGAACAGTAATAAATGTACTTATTACTTTTATTATTATCAATATAACATGCACTATTAGCCATATTTTACTATTATTATCGCTAGAACTATAATAATTATACTTATTACTCCCGATATTATCAATATAACATGCATTATTACGTATATAATGCAGTTATTATCGCTAGAACTGTAATAAATATACTTACTGTTTTCATTATCATCAATGTAACATGCATTATTACCCCTATTATGCAGTTATTATCGATAGAACTATAATAATTATACTTATTACTCCCGATATTATCAATATAACATGCATTATTACCCATATAATGCAGTTATTATCGCTAGAACTGTAATAATTATACGTATTACTTATAGTATTCTCAATATAACGTGCATTATTACCCATATTATGCAGTTATAATCGCTAGAACTATAATAAATATACTTAGTACTTTTATTATCATCAATATAACATGCATTAGTACCCATATTATGCAGTTATTATCGATAGAACTGTAATAAATGTACTTATTACTTTTATTATTATCAATATAACATGCACTATTAGCCATATTTTACTATTATTATCGCTAGAACTATAATAATTATACTTATTACTCCCGATATTATCAATGTAACATGCATTGTTACGTATATAATGCAGTTATTATCGCTAGAACTGTAATAAATATACTTACTACTTTTATTATCATCAATATAACATGCATTATTACCCATATTATGCAGTTGTTATCGATAGAACTGTAATAAATATACTTATTACTTTTATTATTATGAATATAACATGCACTATTAGCCATATTGTACTACTCTTATCGCTAGAACTATAATAATTATACTTATTACTCCCGATATTAACAATATAACATGCATTGTTACCCATATAATGCAGTTATCATCGCTAGAACTGTAATAATTATACTTACTACTTATATTATAAGCAATATAACGTGCATTATTACCCATATTATGCAGTTATTATCGCTAGAACTGTAATAATTATACTTATTACTTATATAATTATCAATATGACATGCATTATTACCCATATAATGCAGTTATTATCGCTAGAACTGTAATAATTATACTTATTAATTATATTACTAGCAATATAACGTGCATTATTACCCATATAACGCAGTTATTATCCCAAAACTGTAATAATTGTACTTATTACTTATATTATTATCAATATAACATGCATTATTACCCATGTTATGCAGTTATAATCGCTAGAACTATAATAAATATACTTACTACTTTTATTATCATCAATATAACATGCATTATTACCCATATTATGCAGTTATTATCGATAGAACTGTAATAAATGTACTTATTACTTTTATTATTATCAATATACAATGCACTATTAGCCATATTTTACTATTATTATCGCTAGAACTATAATAATTATACTTATTACTCCCGATATTATCAATATAACATGCATTATTACGTATATAATGCAGTTATTATTGCTAGAACTGTAATAAATATACTTACTGTTTTCATTATCATCAATATAACATGCATTATTACCCATATAATGGAGTTATTAACGCTAGAACTATAATAAATATACTTATTACTTTTATTATTATCAATATAACGTGCATTATTACCCATAAATTGCAGTTATTATCGCTAGAACTGTAATAATTATACTTATTACTTATATTATTAGCAATATAACGTGCATTATTACCCATATAATGCAGTTATTATCGCTAGAACTGTAATAATTATACTTATTACTTATATTATTATCAATATAACATGCATTATTACCCATATTATGCAGTTATTATCGCTAGAACTAGAATAAATATACGTATTACTTTTATTATCACCAATATAACATGCATTAGTACCCATATTATGCAGTTATTATCGATAGAACTGTAATAAATATACTTATTACTTTTATTATTATGAATATAACATGCACTATTAGCCATATTGTACTACTCTTATCGCTAGAACTATAATAATTATACTTATTACTCCCAATGTTATCAATATAACATGGATTATTACTCATATAATGCAGTTATTATCGCTAGAACTATAATAAATATACTTATTACTTTTATTATCATCAATATAACATGCATTATTACCCATATTATGCAGTTATTATCGATAGAACTGTAATAAATGTACTTATTACTTTTATTATTATCAATATACAATGCACTATTAGCCATATTTTACTATTATTATCGCTAGAACTATAATAATTATACTTATTACTCCCGATATTATCAATATAACATGCATTATTACGTATATAATGCAGTTATTATTGCTAGAACTGTAATAAATATACTTACTGTTTTCATTATCATCAATATAACATGCATTATTACCCATATAATGGAGTTATTAACGCTAGAACTATAATAAATATACTTATTACTTTTATTATTATCAATATAACGTGCATTATTACCCATAAATTGCAGTTATTATCGCTAGAACTGTAATAATTATACTTATTACTTATATTATTAGCAATATAACGTGCATTATTACCCATATAATGCAGTTATTATCGCTAGAACTGTAATAATTATACTTATTACTTATATTATTATCAATATAACATGCATTATTACCCATATTATGCAGTTATTATCGCTAGAACTAGAATAAATATACGTATTACTTTTATTATCACCAATATAACATGCATTAGTACCCATATTATGCAGTTATTATCGATAGAACTGTAATAAATATACTTATTACTTTTATTATTATGAATATAACATGCACTATTAGCCATATTGTACTACTCTTATCGCTAGAACTATAATAATTATACTTATTACTCCCAATGTTATCAATATAACATGGATTATTACTCATATAATGCAGTTATTATCGCTAGAACTATAATAAATATACTTATTACTTTTATTATTATCAATATAACGTGCATTATTACCCATAAATTGCAGTTATTATCGCTAGAACTGTAATAATTATACTTATTACTTATATTATTAGCAATATAACGTGCATTATTACCCATATAATGCAGTTATTATCGCTAGAACTGTAATAATTATACTTATTACTTATATTATTATCAATATAATATGCATTATTACCCATATTATGCAGTTATTATCGCTAGAACTAGAATAAATATACGTATTACTTTTATTATCACCAATATAACATGCATTAGTACCCATATTATGCAGTTATTATCGATAGAACTGTAATAAATATACTTATTACTTTTATTATTATGAATATAACATGCACTATTAGCCATATTGTACTACTCTTATCGCTAGAACTATAATAATTATACTTATTACTCCCGATATTAACAATATAACATGCATTGTTACCCATATAATGCAGTTATCATCGCTAGAACTGTAATAATTATACTTATTACTTATATTATAAGCAATATAACGTGCATTATTACCCAAATTATGCAGTTATTATCGCTAGAACTGTAATAATTATACTTATTACTTATATTATTATCAATATGACATGCATTATTACCCATATAATGCAGTTATTATCGCTAGAAGTGTAATAATTATACTTATTAATTATATTACTAGCAATATAACGTGCATTATTACCCATATAATGCAGTTATTATCCCAAAACTGTAATAATTATACTTATTACTTATATTATTATCAATATAACATGCATTATTACCCATGTTATGCAGTTATAATCGCTAGAACTATAATAAATATACTTACTACTTTTATTATCATCAATATAACACGCATTATTACCCATATTATGCAGTTATTATCGATAGAACTGTAATAAATGTACTTATTACTTTTATTATTATCAATATACAATGCACTATTAGCCATATTTTACTATTATTATCGCTAGAACTATAATAATTATACTTATTACTCCCGATATTATCAATATAACATGCATTATTACGTATATAATGCAGTTATTATTGCTAGAACTGTAATAAATATACTTACTGTTTTCATTATCATCAATATAACATGCATTATTACCCATATAATGGAGTTATTAACGCTAGAACTATAATAATTATACTTATTGCTCCCAATGTTATCAATATAACATGGATTATTACTCATATAATGCAGTTATTATCGCTAGAACTATAATAAATATACTTATTACTTTTATTATTATCAATATAACGTGCATTATTACCCATAAATTGCAGTTATTATCGCTAGAACTGTAATAATTATACTTATTACTTATATTATTAGCAATATAACGTGCATTATTACCCATATAATGCAGTTATTATCGCTAGAACTGTAATAATTATACTTATTACTTTTATTATCACCAATATAACATGCATTAGTACCCATATTATGCAGTTATTATCGATAGAACTGTAATAAATATACTTATTACTTTTATTATTATGAATATAACATGCACTATTAGCCATATTGTACTACTCTTATCGCTAGAACTATAATAATTATACTTATTACTCCCAAAATTATCAATATAACATGGATTATTACCCATATTATGCAGTTATTATCGATAGAACAGTAATAAATGTACTTATTACTTTTATTATTATCAATATAACATGCACTATTAGCCATATTTTACTATTATTATCGCTAGAACTATAATAATTATACTTATTACTCCCGATATTATCAATATAACATGCATTATTACGTATATAATGCAGTTATTATCGCTAGAACTGTAATAAATATACTTACTGTTTTCATTATCATCAATGTAACATGCATTATTACCCCTATTATGCAGTTATTATCGATAGAACTATAATAATTATACTTATTACTCCCGATATTATCAATATAACATGCATTATTACCCATATAATGCAGTTATTATCGCTAGAACTGTAATAATTATACGTATTACTTATAGTATTCTCAATATAACGTGCATTATTACCCATATTATGCAGTTATAATCGCTAGAACTATAATAAATATACTTAGTACTTTTATTATCATCAATATAACATGCATTAGTACCCATATTATGCAGTTATTATCGATAGAACTGTAATAAATGTACTTATTACTTTTATTATTATCAATATAACATGCACTATTAGCCATATTTTACTATTATTATCGCTAGAACTATAATAATTATACTTATTACTCCCGATATTATCAATGTAACATGCATTGTTACGTATATAATGCAGTTATTATCGCTAGAACTGTAATAAATATACTTACTGTTTTCATGATCATCAATATAACATGCATTATTACCCATATTATGCAGTTCTTATCGATAGAACTATAATAAATATACTTATTACTTTTATTATTATCAATATAACATGCACTATTAGCCATATTTTACTATCATTATCGCTAGAACTAGAGTAAATATACGTATTACTTTTATTATCACCAATATAACATGCATTAGTACCCATATTATGCAGTTATTATCGATAGAACTGTAATAAATATACTTATTACTTTTATTATTATGAATATAACATGCACTATTAGCCATATTGTACTACTCTTATCGCTAGAACTATAATAATTATACTTATTACTCCCGATATTAACAATATAACATGCATTGTTACCCATATAATGCAGTTATCATCGCTAGAACTGTAATAATTATACTTATTACTTATATTATAAGCAATATAACGTGCATTATTACCCATATTATGCAGTTATTATCGCTAGAACTGTAATAATTATACTTATTACTTATATTATTATCAATATGACATGCATTATTACCCATATAATGCAGTTATTATCGCTAGAACTGTAATAATTATACTTATTAATTATATTACTAGCAATATAACGTGCATTATTACCCATATAATGCAGTTATTATCCCAAAACTGTAATAATTGTACTTATTACTTATATTATTATCAATATAACATGCATTATTACCCATGTTATGCAGTTATAATCGCTAGAACTATAACAAATATACTTACTACTTTCATTATCATCAATATAACATGCATTATTACCCATATTATGCAGTTATTATCGATAGAACTGTAATAAATGTACTTATTACTTTTATTATTATCAATATACAATGCACTATTAGCCATATTTTACTATTATTATCGCTAGAACTATAATAATTATACTTATTACTCCCGATATTATCAATATAAAATGCATTATTACGTATATAATGCAGTTATTATTGCTAGAACTGTAATAAATATACTTACTGTTTTCATTATCATCAATATAACATGCATTATTACCCATATAATGGAGTTATTAACGCTAGAACTATAATAAAGATACTTATTACTTTTATTATTATCAATATAACATGCACTATTAGCCATATTTTACTATCATTATCGCTAGAACTAGAATAAATATACGTATTACTTTTATTATCACCAATATAACATGCATTAGTACCCATATTATGCAGTTATTATCGATAGAACTGTAATAAATATACTTATTACTTTTATTATTATGAATATAACATGCACTATTAGCCATATTGTACTACTCTTATCGCTAGAACTATAATAATTATACTTATTACTCCCGATATTAACAATATAACATGCATTGTTACCCATATAATGCAGTTATCATCGCTAGAACTGTAATAATTATACTTACTACTTATATTATAAGCAATATAACGTGCATTATTACCCATATTATGCAGTTATTATCGCTAGAACTGTAATAATTATACTTATTACTTATATAATTATCAATATGACATGCATTATTACCCATATAATGCAGTTATTATCGCTAGAACTGTAATAATTATACTTATTAATTATATTACTAGCAATATAACGTGCATTATTACCCATATAACGCAGTTATTATCCCAAAACTGTAATAATTGTACTTATTACTTATATTATTATCAATATAACATGCATTATTACCCATGTTATGCAGTTATAATCGCTAGAACTATAATAAATATACTTACTACTTTTATTATCATCAATATAACATGCATTATTACCCATATTATGCAGTTATTATCGATAGAACTGTAATAAATGTACTTATTACTTTTATTATTATCAATATACAATGCACTATTAGCCATATTTTACTATTATTATCGCTAGAACTATAATAATTATACTTATTACTCCCGATATTATCAATATAACATGCATTATTACGTATATAATGCAGTTATTATTGCTAGAACTGTAATAAATATACTTACTGTTTTCATTATCATCAATATAACATGCATTATTACCCATATAATGGAGTTATTAACGCTAGAACTATAATAAATATACTTATTACTTTTATTATTATCAATATAACGTGCATTATTACCCATAAATTGCAGTTATTATCGCTAGAACTGTAATAATTATACTTATTACTTATATTATTAGCAATATAACGTGCATTATTACCCATATAATGCAGTTATTATCGCTAGAACTGTAATAATTATACTTATTACTTATATTATTATCAATATAACATGCATTATTACCCATATTATGCAGTTATTATCGCTAGAACTATAATAAATATACTTATTACTTTTATTATTATCAATATAACGTGCATTATTACCCATAAATTGCAGTTATTATCGCTAGAACTGTAATAATTATACTTATTACTTATATTATTAGCAATATAACGTGCATTATTACCCATATAATGCAGTTATTATCGCTAGAACTGTAATAATTATACTTATTACTTATATTATTATCAATATAACATGCATTATTACCCATATTATGCAGTTATTATCGCTAGAACTAGAATAAATATACGTATTACTTTTATTATCACCAATATAACATGCATTAGTACCCATATTATGCAGTTATTATCGATAGAACTGTAATAAATATACTTATTACTTTTATTATTATGAATATAACATGCACTATTAGCCATATTGTACTACTCTTATCGCTAGAACTATAATAATTATACTTATTACTCCCAATGTTATCAATATAACATGGATTATTACTCATATAATGCAGTTATTATCGCTAGAACTATAATAAATATACTTATTACTTTTATTATCATCAATATAACATGCATTATTACCCATATTATGCAGTTATTATCGATAGAACTGTAATAAATGTACTTATTACTTTTATTATTATCAATATACAATGCACTATTAGCCATATTTTACTATTATTATCGCTAGAACTATAATAATTATACTTATTACTCCCGATATTATCAATATAACATGCATTATTACGTATATAATGCAGTTATTATTGCTAGAACTGTAATAAATATACTTACTGTTTTCATTATCATCAATATAACATGCATTATTACCCATATAATGGAGTTATTAACGCTAGAACTATAATAAATATACTTATTACTTTTATTATTATCAATATAACGTGCATTATTACCCATAAATTGCAGTTATTATCGCTAGAACTGTAATAATTATACTTATTACTTATATTATTAGCAATATAACGTGCATTATTACCCATATAATGCAGTTATTATCGCTAGAACTGTAATAATTATACTTATTACTTATATTATTATCAATATAACATGCATTATTACCCATATTATGCAGTTATTATCGCTAGAACTAGAATAAATATACGTATTACTTTTATTATCACCAATATAACATGCATTAGTACCCATATTATGCAGTTATTATCGATAGAACTGTAATAAATATACTTATTACTTTTATTATTATGAATATAACATGCACTATTAGCCATATTGTACTACTCTTATCGCTAGAACTATAATAATTATACTTATTACTCCCAATGTTATCAATATAACATGGATTATTACTCATATAATGCAGTTATTATCGCTAGAACTATAATAAATATACTTATTACTTTTATTATTATCAATATAACGTGCATTATTACCCATAAATTGCAGTTATTATCGCTAGAACTGTAATAATTATACTTATTACTTATATTATTAGCAATATAACGTGCATTATTACCCATATAATGCAGTTATTATCGCTAGAACTGTAATAATTATACTTATTACTTATATTATTATCAATATAATATGCATTATTACCCATATTATGCAGTTATTATCGCTAGAACTAGAATAAATATACGTATTACTTTTATTATCACCAATATAACATGCATTAGTACCCATATTATGCAGTTATTATCGATAGAACTGTAATAAATATACTTATTACTTTTATTATTATGAATATAACATGCACTATTAGCCATATTGTACTACTCTTATCGCTAGAACTATAATAATTATACTTATTACTCCCGATATTAACAATATAACATGCATTGTTACCCATATAATGCAGTTATCATCGCTAGAACTGTAATAATTATACTTATTACTTATATTATAAGCAATATAACGTGCATTATTACCCAAATTATGCAGTTATTATCGCTAGAACTGTAATAATTATACTTATTACTTATATTATTATCAATATGACATGCATTATTACCCATATAATGCAGTTATTATCGCTAGAAGTGTAATAATTATACTTATTAATTATATTACTAGCAATATAACGTGCATTATTACCCATATAATGCAGTTATTATCCCAAAACTGTAATAATTATACTTATTACTTATATTATTATCAATATAACATGCATTATTACCCATGTTATGCAGTTATAATCGCTAGAACTATAATAAATATACTTACTACTTTTATTATCATCAATATAACACGCATTATTACCCATATTATGCAGTTATTATCGATAGAACTGTAATAAATGTACTTATTACTTTTATTATTATCAATATACAATGCACTATTAGCCATATTTTACTATTATTATCGCTAGAACTATAATAATTATACTTATTACTCCCGATATTATCAATATAACATGCATTATTACGTATATAATGCAGTTATTATTGCTAGAACTGTAATAAATATACTTACTGTTTTCATTATCATCAATATAACATGCATTATTACCCATATAATGGAGTTATTAACGCTAGAACTATAATAATTATACTTATTGCTCCCAATGTTATCAATATAACATGGATTATTACTCATATAATGCAGTTATTATCGCTAGAACTATAATAAATATACTTATTACTTTTATTATTATCAATATAACGTGCATTATTACCCATAAATTGCAGTTATTATCGCTAGAACTGTAATAATTATACTTATTACTTATATTATTAGCAATATAACGTGCATTATTACCCATATAATGCAGTTATTATCGCTAGAACTGTAATAATTATACTTATTACTTTTATTATCACCAATATAACATGCATTAGTACCCATATTATGCAGTTATTATCGATAGAACTGTAATAAATATACTTATTACTTTTATTATTATGAATATAACATGCACTATTAGCCATATTGTACTACTCTTATCGCTAGAACTATAATAATTATACTTATTACTCCCAAAATTATCAATATAACATGGATTATTACCCATATTATGCAGTTATTATCGATAGAACAGTAATAAATGTACTTATTACTTTTATTATTATCAATATAACATGCACTATTAGCCATATTTTACTATTATTATCGCTAGAACTATAATAATTATACTTATTACTCCCGATATTATCAATATAACATGCATTATTACGTATATAATGCAGTTATTATCGCTAGAACTGTAATAAATATACTTACTGTTTTCATTATCATCAATGTAACATGCATTATTACCCCTATTATGCAGTTATTATCGATAGAACTATAATAATTATACTTATTACTCCCGATATTATCAATATAACATGCATTATTACCCATATAATGCAGTTATTATCGCTAGAACTGTAATAATTATACGTATTACTTATAGTATTCTCAATATAACGTGCATTATTACCCATATTATGCAGTTATAATCGCTAGAACTATAATAAATATACTTAGTACTTTTATTATCATCAATATAACATGCATTAGTACCCATATTATGCAGTTATTATCGATAGAACTGTAATAAATGTACTTATTACTTTTATTATTATCAATATAACATGCACTATTAGCCATATTTTACTATTATTATCGCTAGAACTATAATAATTATACTTATTACTCCCGATATTATCAATGTAACATGCATTGTTACGTATATAATGCAGTTATTATCGCTAGAACTGTAATAAATATACTTACTGTTTTCATGATCATCAATATAACATGCATTATTACCCATATTATGCAGTTCTTATCGATAGAACTATAATAAATATACTTATTACTTTTATTATTATCAATATAACATGCACTATTAGCCATATTTTACTATCATTATCGCTAGAACTAGAGTAAATATACGTATTACTTTTATTATCACCAATATAACATGCATTAGTACCCATATTATGCAGTTATTATCGATAGAACTGTAATAAATATACTTATTACTTTTATTATTATGAATATAACATGCACTATTAGCCATATTGTACTACTCTTATCGCTAGAACTATAATAATTATACTTATTACTCCCGATATTAACAATATAACATGCATTGTTACCCATATAATGCAGTTATCATCGCTAGAACTGTAATAATTATACTTATTACTTATATTATAAGCAATATAACGTGCATTATTACCCATATTATGCAGTTATTATCGCTAGAACTGTAATAATTATACTTATTACTTATATTATTATCAATATGACATGCATTATTACCCATATAATGCAGTTATTATCGCTAGAACTGTAATAATTATACTTATTAATTATATTACTAGCAATATAACGTGCATTATTACCCATATAATGCAGTTATTATCCCAAAACTGTAATAATTGTACTTATTACTTATATTATTATCAATATAACATGCATTATTACCCATGTTATGCAGTTATAATCGCTAGAACTATAACAAATATACTTACTACTTTCATTATCATCAATATAACATGCATTATTACCCATATTATGCAGTTATTATCGATAGAACTGTAATAAATGTACTTATTACTTTTATTATTATCAATATACAATGCACTATTAGCCATATTTTACTATTATTATCGCTAGAACTATAATAATTATACTTATTACTCCCGATATTATCAATATAAAATGCATTATTACGTATATAATGCAGTTATTATTGCTAGAACTGTAATAAATATACTTACTGTTTTCATTATCATCAATATAACATGCATTATTACCCATATAATGGAGTTATTAACGCTAGAACTATAATAAAGATACTTATTACTTTTATTATTATCAATATAACATGCACTATTAGCCATATTTTACTATCATTATCGCTAGAACTAGAATAAATATACGTATTACTTTTATTATCACCAATATAACATGCATTAGTACCCATATTATGCAGTTATTATCGATAGAACTGTAATAAATATACTTATTACTTTTATTATTATGAATATAACATGCACTATTAGCCATATTGTACTACTCTTATCGCTAGAACTATAATAATTATACTTATTACTCCCGATATTAACAATATAACATGCATTGTTACCCATATAATGCAGTTATCATCGCTAGAACTGTAATAATTATACTTACTACTTATATTATAAGCAATATAACGTGCATTATTACCCATATTATGCAGTTATTATCGCTAGAACTGTAATAATTATACTTATTACTTATATAATTATCAATATGACATGCATTATTACCCATATAATGCAGTTATTATCGCTAGAACTGTAATAATTATACTTATTAATTATATTACTAGCAATATAACGTGCATTATTACCCATATAACGCAGTTATTATCCCAAAACTGTAATAATTGTACTTATTACTTATATTATTATCAATATAACATGCATTATTACCCATGTTATGCAGTTATAATCGCTAGAACTATAATAAATATACTTACTACTTTTATTATCATCAATATAACATGCATTATTACCCATATTATGCAGTTATTATCGATAGAACTGTAATAAATGTACTTATTACTTTTATTATTATCAATATACAATGCACTATTAGCCATATTTTACTATTATTATCGCTAGAACTATAATAATTATACTTATTACTCCCGATATTATCAATATAACATGCATTATTACGTATATAATGCAGTTATTATTGCTAGAACTGTAATAAATATACTTACTGTTTTCATTATCATCAATATAACATGCATTATTACCCATATAATGGAGTTATTAACGCTAGAACTATAATAAATATACTTATTACTTTTATTATTATCAATATAACGTGCATTATTACCCATAAATTGCAGTTATTATCGCTAGAACTGTAATAATTATACTTATTACTTATATTATTAGCAATATAACGTGCATTATTACCCATATAATGCAGTTATTATCGCTAGAACTGTAATAATTATACTTATTACTTATATTATTATCAATATAACATGCATTATTACCCATATTATGCAGTTATTATCGCTAGAACTAGAATAAATATACGTATTACTTTTATTATCACCAATATAACATGCATTAGTACCCATATTATGCAGTTATTATCGATAGAACTGTAATAAATATACTTATTACTTTTATTATTATGAATATAACATGCACTATTAGCCATATTGTACTACTCTTATCGCTAGAACTATAATAATTATACTTATTACTCCCAATGTTATCAATATAACATGGATTATTACTCATATAATGCAGTTATTATCGCTAGAACTATAATAAATATACTTATTACTTTTATTATCATCAATATAACATGCATTATTACCCATATTATGCAGTTATTATCGATAGAACTGTAATAAATGTACTTATTACTTTTATTATTATCAATATACAATGCACTATTAGCCATATTTTACTATTATTATCGCTAGAACTATAATAATTATACTTATTACTCCCGATATTATCAATATAACATGCATTATTACGTATATAATGCAGTTATTATTGCTAGAACTGTAATAAATATACTTACTGTTTTCATTATCATCAATATAACATGCATTATTACCCATATAATGGAGTTATTAACGCTAGAACTATAATAAATATACTTATTACTTTTATTATTATCAATATAACGTGCATTATTACCCATAAATTGCAGTTATTATCGCTAGAACTGTAATAATTATACTTATTACTTATATTATTAGCAATATAACGTGCATTATTACCCATATAATGCAGTTATTATCGCTAGAACTGTAATAATTATACTTATTACTTATATTATTATCAATATAACATGCATTATTACCCATATTATGCAGTTATTATCGCTAGAACTAGAATAAATATACGTATTACTTTTATTATCACCAATATAACATGCATTAGTACCCATATTATGCAGTTATTATCGATAGAACTGTAATAAATATACTTATTACTTTTATTATTATGAATATAACATGCACTATTAGCCATATTGTACTACTCTTATCGCTAGAACTATAATAATTATACTTATTACTCCCAATGTTATCAATATAACATGGATTATTACTCATATAATGCAGTTATTATCGCTAGAACTATAATAAATATACTTATTACTTTTATTATTATCAATATAACGTGCATTATTACCCATAAATTGCAGTTATTATCGCTAGAACTGTAATAATTATACTTATTACTTATATTATTAGCAATATAACGTGCATTATTACCCATATAATGCAGTTATTATCGCTAGAACTGTAATAATTATACTTATTACTTATATTATTATCAATATAATATGCATTATTACCCATATTATGCAGTTATTATCGCTAGAACTAGAATAAATATACGTATTACTTTTATTATCACCAATATAACATGCATTAGTACCCATATTATGCAGTTATTATCGATAGAACTGTAATAAATATACTTATTACTTTTATTATTATGAATATAACATGCACTATTAGCCATATTGTACTACTCTTATCGCTAGAACTATAATAATTATACTTATTACTCCCGATATTAACAATATAACATGCATTGTTACCCATATAATGCAGTTATCATCGCTAGAACTGTAATAATTATACTTATTACTTATATTATAAGCAATATAACGTGCATTATTACCCAAATTATGCAGTTATTATCGCTAGAACTGTAATAATTATACTTATTACTTATATTATTATCAATATGACATGCATTATTACCCATATAATGCAGTTATTATCGCTAGAAGTGTAATAATTATACTTATTAATTATATTACTAGCAATATAACGTGCATTATTACCCATATAATGCAGTTATTATCCCAAAACTGTAATAATTATACTTATTACTTATATTATTATCAATATAACATGCATTATTACCCATGTTATGCAGTTATAATCGCTAGAACTATAATAAATATACTTACTACTTTTATTATCATCAATATAACACGCATTATTACCCATATTATGCAGTTATTATCGATAGAACTGTAATAAATGTACTTATTACTTTTATTATTATCAATATACAATGCACTATTAGCCATATTTTACTATTATTATCGCTAGAACTATAATAATTATACTTATTACTCCCGATATTATCAATATAACATGCATTATTACGTATATAATGCAGTTATTATTGCTAGAACTGTAATAAATATACTTACTGTTTTCATTATCATCAATATAACATGCATTATTACCCATATAATGGAGTTATTAACGCTAGAACTATAATAATTATACTTATTGCTCCCAATGTTATCAATATAACATGGATTATTACTCATATAATGCAGTTATTATCGCTAGAACTATAATAAATATACTTATTACTTTTATTATTATCAATATAACGTGCATTATTACCCATAAATTGCAGTTATTATCGCTAGAACTGTAATAATTATACTTATTACTTATATTATTAGCAATATAACGTGCATTATTACCCATATAATGCAGTTATTATCGCTAGAACTGTAATAATTATACTTATTACTTTTATTATCACCAATATAACATGCATTAGTACCCATATTATGCAGTTATTATCGATAGAACTGTAATAAATATACTTATTACTTTTATTATTATGAATATAACATGCACTATTAGCCATATTGTACTACTCTTATCGCTAGAACTATAATAATTATACTTATTACTCCCAAAATTATCAATATAACATGGATTATTACCCATATTATGCAGTTATTATCGATAGAACAGTAATAAATGTACTTATTACTTTTATTATTATCAATATAACATGCACTATTAGCCATATTTTACTATTATTATCGCTAGAACTATAATAATTATACTTATTACTCCCGATATTATCAATATAACATGCATTATTACGTATATAATGCAGTTATTATCGCTAGAACTGTAATAAATATACTTACTGTTTTCATTATCATCAATGTAACATGCATTATTACCCCTATTATGCAGTTATTATCGATAGAACTATAATAATTATACTTATTACTCCCGATATTATCAATATAACATGCATTATTACCCATATAATGCAGTTATTATCGCTAGAACTGTAATAATTATACGTATTACTTATAGTATTCTCAATATAACGTGCATTATTACCCATATTATGCAGTTATAATCGCTAGAACTATAATAAATATACTTAGTACTTTTATTATCATCAATATAACATGCATTAGTACCCATATTATGCAGTTATTATCGATAGAACTGTAATAAATGTACTTATTACTTTTATTATTATCAATATAACATGCACTATTAGCCATATTTTACTATTATTATCGCTAGAACTATAATAATTATACTTATTACTCCCGATATTATCAATGTAACATGCATTGTTACGTATATAATGCAGTTATTATCGCTAGAACTGTAATAAATATACTTACTGTTTTCATGATCATCAATATAACATGCATTATTACCCATATTATGCAGTTCTTATCGATAGAACTATAATAAATATACTTATTACTTTTATTATTATCAATATAACATGCACTATTAGCCATATTTTACTATCATTATCGCTAGAACTAGAGTAAATATACGTATTACTTTTATTATCACCAATATAACATGCATTAGTACCCATATTATGCAGTTATTATCGATAGAACTGTAATAAATATACTTATTACTTTTATTATTATGAATATAACATGCACTATTAGCCATATTGTACTACTCTTATCGCTAGAACTATAATAATTATACTTATTACTCCCGATATTAACAATATAACATGCATTGTTACCCATATAATGCAGTTATCATCGCTAGAACTGTAATAATTATACTTATTACTTATATTATAAGCAATATAACGTGCATTATTACCCATATTATGCAGTTATTATCGCTAGAACTGTAATAATTATACTTATTACTTATATTATTATCAATATGACATGCATTATTACCCATATAATGCAGTTATTATCGCTAGAACTGTAATAATTATACTTATTAATTATATTACTAGCAATATAACGTGCATTATTACCCATATAATGCAGTTATTATCCCAAAACTGTAATAATTGTACTTATTACTTATATTATTATCAATATAACATGCATTATTACCCATGTTATGCAGTTATAATCGCTAGAACTATAACAAATATACTTACTACTTTCATTATCATCAATATAACATGCATTATTACCCATATTATGCAGTTATTATCGATAGAACTGTAATAAATGTACTTATTACTTTTATTATTATCAATATACAATGCACTATTAGCCATATTTTACTATTATTATCGCTAGAACTATAATAATTATACTTATTACTCCCGATATTATCAATATAAAATGCATTATTACGTATATAATGCAGTTATTATTGCTAGAACTGTAATAAATATACTTACTGTTTTCATTATCATCAATATAACATGCATTATTACCCATATAATGGAGTTATTAACGCTAGAACTATAATAAAGATACTTATTACTTTTATTATTATCAATATAACATGCACTATTAGCCATATTTTACTATCATTATCGCTAGAACTAGAATAAATATACGTATTACTTTTATTATCACCAATATAACATGCATTAGTACCCATATTATGCAGTTATTATCGATAGAACTGTAATAAATATACTTATTACTTTTATTATTATGAATATAACATGCACTATTAGCCATATTGTACTACTCTTATCGCTAGAACTATAATAATTATACTTATTACTCCCGATATTAACAATATAACATGCATTGTTACCCATATAATGCAGTTATCATCGCTAGAACTGTAATAATTATACTTATTACTTATACTGTTAGCAATATAACGTGCATTATTACCCATATTATGCAGTTATAATCGCTAGAACTATAATAAATATACTTACTACTTTTATTATCATCAATATAACATGCATTATTACCCATATTATGCAGTTATTATCGATAGAACTATAATAAATATACTTATTACTTTTATTATTATCAATATAACATGCACTATTAGCCATATTTTACTATCATTATCGCTAGAACTATAATAAATATACGTATTACTTTTATTATCATCAATATAACATGCATTATTACCCATATTATGCAGTTATAATCGCTGGAACTATAATAAATATACTTAGTACTTTTATTATCATCAATATAACATGCATTATTACCCATATTATGCAGTTATTATCGATAGAACTAAAATAAATATACTTATTACTTTTATTATTTTCAATATAACATGCATTATTAGCCATATTGTACTATTATTATCGCTAGAACTATAATAATTATACTTACTACTCCCGATATTAACAATATAACATGCATTGTTACCCATATAATGCAGTTATCATCGCTAGAACTGTAATAATTATACTTATTACTTATACTGTTAGCAATATAACGTGCATTATTACCCATATTATGCAGTTATAATCGCTAGAACTATAATAAATATACTTACTACTTTTATTATCATCAATATAACATGCATTATTACCCATATTATGCAGTTATTATCGATAGAACTGTAATAAATATACTTATTACTTTTATTATTATGAATATAACATGCACTATTAGCCATATTGTACTACTCTTATCGCTAGAACTATAATAATTATACTTATTACTCCCGATATTAACAATATAACATGCATTGTTACCCATATAATGCAGTTATCATCGCTAGAACTGTAATAATTATACTTATTACTTATATTATAAGCAATATAACGTGCATTATTACCCATATTATGCAGTTATTATCGCTAGAACTGTAATAATTATACTTATTACTTATATTATTATCAATATGACATGCATTATTACCCATATAATGCAGTTATTATCGCTAGAACTGTAATAATTATACTTATTAATTATATTACTAGCAATATAACGTGCATTATTACCCATATAATGCAGTTATTATCCCAAAACTGTAATAATTGTACTTATTACTTATATTATTATCAATATAACATGCATTATTACCCATGTTATGCAGTTATAATCGCTAGAACTATAACAAATATACTTACTACTTTCATTATCATCAATATAACATGCATTATTACCCATATTATGCAGTTATTATCGATAGAACTGTAATAAATGTACTTATTACTTTTATTATTATCAATATACAATGCACTATTAGCCATATTTTACTATTATTATCGCTAGAACTATAATAATTATACTTATTACTCCCGATATTATCAATATAAAATGCATTATTACGTATATAATGCAGTTATTATTGCTAGAACTGTAATAAATATACTTACTGTTTTCATTATCATCAATATAACATGCATTATTACCCATATAATGGAGTTATTAACGCTAGAACTATAATAAATATACTTATTACTTTTATTATTATCAATATAACATGCACTATTAGCCATATTTTACTATCATTATCGCTAGAACTAGAATAAATATACGTATTACTTTTATTATCACCAATATAACATGCATTAGTACCCATATTATGCAGTTATTATCGATAGAACTGTAATAAATATACTTATTACTTTTATTATTATGAATATAACATGCACTATTAGCCATATTGTACTACTCTTATCGCTAGAACTATAATAATTATACTTATTACTCCCGATATTAACAATATAACATGCATTGTTACCCATATAATGCAGTTATCATCGCTAGAACTGTAATAATTATACTTATTACTTATATTATTGTCAATATAACATGCATTATTACCCATGTTATGCAGTTATAATCGCTAGAACTATAATAAATATACTTACTACTTTTATTATCATCAATATAACATGTATTATTATCCATATTATGCAGTTCTTATCGATAGAACAGTAATAAATGTACTTATTACTTTTATTTTTATCAATATAACATGCACTATTAGCCATATTTTACTATTATTATCGCTAGAACTATAATAATTATACTTATTGCTCCCGATATTATCAATATAACATGCATTATTACGTATATAATGCAGTTATTATCGCTAGAACTGTAATAAATATACTTACTGTTTTCATTATCATCAATGTAACATGCATTATTACCCCTATTATGCAGTTATTATCGATAGAACTATAATAATTATACTTATTACTCCCGATATTATCAATATAACATGCATTATTACCCATATAATGCAGTTATTATCGCTAGAACTGTAATAATTATACGTATTACTTATATTATTCTCAATATAACGTGCATTATTACCCATATTATGCAGTTATAATCGCTAGAACTATAATAAATATACTTAGTACTTTTATTATCATCAATATAACATGCATTATTACCCATAATATGCAGTTCTTATCGATAGAACTATAATAAATATACTTATTACTTTTATTATTATCAATATAACATGCACTATTAGCCATATTTTACTATCATTATCGCTAGAACTAGAATAAATATACGTATTACTTTTATTATCACCAATATAACATGCATTAGTACCCATATTATGCAGTTATTATCGATAGAACTGTAATAAATATACTTATTACTTTTATTATTATGAATATAACATGCACTATTAGCCATATTGTACTACTCTTATCGCTAGAACTATAATAATTATACTTATTACTCCCGATATTAACAATATAACATGCATTGTTACCCATATAATGCAGTCATCATCGCTAGAACTGTAATAATTATACTTATTACTTATACTGTTAGCAATATAACGTGCATTATTACCCATATTATGCAGTTATAATCGCTAGAACTATAATAAATATACTTACTACTTTTATTATCATCAATATAACATGCATTATTACCCATATTATGCAGTTATTATCGATAGAACTATAATAAATATACTTATTACTTTTATTATTATCAATATAACATGCACTATTAGCCATATTTTACTATCATTATCGCTAGAACTATAATAAATATACGTATTACTTTTATTATCATCAATATAACATGCATTATTACCCATATTATGCAGTTATAATCGCTGGAACTATAATAAATATACTTAGTACTTTTATTATCATCAATATAACATGCATTATTACCCATATTATGCAGTTATTATCGATAGAACTAAAATAAATATACTTATTACTTTTATTATTTTCAATATAACATGCATTATTAGCCATATTGTACTATTATTATCGCTAGAACTATAATAATTATACTTACTACTCCCGATATTATCAATATAACATGCATTATTACCCATATAATGCACGTATTATCACTAGCACTGTAATAATTATACTTATTACTGCTATTATTATCAATATAACATGCATTATTACCCATATAATGGAGTTATTAACGCTAGAACTATAATAATTATACTTATTACTCCCAATATTATCAATATAACATGGATTATTACTCATATAATGCAGTTATTATCGCTAGAACTATAATAAATATACTTATTACTTTTATTATTATCAATATAACGTGCATTATTACCCATAAATTGCAGTTATTATCGCTAGAACTGTAATAATTATACTTATTACTTACATTATTAGCAATATAACGTGCATTATTACCCATATAATGCAGCTATTATCGCTAGAACTGTAATAATTATACTTATTACTTTTATTATCACCAATATAACATGCATTAGTACCCATATTATGCAGTTATTATCGATAGAACTGTAATAAATATACTTATTACTTTTATTATTATGAATATAACATGCACTATTAGCCATATTGTACTACTCTTATCGCTAGAACTATAATAATTATACTTATTACTCCCAAAATTATCAATATAACATGGATTATTACCCATATAATGCAGTTATTATCGCTAGAACTATAATAAATATACTTATTACTTTTATTATTATCAATATAACGTGCATTATTACCCATAAATTGCAGTTATTATCGCTAGAACTGTAATAATTATACTTATTACTTATATTATTAGCAATATAACGTGCATTATTACCCATATAATGGAGTTATTATCGCTAGAACTATAATAATTATACTTATTACTCCCAAAATTATCAATATAACATGGATTATTACCCATATAATGCAGTTATTATCGCTAGAACTATAATAAATATACTTATTACTTTCATTATTATCAATATAACGTGCATTATTACCCATAAATTGCAGTTATTATCGCCAGAACTGTAATAATTATACTTATTACTTATATTATTATCAATATAACATGCATTATTACCCATATAAGGCAGTTATTATCGCTAGAACTGTAATAATTATACTTATTAATTATATTATTAGCAATATAACGTGCATTATTACCCATATAATGCAGTTATTATCGCCAGAACTGTAATAATTATACTTATTACTTATATTATTGTCAATATAACATGCATTATTACCCATGTTATGCAGTTATAATCGCTAGAACTATAATAAATATACTTACTACTTTTATTATCATCAATATAACGTGCATTATTACCCATATAATGCAGTTATTATCGCCAGAACTGTAATAATTATACTTATTACTTATATTATTGTCAATATAACATGCATTATTACCCATGTTATGCAGTTATAATCGCTAGAACTATAACAAATATACTTACTACTTTCATTATCATCAATATAACATGCATTATTACCCATATTATGCAGTTATTATCGATAGAACTGTAATAAATGTACTTATTACTTTTATTATTATCAATATACAATGCACTATTAGCCATATTTTACTATTATTATCGCTAGAACTATAATAATTATACTTATTACTCCCGATATTATCAATATAACATGCATTATTACGTATATAATGCAGTTATTATTGCTAGAACTGTAATAAATATACTTACTGTTTTCATTATCATCAATATAACATGCATTATTACCCATATAATGGAGTTATTAACGCTAGAACTATAATAAATATACTTATTACTTTTATTATTATCAATATAACATGCACTATTAGCCATATTTTACTATCATTATCGCTAGAACTAGAATAAATATACGTATTACTTTTATTATCACCAATATAACATGCATTAGTACCCATATTATGCAGTTATTATCGATAGAACTGTAATAAATATACTTATTACTTTTATTATTATGAATATAACATGCACTATTAGCCATATTGTACTACTCTTATCGCTAGAACTATAATAATTATACTTATTACTCCCGATATTATCAATATAACATGCATTGTTACCCATATAATGCAGTTATCATCGCTAGAACTGTAATAATTATACTTACTACTTATATTATTGTCAATATAACATGCATTATTACCCATGTTATGCAGTTATAATCGCTAGAACTATAATAAATATACTTACTACTTTTATTATCATCAATATAACATGTATTATTATCCATATTATGCAGTTCTTATCGATAGAACAGTAATAAATGTACTTATTACTTTTATTTTTATCAATATAACATGCACTATTAGCCATATTTTACTATTATTATCGCTAGAACTATAATAATTATACTTATTGCTCCCGATATTATCAATATAACATGCATTATTACGTATATAATGCAGTTATTATCGCTAGAACTGTAATAAATATACTTACTGTTTTAATTATCATCAATGTAACATGCATTATTACCTCTATTATGCAGTTATTATCGATAGAACTATAATAATTATACTTATTACTCCCGATATTATCAATATAACATGCATTATTACCCATATAATGCAGTTATTATCGCTAGAACTGTAATAATTATACGTATTACTTATATTATTCTCAATATAACGTGCATTATTACCCATATTATGCAGTTATAATCGCTAGAACTATAATAAATATACTTAGTACTTTTATTATCATCAATATAACATGCATTATTACCCATATTATGCAGTTCTTATCGATAGAACTATAATAAATATACTTATTACTTTTATTATTATCAATATAACATGCACTATTAGCCATATTGTACTACTCTTATCGCTAGAACTATAATAATTATACTTATTACTCCCGATATTAACAATATAACATGCATTGTTACCCATATAATGCAGTTATCATCGCTAGAACTGTAATAATTATACTTATTACTTATACTGTTAGCAATATAACGTGCATTATTACCCATATTATGCAGTTATAATCGCTAGAACTATAATAAATATACTTACTACTTTTATTATCATCAATATAACATGCATTATTACCCATATTATGCAGTTATTATCGATAGAACTATAATAAATATACTTATTACTTTTATTATTTTCAATATAACATGCATTATTAGCCATATTGTACTATTATTATCGCTAGAACTATAATAATTATACTTACTACTCCCGATATTATCAATATAACATGCATTATTACCCATATAATGCACGTATTATCACTAGCACTGTAATAATTATACTTATTACTGCTATTATTATCAATATAACATGCATTATTACCCATATAATGGAGTTATTAACGCTAGAACTATAATAATTATACTTATTACTCCCAATATTATCAATATAACATGGATTATTACTCATATAATGCAGTTATTATCGCTAGAACTATAATAAATATACTTATTACTTTTATTATTATCAATATAACGTGCATTCTTACCCATAAATTGCAGTTATTATCGCTAGAACTGTAATAATTATACTTATTACTTATATTATTACCAATATAACGTGCATTATTACCCATATAATGCAGTTATTATCGCTAGAACTGTAATAATTATACTTATTACTTATATTATTATCAATATAACATGCATTATTACCCATATTATGCAGTTATTATCGCTAGAACTAGAATAAATTGTAACGAGGCATATTTTTCCCCCTTCTTTTTTGGGGGGTAACCTAATTTTTTTTTTGGTTATGCCTCGTTACGATGACCCTCCCGGATTGCCAACCCCCACTCCTCCGCCTGAGCGGATTCCTCGCCACGGGGGCCAGTGCGTGGTGTGTGTGTGTGTGTTTTTTTTTCTTTTCTTTCGTGTTACTATTTCCTTTTTTTCTTTTTCTCTTTTATTTATTTATTTTTGCCCTCCCCACTTCCAACCGGCGGCCAGAAGAGTCTGCAGCATCCCCGGTCGCGGAGGAACCCCTCTCTGGGCGATAGAGGCGCGGGATGGGCCCACTACTGAAGGACGTTGGCTGTCCGGTCGCGGCACCACCCTCGTCATCCTCCGCGGGGGGGCGACCGGCAGCCTAGCAGCAGAAAGCGCCAGGCCTGGGGACGAGCTACCCCCGACCGCCACCTCGAGAGGGCCCCAGGACCTGGCTTCCCCAGAGCACCACGGGATGGCCCATCCTCGACGCCGAAATCCCCGGGGTGGGGGAATACCGCGAACCGGGGAAGAAGATCGAAAAGTGAAGAAGTCAGCGAGCCGCCGGAACGCGATAACGCCCCGAGCCTCACGTCTTGCTTACAGTCTTTTATTGCTACTTTGCGCTTTTCTTTTCCGTTTTTTTTCTTTATTGTACGCGTTAATCGCCGTGTGTGTGTTCTGTTCTCTTTTGCTTTGTGTTCTTTGGTGTGCTGTGTGCGAGTTGCCGCCCCTGGTGTGAGGATTAACGCCCCGACACCGAAAGAAAGGTAGGAGCTTTCTCGCTACCCCGTTCTTTCTTTTTTTTTGTTATTGATTTGTGCGTGGCGAGGGTGATAGGACCCTTGACCACTGTGACGAGGACCCTAGAGGCCGCGGACGGTGTAATTCGACACCGTCCCTTCCCCCTAACGCCAAACCGTATTTTCCGTTTCGCGTTTCGCGAATCTCTTCCGCTGTGTTTAAGATCTAGGACCAACGTCCCCTTGTTGTCCACGACCCCTAAGAGGGCGTGCTCCCGCGCGGACGAATCCCCAGCGGAAACGCGACCGAAGCCATTTTGTATTACGCGTGCGTACCGTGAGCCCCCGCGCCGCGATAGCCTCCCTCGCAACTGGCGAGTTAACCCCTTCTCCGTGACCGTTGCCTGTAACGCGTGGGGCCCACCACCGTTTCTTTTGTACCCCCTTTTCTTTTTGCTGGCGTGGCCTATTCAGGCCCAAATAAAACTCTCTTTGTGTTGGATACAAGATCGCGGGTCTTTTACTACTTTTTTTCTTTCCTTTCCTGGCCCCCCTCTGAGTCCCGCTCCCGACAGAGCAGCCGGAAGGGCGATTACCGCGGACGAGTGCATTAGCACTGGCGCCCCGTTAGATAAATCGGCCGTGGGTGAGTGTATCGGTGAGTGGAGGACAGTTTTCCCTAACTGCCCCCACCCTAGGGACCCCTTTCGGGCTTTTCCCCCACCGATCCGTCACAAAATTGGCGCCCAACGTGGGGCCAGAGTAAAATTGACCACAGGGACGCGAGTATCCACCCTTAGAGATTTCTTTTGTCTGTTCGTTTTGAATTTCCCGTTACTCGAACCGTTGATTACAACGACGAGTTTTTGTTTTGCACCGAGCAATAGGCGATTGTTTTTGTTTCGTCGACACCTACCTGTACCCCGTGTGTACAGGTGGATATCCGATATCATCATCGCGATTGTCTCTAGTTCGAAACGCTGCAACGGATTTGTATTGTTGCTTCTTCGTTTGATTTCCAACGGCATAAGGCCGATTATACCGAGCCTTTGTTTGGTATTAAGAGTCGGCACCCGTGACGGTTTAAGCTGTCGGTTGTTGATTTTTTTTTTCTATTAAGCGGGTATTATCATTTCTTCATCGTCAGCTTAACTCCGGATTTGAATTAGCGAAGAAAGGAATTTTTTTTTTGCTTTCCGTTATGTCTGTCTCCGAGACCACAGAGACTGACCGCGCCCGCCGCTTCGCCCTTCGAGAACAGAGGGCTGAGCTGCGAGAGATGTGCGCCTCTCTAGTGGACCGACACAATGCCGTTGACGTAATAATGTTAATGGAGATGTTAGGGTTAAGGACGCTTGGTACATGGGCCACGTTGACTGACCGATTCAGGCGTTACCATTTTCGCCTCGAATTGGGTCCCCACGCAGCCGAGTGGGACTCGGCAGTGGACGAAGTGACCGGCGCGCCGGTCAACCCGTCGCTGGAGACCTTGGTGGCCGGCAGCCGAGGGAGGGACTTGTTCGCCCGATACGAGTCCATTCTTTGTCTTTCCCCTTTGCGTGGGTCCGGGCCCCTATTTGCAGCGCGTGATAGTTTTCATTTAATTCCCGCCGCCGCCCCGACCTTGACCGTGACCGAACCTTCGCGCCCGGTCACGGAGCGGCCAGTGGAGGAAAATATATCCACGCTCAACCAGCCGGGAGATCCTGATACTCCCGAATTACCGCGCGGATGGATAGAGGATCGCCAGTGGCTGCCCACTGGTCAGTCCGTCGGCCGTTTTAGGGACCCCCTTAGTCTTCATTCTGAAGGGGTGGAAATGTCCCAGCCGGCGGATACGACTCTCCACCGCCCCCTAGCAACTGTTAGCACGCCGCGGGTCAGAGATTCGCGTCTCGCGGAGTCCGGATTTACCGGACAGAGGGGTGATCGCGAAGCGCGTCACGCTTCCCCACCGCTGGAGACGCGAGGCTCTGCGGCCCCCCTTCCCCAACTCGAACCGATCGGTAGCGATCACCGGGTTACGCGTTCCGAAAGGGAGGGGATTCCTGCCGCGTCGCGGCCGGTAAGAGAGCGAGCGACGGGTCGGTACGAACACCGTCAACCAGACCCCCCACTCTCCCGCCCGCAGATTCAGTATGACAGCAGTGGAAGCGATGACGAAGTTCCCCTTCCAGCTGTCACCGAATCTCGCGTGAGCCGTCGCGAACCGCAACGCGAAGAACGACGCGAAGGACGGCGTGAACTGATAGACGAAGATCGCGATCGTTTACGTGTTCGCGACCCCGTGGACAACCTGGCGTCCCGGGGCCACCCTCGCGTTCCCTCCCCATCCGGGGTAGGTTATGCAGAGCGCGTAGGTGTTGAGCGCGAACACGCTTATGTTTTGCCCACTCAGGAACGACACGAGAGGAGGGAAGGAATTCGCGACCTTTCTCCTCGTGATCGTACCCGTTCTCGCGACCCCGTGGACAACCAGGCGTCCCGGGGCCATCCTCGCGTTCCCTCCCCACCCAGGGTTGGTTACTCAGAGCGCGAAGGTGTTGAGCGCGAGTACGCGTTTAGTCAGCCCAACGAAGAACGACGCGAGAGGAGGGAACGGACTCGTGACCCTTCTCCTCGTGATCGTGTACGTTATCGCGACCCCGTGGACAACCTGGCGTCCCGGGGCCACCCCCGCGTTCCCTCCCCATCCGGGGCAGGTTATTCAGAGCGCAGAGGTGTCGAGCGCGATTACGTTGATGATTGGCAACGTGACGAACGGCGCGAGAGGAGACGAGAAACTCGCGATCTTGTGGACAACCTGGCGTCCCGAGATTATCCCCGTGTTCCCTCCCCATCCGGGGACGGTTACTTAGAGCGCGGGGATTACCGTTCTCACGTGTACCGCCGCGCAGAGGACCGTGACCTTGCCCCGAGGGCGCCGGTGGTGGCGCCCCGTGACCGCGCACCAGCGACAAGGAGAGGGGAGGAAGAAGCCCGTCCATTTTCGGACGCGCCAGGCTCCCCCCGCTCCCGCCGTGTGTCGCGATACCGGGACGAGGTCACGGAGTACGAAAGAGACGCCTTGGTCCATCGACGACAATCTCCTGTCGGTCATTACCGGGGAGATCAAGCGATCGACGTGTTAACCAAATGGCGCATTTCGTATACCAGCGAGTTCGAGGAGGGGGCCGAAAGTTTTCTGGACCGCCTCGAACAATGCCTGGACAGCTCGAGGATGCCTGTACCAGTCATGCTGGCCGCGCTGTCGGCGGTTTTACAAGGAGATGCGAAGCGATGGCATCGTATCTGTGGAGCGTCGTGTCGCACCTGGAGCGAGTTTGCCCGTGCTTTCCGGGAACGCTTCGGTGCGCGCGACTTCCAGCAACAACTCAAGAACGATGTCAGAAATCGCACGCAGGGAGAGAGAGAAACAATCAGCATGTTTCTTGATAGTTTGGAGCTGATTTTCTCTCACATGATCCCCCCTCCTTTGTACGAAGAGCGCTTAACCATAGCGTATGATAACCTGTTGCCGTACTACCGCCGCCGATTCCGCCGTTCGGAATTCGGCACGTTTAAGGAGCTGCGCCAATTGGGCAGGGAGGTGGAAGAATGTGCGGCTAGAGAAAGGGCCGGACATCGTCCACCCCCTAGCGCAGCAGAACTTGCGTTGGCGGAAACGGCGTACAGGCCACCCCCGCGAGGGGCATACACTGGTTTAGCCGCGTTAGAGTCGCCGTACGACTACGCGCCGCCTGCCGAGGCGCCAAGAGAAGGAGAATCCGCGAGGTCGCGGAGCAAGAAAACAGGCCCTTCAAGGCCGTTGGTCGAGGCTGGGACGGAAAGAACGTACGCCTCGACCCCCGCGACCGCGAGAACTCCGGCGGTCGTACAGAAGGCGAATGTTCAGCGCCAGCCACCGCGGACGCGCTCCCCGCCGCGACCTTCAACATCGCAGTTAGAGCGGAGGAGCCCTGCGACGTCGGCTGCTACAGCAACCCCGCTCGCGACATCCACCCCGTTGACGTCTAGGGGGGGGGGGGGAGTGCTATAATTGCGGGCAGTCTGGACACTGGGCTGCCGACTGCCCCCTCCCCCGAAGAATCCGGGTGTGTTACGGATGTAACCGAGAAGGGGTTACGATTTTAACTTGCCCCGACTGCCTCGCATAGCGGTCGGGAAATGCACAGCGGGGAAGTCGCTAGAGGCCTGCGACCACCCGCATGACGACGTGGAGGCCTCTCTAGTAGGCACGATGCAGGTGGAGAAAGGGTTAACGGATCCGAACATTTGTGCGGAATTTCCGGAAGCCCCTGAAATTCTCCCTGAATCAACCATCTCGTCTCTTTCGTCAAAATCCGTGGGGCCATCCTCCCCTCCACTTTTGGACCAGAAGGAGGAAGCCACCTCCCGACCCCTAATTTGTCTATGTGACGGCTTGAGGGCTGGTTGGACCAGGGGGAAAGGAGGTGATGGCTGTTGTTCCGCGGAACCTCCCCCGGCGCCTCCACTTAACGAGACCGAGGAGGAGGTTACCTCCAAGTCCCTAATTTGTCTATGTGACGGCACGAGAGCTGGTTGGACCAGGGGACAAGGAGGAGATAGCCTTCGTCACGCGGAACCTCTTCCGGCGCCTCCACTTAACGAGACCCAGGAGGAGATCGCCTCCCGATCTCTAATTCGTCTATGTGACGGCCAGAGGGCTGGTTGGACTAGGGGACCGGGAGGGGATAACTTTCATCCCGCGGTACCTCTTCCGTCGCCTCCACCCCAGGAGTCACAGGAGGAGGTCACCTCCGAGCCCCTACTTTGTACATGTAACGGACGTAGACTCGGTTGTACCAGGGGGCAAGGAGGTGACGATTTCGTTCTCAAGAGACCTTTTTCCGTTCCTCCACTGGAGGAGGAGAGGGAGGAGGCCACCTCCCGATCCCTAATTTGTCTATGTGACGGCCCGAGGGCTGGTTGGACCAGGGGACCGGGAAAAGATGGCCTTCATCCCGCGGAACTTCCTCCCACGCCTCCACTTAGGGAGACAGAGGAGGGGGTCACCTCCCGATCCCTAATTTGTCTATGTGACGGCCAAAAGGCTGGTTGGACCAGGGGAAAGCGAGGTGAAGGTCCCGATTCGGCGAGTACATTACCCGCGCCTCCACTTTTGGAGAATAGGGCCGTAGTCACCTCCACTAGTCCCTACTTTGTCCATGGGACGGCCAATTTGCCGGTTGGACCAGGGGACAGTGAGGTGGCCGGAATGGCTCGCGAATCGATTAAATATCGCCGCGATTTTCCGCCGGGATATGTTGACCGCCGCTATTATGTCCGTTTATTGGTAGCTGGACATCCGCTCTGGGCTTTAATTGATAGCGGGGCCGCGCGTTCCTATTTGGGACCGGATGCGATCGAGTGGTTAGGGTCGCGGATAGACCCCACTTTTTCCGGGAAAATGCGAATGGCCAATGGCGTGCAGGACCATATCCTAGGCGAAGCGGTGATAGAGATCGAAATCGACGGGCGAAAAATTGCATTACCAGTCCGAGTCGCGAACAATTTAGATTACGATTGTGTGCTAGGGATAGATTTTCTGGAGGCTTTCGAAATCTCCCTAGACACATCGAACGCGACTTGGAAAATTCGGAATGGTCCCGCTCATTCCTTTGTTGTTCCGGGTTTGCAGGATTCGAAGGAAATTATCCACGCCGATTGCGCCGCTATCGTTGAGATTACTCCGAAACAAAGCGAGCGCTTAAATCAGCTGTTGGACAGAATAATTCCCTCTCCTGCAGAAAAACCCCCCGTAACTAATCTTGTTCAACATAGAATCGACGTGCAGGGGCACGAACCGATTAAACACCGCGCGCGACGCGTTTCTCCGAAAATTTACGAAGTCGCGCACGCGGAAGTTGACAAGATGCTCGCAGACGGAATTATTGAGCGCTCGTCAAGCGCTTGGGCGAGTTGTCCCGTGATAGTCGCGAAATCAAACGGGAAATACCGTTTCTGTATCGACTATCGCGATGTAAACAATGTTACTAAGAAGGACGCATACCCTCTCCCGCATATGGACGCGATCCTGGACAAATTACGCACTGCACTGTACATTTCGACCATCGATTTGAGTCAGGCGTACATCCAAATTCCTCTGGAAGAGTCCAGCAAAGAAATTACGGCGTTCGTAGTCCCAGGGAAAGGGTTATTCCAATTTACGCGTATGCCGTACGGGCTGACCAACGCCCCGGCCACTTTTCAAAGGCTGATGGATCGCTTGATTGGTCCCGAGCTCGAACCTCACGCCTTCGCGTATCTTGACGATATTGCTATCGTCAATGAGACCTTCGATGACCACCTCCGCTGGATCGAAAAGGTCATTGGAATTTTAAACGAAGCCGGGCTCGAAATCAATCGGGAAAAGAGCGAATTTTGTCGCCAAGAGGTCCGGTATTTGGGATATTTAATAAGCCAAAAGGGCCTCGAACCCGACCCCGAAAAGGTCGCGCCGGTTTTGTCGTACCCGGCGCCCACGACGGTCAAGCAATTGCGGAGTTTCCTCGGCATGGTCGGTTGGTACGCCCGATTTTTGCCGAACCATGCGCGTGACAAAGTCCCCTTGGTGCAATTGCTCAAGAAAAACGAGCCCTGGCATTGGGCTAAAGCTCAAGAAGCGGCTTTTCAAAATTTGAAAAAAGCCCTGAGCACCACCCCCGTTTTGGCACGTCCTGATTTTTCGTTGCCGTTCGTTCTTCAGACTGACGCGAGTCACTATGCAATCGGCGCGGTCCTCACACAAAAACAAAACGGGGAGGAACACCCCATTGTTTACGTGAATAGAGTCTTGACCGCAGCCGAGCAAAAATATTCGGTGACCGAAAAAGAGTGTTTGGCTGTTTTATGGGCCATTAAAAAACTCCGTCCGTATCTCGAGGGGTACTCTTTTACCGTTATTACGGATCACAGCAGCCTAAAATGGCTGCATAATTTAAAAGATCCGACAGGACGATTGGCGAGATGGGCCCTTGATATGCAGCAATATTCTTTTACTATTGAGCATCGTAAAGGAGCCCTCCACCACGTCCCGGATGCACTTTCACGTGCAATAGTACCCCCGGACGTCGTCGTCACTGAAGAACCCCCAGTTTATGACTTTTTAGCGGCTCTCAAGAACATTGAGAGTAATTGGTACGCTGACCGCTTAGAAAAAGTAGAATCGCATCCCGCATCGTACCCCGATTGGCGGGTTGAAGACGGACGTTTGTACTATTACCGTCCGTCTCCCACGCAAGAAATTATCGGCGAGGATGACGATGCGTGGAAGTTGGTTCTCCCCGAGGATCTTCGAGAAAAGGCCATTCGAAATGCCCATGATCTTCCGGCCGCTGGTCACCCTGGTATTGATAAAACATACCAAAGGGTGAATCAAGAGTTTTATTGGCCGGGAATGTTCCGAGACATCCGCCGTTTTGTGCAGCGATGTCCCGTGTGTCAGCAGCACAAGGTCGAGCAGCGCGCTCCCGCTGGACACATGGGCCGGCGAATCCCCGAGCGGCCATGGGCCGTGGTGTCCGCCGATGTAATGGGTCCTTTTCCGCCCGGGCGCGGCCAAGCTCGGTACGTTGTAGTCTTCTTGGACAATTTTACAAAGTGGGTGGAGTGTAAGGCGCTCCGAAAAGCTACGGGGTCGGCTATTTTAACAGCTTTTGAAGACCTCGTACTATTTCGTTGGGGAGCCCCCGAAATACTCCTCACTGACAACGGTACCGAGTTTTGCAATAAAGAAATCGATTCGGCTTTAGAAGAATGGGGAATCACGCATTACACGATTCCCCCATATCACGCGCAAGCGAATCCGGTGGAGCGAGTCAATCGCGTCCTAAAAACGATGATTTCATCGTTTATTAAAAAGGACCACCGTGAATGGAACGTGCATTTGCACGAATTCCGATTCGCAGTTAATACAGCTGTGCATTCCTCAGCTGGCGAATCCCCTGCGGTGCTCAACTTTGGAAGAGCCCCACGACCAGTCGGCAGTATTCGACGCGCCGTGGAAGGAGAACCCCTGCTCTCCCGCAGAGATCCGCAAGCCTGGGCACAGCGATCGCGTCGCTTGTTGTTATTACACGACTTAGTGCGAGAACAATTGGAACGCGCACACAAGCGACAAGCGAAGTATTATAATGCGCGTCACCGTGATGTTAGATACCGGGTAGGCGATTTAGTTTGGCGTAGGAATAGGGTCCTCTCGTCCGCCGCAGAAAATGTGGCCGCAAAACTGTCGGCCGCTTATATTGGCCCTTTTCAGATCAAGAAGGTCCTATCGCCCGTCGTGTACGAGTTGGAGACGACCGGAACCCGTATGGTTCCGAAGGTTCACGTCTCCGACTTGAAGCCGTTTGTCGGTGATGATCCCGACGACGGCCCACCACCGACCCCTCCTAACGTTATTTTTGTTAAAGATGCTGCGCCAAGGAAGGAGGGGAGGGCGGGCAACGTCCCGCAGCGCAGTGGCGCCCCACCGCCCCGAGCAGGAGTTCGACCCCCTTCCCCCGGGGGCGTGCTTGGAACCCCGGCGGGCCCCGGACAACATTCGGGCAACCGAAGTCCGACCCGCCGCCGCCACCCCCGGGGCCAGCGAGGGACGGAGGGGGCGGAAGAGGAGGCGCCGATCCAGGAAGGTCCCGCAACCCGCCGCAGTGCCCGCCTCCACGCCAAGGAGGCGGAAAAGATCCCGGGGGGTGAGGGCCCCCGAAAAGGGAGCGGCGCTCCCCCCCGCCCCACGACCGCAACCCACGGTCTCACGCACCGTGGACCGCCGGCCAGTGAAGCGCCCCCGCCCCGTGGTGGAGGCGCCAAGCGCGGCCGGCCTTGCGGTCGTCGGCCCCGGGCCTAACGGACCTGCGGGCCGCATTTTGGACGCGACGGCGCAATTCCTGTCTTTAATGACAGGGATAATAGGAGGCGCGCCGTCGCAGAGACCGGCGGTGACGGGCCCGGCACCTGCGGGCGTTTGCTTCCAATGCCGGCGGAGGGGGCACAATTGGCTACAGTGCCCGTATTCTTCCGCCGGCCCCTACTGCTATCGGTGTGAGCGACCAGGGGTGACCCTGCGGTCCTGCCCGCAGTGTGTGCGAGCAGGCCCCGCAACGAAAGGGGCGGCCCCACACCGAAGGCAGTAGGAAGCCTGCGGGTGACCGTTGTAGTTGTTGTCTTTCGTCTTGGTGGTGGGTATATCTGTTTAATTAAGGGAAAAAAAAAAAAAAAAAATATAAAATTTTAAAAGGAAAAAAAAAGATATAAAACTAAAAAAAAAAAAAGAAAAAATATATATATGTGTATATGTATTTATGTGGTGGTGGTTCACTAGGGGTTGTGCTGTCCTTTATTTTCGTTTTTATATATATTCCAAAATTTTCTTTATTTTCTTTTTCTCGTTTTTTTTTCTTCTTTAAGGTGCCGTCCAAATAGGCGGCACACTAAATTCATTTTTATTTTTTTTTTTGGGTGTGTCGTGTTTAATGTATTATTGCCTCGCATAGTATTCTCACCTTTAAGTTCCTTTAAACTGCTATTCAGTTTCTTTTTTTTTGGCTCTCGTTGTTTTCCTCACCGCCTCTCTCTCCGTTCCGTTGTGGGGGACAGACTTTTCTGTTCAGAGAACGAGAGAGATAGTAGGCAACTCAGCAGATCGCTCTGATCGCACGACGTTGACACCCCTGACGTCGAGCGAAATTCGAGGTTTCGGATTTTAACGCTGAGTCTCCGCCGATTTACTGGGCGTTGATTGACTCGCATTCCGAAACAGCTGATCAGCGAGTGTGAGTAAATATTGTTCTGGAGAATACTGAATGTAAACCGACGACGATGAAAAAGCCTGACCTCTCATTTAATTTGGCTAAGCCAATTATAGTGATTGAGGAAGGCTTATCGCGCCCGGATTAAGACGGCGCGACGATTTCTTGCGCCAGTTCTTGTCCCGTGGCCCGCCGCTCGTCGATATGCGAGGCTTTTGTTTTGCTTTCTCCCCTCGGCCAACAACAGTTAGGCGCGCTGGGTTTGAGGAAGCAAGGGTCCTCCCTGGACGGGACCCATCGTACTGTCCCTTTTTTCGTTTTTTTTGTGCGTATGTGATCCCGCATGTTCTTCCCCACCCTTCGTTCTCCTTTTTTTTTTTCTTATTTGTTCTAAACGGTTTTTTTTTGCTCGGTCCTTTGTACCTCCCCTTTTACTTTTTTCTAACACCGTTCCATATGTTGCAGGACCGCGGTTTTTTTTTTCCCTTTACCACCGAATCGGCCGCTCGCTCGCCTCGACGCGGCCTCTAGGAGCGGGCGCGAAAGCGAGGAGAGGGGGACAGGACAATTTTTTTTGGGGGGGGGGGGGGGGGGTGTAACGAGGCATATTTTTCCCCCTTCTTTTTTGGGGGGTAACCTAATTTTTTTTTTGGTTATGCCTCGTTACGATGACCCTCCCGGATTGCCAACCCCCACTCCTCCGCCTGAGCGGATTCCTCGCCACGGGGGCCAGTGCGTGGTGTGTGTGTGTGTTTTTTTTTTTCTTTTCTTTCGTGTTACTATTTCCTTTTTTTCTTTTTCTCTTTTATTTATTTATTTTTGCCCTCCCCACTTCCAACCGGCGGCCAGAAGAGTCTGCAGCATCCCCGGTCGCGGAGGAACCCCTCTCTGGGCGATAGAGGCGCGGGATGGGCCCACTACTGAAGGACGTTGGCTGTCCGGTTGCGGCACCACCCCCGTCATCCTCCGCGGGGGGGCGACCGGCAGACCAGCAGCAGAAAGCGCCAGGCCTGGGGACGAGCTACCCCCGACCGCCACCTCGAGAGGGCCCCAGGACCTGGCTTCCCCAGAGCACCACGGGATGGCCCATCCTCGACGCCGAAATCCCCGGGGTGGGGGAATACCGCGAACCGGGGAAGAAGATCGAAAAGTGAAGAAGTCAGCGAGCCGCCGGAACGCGATAACGCCCCGAGCCTCACGTCTTGCTTACAGTCTTTTATTGCTACTTTGCGCTTTTCTTTTCCGTTTTTTTTCTTTATTGTACGCGTTAATCGCCGTGTGTGTGTTCTGTTCTCTTTTGCTTTGTGTTCTTTGGTGTGCTGTGTGCGAGTTGCCGCCCCTGGTGTGAGGATTAACGCCCCGACACCGAAAGAAAGGTAGGAGCTTTCTCGCTACCCCGTTCTTTCTTTTTTTTTGTTATTGATTTGTGCGTGGCGAGGGTGATAGGACACTTGACCCCTGTGACGAGGACCCTAGAGGCCGCGGACGGTGTAATTCGACACCGTCCCTTCCCCCTAACGCCAAACCGTATTTTCCGTTTCGCGTTTCGCGAATCTCTTCCGCTGTGTTTAAGATCTAGGACCAACGTCCCCTTGTTGTCCACGACCCCTAAGAGGGCGTGCTCCCGCGCGGACGAATCCCCAGCGGAAACGCGACCGAAGCCATTTTGTATTACGCGTGCGTACCGTGAGCCCCCGCGCCGCGATAGCCTCCCTCGCAACTGGCGAGTTAACCCCTTCTCCGTGACCGTTGCCTGTAACGCGTGGGGCCCACCACCGTTTCTTTTGTACCCCCTTTTCTTTTTGCTGGCGTGGCCTATTCAGGCCCAAATAAAACTCTCTTTGTGTTGGATACAAGATCGCGGGTCTTTTACTACTTTTTTTCTTTCCTTTCCTGGCCCCCCTCTGAGTCCCGCTCCCGACAGAGCAGCCGGAAGGGCGATTACCGCGGACGAGTGCATTAGCACTGGCGCCCCGTTAGATAAATCGGCCGTGGGTGAGTGTATCGGTGAGTGGAGGACAGTTTTCCCTAACTGCCCCCACCCTAGGGACCCCTTTCGGGCTTTTCCCCCACCGATCCGTCACAAAATATACGTATTACTTTTATTATCACCAATATAATATGCATTAGTACCCATATTATGCAGTTATTATCGATAGAACTGTAATAAATATACTTACTGTTTTCATTATCATCAATATAACATGCATTATTACCCATATTATGCAGTTATTATCGATAGAACTATAATAATTATACTTATTACTCCCGATATTATCAATATAACATGCATTATTACCCATATAATGCAGTTATTATCGCTAGAACTGTAATAATTATACGTATTACTTATATTATTCTCAATATAACGTGCATTATTACCCATATTATGCAGTTATAATCGCTAGAACTATAATAAATATACTTAGTACTTTTATTATCATCAATATTACATGCATTATTACCCATATTATGCAGTTATAATCGCTAGAACTATAATAAATATACTTAGTACTTTTATTATCATCAATATAACATGCATTATTACCCATATTATGCAGTTATTATCGATAGAACTGTAATAAATATACTTACTGTTTTCATTATCATCAATATAACATGCATTATTACCCATATTATGCAGTTATTATCGATAGAACTATAATAATTATACTTATTACTCCCGATATTATCAATATAACATGCATTATTACCCATATAATGCAGTTATTATCGCTAGAACTGTAATAATTATACGTATTACTTATATTATTCTCAATATAACGTGCATTATTACCCATATTATGCAGTTATAATCGCTAGAACTATAATAAATATACTTAGTACTTTTATTATCATCAATATAACATGCATTATTACCCATATTATGCAGTTATTATCGATAGAACTGTAATAAATGTAATTATTACTTTTATTATTATCAATATACAATGCACTATTAGCCATATTTTACTATTATTATCGCTAGAACTATAATAATTATACTTATTACTCCCGATATTATCAATATAACATGCATTATTACGTATATAATGCAGTTATTATTGCTAGAACTGTAATAAATATACTTACTGTTTTCATTATCATCAATATAACATGCATTATTACCCATATAATGGAGTTATTAACGCTAGAACTATAATAATTATACTTATTGCTCCCAATGTTATCAATATAACATGGATTATTACTCATATAATGCAGTTATTATCGCTAGAACTATAATAAATATACTTATTACTTTTATTATTATCAATATAACGTGCATTATTACCCATAAATTGCAGTTATTATCGCTAGAACTGTAATAATTATACTTATTACTTATATTATTAGCAATATAACGTGCATTATTACCCATATAATGCAGTTATTATCGCTAGAACTGTAATAATTATACTTATTACTTTTATTATCACCAATATAACATGCATTAGTACCCATATTATGCAGTTATTATCGATAGAACTGTAATAAATATACTTATTACTTTTATTATTATGAATATAACATGCACTATTAGCCATATTGTACTACTCTTATCGCTAGAACTATAATAATTATACTTATTACTCCCGATATTAACAATATAACATGGATTATTACCCATATAATGCAGTTATTATCGCTAGAACTATAATAAATATACTTATTACTTTCATTATTATCAATATAACGTGCATTATTACCCATAAATTGCAGTTATTATCGCCAGAACTGTAATAATTATACTTATTACTTATATTATTATCAATATAACATGCATTATTACCCATATAATGCAGTTTTTATCGCTAGAACTGTAATAAATATACTTACTCTTTCCATTATCATCAATGTAACATGCATTATTACCCCTATTATGCAGTTATTATCGATAGAACTATAATAATTATACTTATTACTCCCGATATTATCAATATAACATGCATTATTACCCATATAATGCAGTTATTATCGCTAGAACTGTAATAATTATACGTATTACTTATATTATTCTCAATATAACGTGCATTATTACCCATATTATGCAGTTATAATCGCTAGAACTATAATAAATATACTTAGTACTTTTATTATCATCAATATAACATGCATTATTACCCATATTATGCAGTTCTTATCGATAGAACTATAATAAATATACTTATTACTTTTATTATTATCAATATAACATGCACTATTAGCCATATTTTACTATCATTATCGCTAGAACTAGAATAAATATACGTATTACTTTTATTATCACCAATATAACATGCATTAGTACCCATATTATGCAGTTATTATCGATAGAACTGTAATAAATATACTTATTACTTTTATTATTATGAATATAACATGCACTATTAGCCATATTGTACTACTCTTATCGCTAGAACTATAATAATTATACTTATTACTCCCGATATTAACAATATAACATGCATTGTTACCCATATAATGCAGTTATCATCGCTAGAACTGTAATAATTATACTTATTACTTATACTGTTAGCAATATAACGTGCATTATTACCCATATTATGCAGTTATAATCGCTAGAACTATAATTAATATACTTACTACTTTTATTATCATCAATATAACATGCATTATTACCCATATTATGCAGTTATTATCGATAGAACTATAATAAATATACTTATTACTTTTATTATTATCAATATAACATGCACTATTAGCCATATTTTACTATCATTATCGCTAGAACTATAATAAATATACGTATTACTTTTATTATCATCAATATAACATGCATTATTACCCATATTATGCAGTTATAATCGCTAGAACTATAATAAATATACTTAGTACTTTTATTATCATCAATATAACATGCATTATTACCCGTATTATGCAGTTATTATCGATAGAACTAAAATAAATATACTTATTACTTTTATTATTTTCAATATAACATGCATTATTAGCCATATTGTACTATTATTAAAGCTAGAACTATAATAATTATACTTATTACTCCCAATATTATCAATATAACATGGATTATTACTCATATAATGCAGTTATTATCGCTAGAACTATAATAAATATACTTATTACTTTTATTATTATCAATATAACGTGCATTCTTACCCATAAATTGCAGTTATTATCGCTAGAACTGTAATAATTATACTTATTACTTATATTATTACCAATATAACGTGCATTATTACCCATATAATGCAGTTATTATCGCTAGAACTGTAATAATTATACTTATTACTTATATTATTATCAATATAACATGCATTATTACCCATATTATGCAGTTATTATCGCTAGAACTAGAATAAATATACGTATTACTTTTATTATCACCAATATAATATGCATTAGTACCCATATTATGCAGTTATTATCGATAGAACTGTAATAAATATACTTACTGTTTTCATTATCATCAATATAACATGCATTATTACCCATATTATGCAGTTATTATCCATAGAACTATAATAATTATACTTATTACTCCCGATATTATCAATATAACATGCATTATTACGTATATAATGCAGTTATTATTGCTAGAACTGTAATAAATATACTTACAGTTTTCATTATCATCAATATAACATGCATTATTACCCATATAATGGAGTTATTAACGCTAGAACTATAATAATTATACTTATTGCTCCCAATGTTATCAATATAACATGGATTATTACTCATATAATGCAGTTATTATCGCTAGAACTATAATAAATATACTTATTACTTTCATTATTATCAATATAACGTGCATTATTACCCATAAATTGCAGTTATTATCGCCAGAACTGTAATAATTATACTTATTACTTATATTATTATCAATATAACATGCATTATTACCCATATAATGCAGTTATTATCGCCAGAACTGTAATAATTATACTTATTACTTATATTATTGTCAATATAACATGCATTATTACCCATGTTATGCAGTTATAATCGCTAGAACTATAATAAATATACTTACTACTTTTATTATCATCAATATAACATGCATTATTACCCATATTATGCAGTTATTATCGATAGAACTGTAATAAATGTACTTATTACTTTTATTATTATCAATATAACATGCACTATTAGCCATATTTTACTATTATTATCGCTAGAACTATAATAATTATACTTATTACTCCCGATATTATCAATATAACATGCATTATTACGTATATAATGCAGTTATTATCGCTAGAACTGTAATAAATATACTTACTGTTTTCATTATCATCAGTGTAACATGCATTATTACCCCTATTATGCAGTTATTATCGATAGACCTATAATAATTATACTTATTACTCCCGATATTATCAATATAACATGCATTATTACCCATATAATGCAGTTATTATCGCTAGAACTGTAATAATTATACGTATTACTTATATTATTCTCAATATAACGTGCATTATTACCCATATTATGCAGTTATAATCGCTAGAACTATAATAAATATACTTAGTACTTTTATTATCATCAATATAACATGCATTATTACCCATATTATGCAGTTCTTATCGATAGAACTATAATAAATATACTTATTACTTTTATTATTATCAATATAACATGCACTATTAGCCATATTTTACTATCATTATCGCTAGAACTAGAATAAATATACGTATTACTTTTATTATCACCAATATAACATGCATTAGTACCCATATTATGCAGTTATTATCGATAGAACTGTAATAAATATACTTATTACTTTTATTATTATGAATATAACATGCACTATTAGCCATATTGTACTACTCTTATCGCTAGAACTATAATAATTATACTTATTACTCCCGATATTAACAATATAACATGCATTGTTACCCATATAATGCAGTTATCATCGCTAGAACTGTAATAATTATACTTATTACTTATACTGTTAGCAATATAACGTGCATTATTACCCATATTATGCAGTTATAATCGCTAGAACTATAATAAATATATTTACTACTTTTATTATCATGAATATAACATGCATTATTACCCATATTATGCAGTTATTATCGATAGAACTATAATAAATATACTTATTACTTTTATTATTATCAATATAACATGCACTATTAGCCATATTTTACTATCATTATCGCTAGAACTATAATAAATATACGTATTACTTTTATTATCATCAATATAACATGCATTATTACTCATATTATGCAGTTATAATCGCTAGAACTATAATAAATATACTTAGTACTTTTATTATCATCAATATAACATGCATTATTACCCGTATTATGCAGTTATTATCGATAGAACTAAAATAAATATACTTATTACTTTTATTATTTTCAATATAACATGCATTATTAGCCATATTGTACTATTATTATCGCTAGAACTATAATAATTATACTTACTACTCCCGATATTATCAATATAACATGCATTATTACCCATATAATGCACGTATTATCGCTAGAACTGTAATAATTATACTTATTACTGCTATTATTATCAATATAACATGCATTATTACCCATATAATGGAGTTATTAACGCTAGAACTATAATAATTATACTTATTACTCCCAATATTATCAATATAACATGGATTATTACTCATATAATGCAGTTATTATCGCTAGAACTATAATAAATATACATATTACTTTTATTATTATCAATATAACGTGCATTCTTACCCATAAATTGCAGTTATTATCGCTAGAACTGTAATAATTATACTTATTACTTATATTATTACCAATATAACGTGCATTATTACCCATATAATGCAGTTATTATCGCTAGAACTGTAATAATTATACTTATTACTTATATTATTATCAATATAACATGCATTATTACCCATATTATGCAGTTATTATCGCTAGAACTAGAATAAATATACGTATTACTTTTATTATCACCAATATAATATGCATTAGTACCCATATTATGCAGTTATTATCGATAGAACTGTAATAAATATACTTACTGTTTTCATTATCATCAATATAACATGCATTATTACCCATATTATGCAGTTATTATCGATAGAACTATAATAATTATACTTATTACTCCCGATATTATCAATATAACATGCATTATTACGTATATAATGCAGTTATTATTGCTAGAACTGTAATAAATATACTTACTGTTTTCATTATCATCAATATAACATGCATTATTACCCATATAATGGAGTTATTAACGCTAGAACTATAATAATTATACTTATTGCTCCCAATGTTATCAATATAACATGGATTATTACTCATATAATGCAGTTATTATCGCTAGAACTGTAATAATTATACTTATTACTTTTATTATCACCAATATAACATGCATTAGTACCCATATTATGCAGTTATTATCGATAGAACTGTAATAAATATACTTATTACTTTTATTATTATGAATATAACATGCACTATTAGCCATATTGTACTACTCTTATCGCTAGAACTATAATAATTATACTTATTACTCCCGATATTAACAATATAACATGGATTATTACCCATATAATGCAGTTATTATCGCTAGAACTATAATAAATATACTTATTACTTTCATTATTATCAATATAACGTGCATTATTACCCATAAATTGCAGTTATTATCGCCAGAACTGTAATAATTATACTTATTACTTATATTATTATCAATATAACATGCATTATTACCCATATAATGCAGTTTTTATCGCTAGAACTGTAATAAATATACTTACTCTTTCCATTATCATCAATGTAACATGCATTATTACCCCTATTATGCAGTTATTATCGATAGAACTATAATAATTATACTTATTACTCCCGATATTATCAATATAACATGCATTATTACCCATATAATGCAGTTATTATCGCTAGAACTGTAATAATTATACGTATTACTTATATTATTCTCAATATAACGTGCATTATTACCCATATTATGCAGTTATAATCGCTAGAACTATAATAAATATACTTAGTACTTTTATTATCATCAATATAACATGCATTATTACCCATATTATGCAGTTCTTATCGATAGAACTATAATAAATATACTTATTACTTTTATTATTATCAATATAACATGCACTATTAGCCATATTTTACTATCATTATCGCTAGAACTAGAATAAATATACGTATTACTTTTATTATCACCAATATAACATGCATTAGTACCCATATTATGCAGTTATTATCGATAGAACTGTAATAAATATACTTATTACTTTTATTATTATGAATATAACATGCACTATTAGCCATATTGTACTACTCTTATCGCTAGAACTATAATAATTATACTTATTACTCCCGATATTAACAATATAACATGCATTGTTACCCATATAATGCAGTTATCATCGCTAGAACTGTAATAATTATACTTATTACTTATACTGTTAGCAATATAACGTGCATTATTACCCATATTATGCAGTTATAATCGCTAGAACTATAATTAATATACTTACTACTTTTATTATCATCAATATAACATGCATTATTACCCATATTATGCAGTTATTATCGATAGAACTATAATAAATATACTTATTACTTTTATTATTATCAATATAACATGCACTATTAGCCATATTTTACTATCATTATCGCTAGAACTATAATAAATATACGTATTACTTTTATTATCATCAATATAACATGCATTATTACCCATATTATGCAGTTATAATCGCTAGAACTATAATAAATATACTTAGTACTTTTATTATCATCAATATAACATGCATTATTACCCGTATTATGCAGTTATTATCGATAGAACTAAAATAAATATACTTATTACTTTTATTATTTTCAATATAACATGCATTATTAGCCATATTGTACTATTATTATCGCTAGAACTATAATAATTATACTTACTACTCCCGATATTATCAATATAACATGCATTATTACCCATATAATGCACGTATTATCGCTAGAACTGTAATAATTATACTTATTACTGCTATTATTATCAATATAACATGCATTATTACCCATATAATGGAGTTATTAACGCTAGAACTATAATAATTATACTTATTACTCCCAATATTATCAATATAACATGGATTATTACTCATATAATGCAGTTATTATCGCTAGAACTATAATAAATATACTTATTACTTTTATTATTATCAATATAACGTGCATTCTTACCCATAAATTGCAGTTATTATCGCTAGAACTGTAATAATTATACTTATTACTTATATTATTACCAATATAACGTGCATTATTACCCATATAATGCAGTTATTATCGCTAGAACTGTAATAATTATACTTATTACTTATATTATTATCAATATAACATGCATTATTACCCATATTATGCAGTTATTATCGCTAGAACTAGAATAAATATACGTATTACTTTTATTATCACCAATATAATATGCATTAGTACCCATATTATGCAGTTATTATCGATAGAACTGTAATAAATATACTTACTGTTTTCATTATCATCAATATAACATGCATTATTACCCATATTATGCAGTTATTATCCATAGAACTATAATAATTATACTTATTACTCCCGATATTATCAATATAACATGCATTATTACGTATATAATGCAGTTATTATTGCTAGAACTGTAATAAATATACTTACAGTTTTCATTATCATCAATATAACATGCATTATTACCCATATAATGGAGTTATTAACGCTAGAACTATAATAATTATACTTATTGCTCCCAATGTTATCAATATAACATGGATTATTACTCATATAATGCAGTTATTATCGCTAGAACTATAATAAATATACTTATTACTTTCATTATTATCAATATAACGTGCATTATTACCCATAAATTGCAGTTATTATCGCCAGAACTGTAATAATTATACTTATTACTTATATTATTATCAATATAACATGCATTATTACCCATATAATGCAGTTATTATCGCCAGAACTGTAATAATTATACTTATTACTTATATTATTGTCAATATAACATGCATTATTACCCATGTTATGCAGTTATAATCGCTAGAACTATAATAAATATACTTACTACTTTTATTATCATCAATATAACATGCATTATTACCCATATTATGCAGTTATTATCGATAGAACTGTAATAAATGTACTTATTACTTTTATTATTATCAATATAACATGCACTATTAGCCATATTTTACTATTATTATCGCTAGAACTATAATAATTATACTTATTACTCCCGATATTATCAATATAACATGCATTATTACGTATATAATGCAGTTATTATCGCTAGAACTGTAATAAATATACTTACTGTTTTCATTATCATCAGTGTAACATGCATTATTACCCCTATTATGCAGTTATTATCGATAGACCTATAATAATTATACTTATTACTCCCGATATTATCAATATAACATGCATTATTACCCATATAATGCAGTTATTATCGCTAGAACTGTAATAATTATACGTATTACTTATATTATTCTCAATATAACGTGCATTATTACCCATATTATGCAGTTATAATCGCTAGAACTATAATAAATATACTTAGTACTTTTATTATCATCAATATAACATGCATTATTACCCATATTATGCAGTTCTTATCGATAGAACTATAATAAATATACTTATTACTTTTATTATTATCAATATAACATGCACTATTAGCCATATTTTACTATCATTATCGCTAGAACTAGAATAAATATACGTATTACTTTTATTATCACCAATATAACATGCATTAGTACCCATATTATGCAGTTATTATCGATAGAACTGTAATAAATATACTTATTACTTTTATTATTATGAATATAACATGCACTATTAGCCATATTGTACTACTCTTATCGCTAGAACTATAATAATTATACTTATTACTCCCGATATTAACAATATAACATGCATTGTTACCCATATAATGCAGTTATCATCGCTAGAACTGTAATAATTATACTTATTACTTATACTGTTAGCAATATAACGTGCATTATTACCCATATTATGCAGTTATAATCGCTAGAACTATAATAAATATATTTACTACTTTTATTATCATGAATATAACATGCATTATTACCCATATTATGCAGTTATTATCGATAGAACTATAATAAATATACTTATTACTTTTATTATTATCAATATAACATGCACTATTAGCCATATTTTACTATCATTATCGCTAGAACTATAATAAATATACGTATTACTTTTATTATCATCAATATAACATGCATTATTACTCATATTATGCAGTTATAATCGCTAGAACTATAATAAATATACTTAGTACTTTTATTATCATCAATATAACATGCATTATTACCCGTATTATGCAGTTATTATCGATAGAACTAAAATAAATATACTTATTACTTTTATTATTTTCAATATAACATGCATTATTAGCCATATTGTACTATTATTATCGCTAGAACTATAATAATTATACTTACTACTCCCGATATTATCAATATAACATGCATTATTACCCATATAATGCACGTATTATCGCTAGAACTGTAATAATTATACTTATTACTGCTATTATTATCAATATAACATGCATTATTACCCATATAATGGAGTTATTAACGCTAGAACTATAATAATTATACTTATTACTCCCAATATTATCAATATAACATGGATTATTACTCATATAATGCAGTTATTATCGCTAGAACTATAATAAATATACATATTACTTTTATTATTATCAATATAACGTGCATTCTTACCCATAAATTGCAGTTATTATCGCTAGAACTGTAATAATTATACTTATTACTTATATTATTACCAATATAACGTGCATTATTACCCATATAATGCAGTTATTATCGCTAGAACTGTAATAATTATACTTATTACTTATATTATTATCAATATAACATGCATTATTACCCATATTATGCAGTTATTATCGCTAGAACTAGAATAAATATACGTATTACTTTTATTATCACCAATATAATATGCATTAGTACCCATATTATGCAGTTATTATCGATAGAACTGTAATAAATATACTTACTGTTTTCATTATCATCAATATAACATGCATTATTACCCATATTATGCAGTTATTATCGATAGAACTATAATAATTATACTTATTACTCCCGATATTATCAATATAACATGCATTATTACGTATATAATGCAGTTATTATTGCTAGAACTGTAATAAATATACTTACTGTTTTCATTATCATCAATATAACATGCATTATTACCCATATAATGGAGTTATTAACGCTAGAACTATAATAATTATACTTATTGCTCCCAATGTTATCAATATAACATGGATTATTACTCATATAATGCAGTTATTATCGCTAGAACTATAATAAATATACTTATTACTTTCATTATTATCAATATAACGTGCATTATTACCCATAAATTGCAGTTATTATCGCCAGAACTGTAATAATTATACTTATTACTTATATTATTATCAATATAACATGCATTATTACCCATATAATGCAGTTTTTATCGCTAGAACTGTAATAATTATACTTATTAATTATATTATTAGCAATATAACGTGCATTATTACCCATATAATGCAGTTATTATCGCCAGAACTGTAATAATTATACTTATTACTTATATTATTGTCAATATAACATGCATTATTACCCATGTTATGCAGTTATAATCGCTAGAACTATAATAAATATACTTACTACTTTTATTATCATCAATATAACATGCATTATTACCCATATTATGCAGTTATTATCGATAGAACTGTAATAAATGTACTTATTACTTTTATTATTATCAATATAACATGCACTATTAGGCATATTTTACTATTATTATCGCTAGAACTATAATAATTATACTTATTACTCCCGATATTATCAATATAACATGCATTATTACGTATATAATGCAGTTATTATCGCTAGAACTGTAATAAATATACTTACTGTTTTCATTATCATCAATGTAACATGCATTATTACCCCTATTATGCAGTTATTATCGATAGAACTATAATAATTATACTTATTACTCCCGATATTATCAATATAACATGCATTATTACCCATATAATGCAGTTATTATCGCTAGAACTGTAATAATTATACGTATTACTTATATTATTCTCAATATAACGTGCATTATTACCCATATTATGCAGTTATAATCGCTAGAACTATAATAAATATACTTAGTACTTTTATTATCATCAATATAACATGCATTATTACCCATATTATGCAGTTCTTATCGATAGAACTATAATAAATATACTTATTACTTTTATTATTATCAATATAACATGCACTATTAGCCATATTTTACTATCATTATCGCTAGAACTAGAATAAATATACGTATTACTTTTATTATCACCAATATAACATGCATTAGTACCCATATTATGCAGTTATTATCGATAGAACTGTAATAAATATACTTATTACTTTTATTATTATGAATATAACATGCACTATTAGCCATATTGTACTACTCTTATCGCTAGAACTATAATAATTATACTTATTACTCCCGATATTAACAATATAACATGCATTGTTACCCATATAATGCAGTTATCATCGCTAGAACTGTAATAATTATACTTATTACTTATATTATTACCAATATAACGTGCATTATTACCCATATAATGCAGTTATTATCGCTAGAACTGTAATAATTATACTTATTACTTATATTATTATCAATATAACATGCATTATTACCCATATTATGCAGTTATTATCGCTAGAACTAGAATAAATATACGTATTACTTTTATTATCACCAATATAATATGCATTAGTACCCATATTATGCAGTTATTATCGATAGAACTGTAATAAATATACTTACTGTTTTCATTATCATCAATATAACATGCATTATTACCCATATTATGCAGTTATTATCGATAGAACTATAATAATTATACTTATTACTCCCGATATTATCAACATAACATGCATTATTACCCATATAATGCAGTTATTATCGCTAGAACTGTAATAATTATACGTATAACTTATATTATTCTCAATATAACGTGCATTATTACCCATATTATGCAGTTATAATCGCTAGAACTATAATAAATATACTTAGTACTTTTATTATCATCAATATTACATGCATTATTACCCATAAATTGCAGTTATTATCGCTAGAACTATAATAAATATACTTAGTACTTTTATTATCATCAATATAACATGCATTATTACCCATATTATGCAGTTATTATCGATAGAACTGTAACAAATATACTTACTACTTTTCTTATTATCAATATAACATGCACTATTAGCCATATTTTACTATTATTATCGCTAGAACTATAATAATTATACTTATTACTCCCAATATTATCAATATAACATGCATTATTACCTATATAATGCAGTTATTATCGATAGAACTGTAATAAATATACTTATTACTTATATTATTCTCAATATATCATGCAATATTACCCATATTATGCAGTTATAATCGCTAGAACTGTAATAATTATACTTATTACTTATGTTATTATCAATATAACATGCATTATTACCCATATTATGCAGTTATTATCGCTAGAACTCGAATAATTATACGTATTACTTTTATTATCACCAATATAATATGCATTAGTACCCATATTATGCAGTTATTATCGATAGAACTGTAATAAATATACTTACTGTTTTCATTATCATCAATATAACATGCATTATTACCCATATTATGCAGTTATTATCGATAGAACTATAATAATTATACTTATTACTCCCGATATTATCAATATAACATGCATTATTACCCATATAATGCAGTTATTATCGCTAGAACTGTAATAATTATACGTATTACTTATATTATTCTCAATATAACGTGCATTATTACCCATATTATGCAGTTATAATCGCTAGAACTATAATAAATATACTTAGTACTTTTATTATCATCAATATAACATGCATTATTACCCATATTATGCAGTTCTTATCGATAGAACTATCATAAATATACTTATTACTTTTCTTATTATCAATATAACATGCACTATTAGCCATATTTTACTATTATTATCGCTAGAACTATAATAATTATACTTACTACTCCCGATATTATCAATATAACATGCATTATTACCCATATAATGCACGTATTATCGCTAGAACTGTAATAATTATACTTATTACTGCTATTATTATCAATATAACATGCATTATTACCCATATAATGGAGTTATTAACGCTAGAACTATAATAATTATACTTATTACTCCCAATATTATCAATATAACATGCATTATTACCTATATAATGCAGTTATTATCGATAGAACTGTAATAAATATACTTATTACTTATATTATTCTCAATATATCATGCAATATTACCCATATTATGCAGTTATAATCGCTAGAACTATAATAAATATACTTAGTACTTTTATTATCATCAATATAACATGCATTATTACCCATATTATGCAGTTATTATCGATAGAGCTAAAATAAATATACTTATTATTTTTATTATTTTCAATATAACATGCACTATTATCCATATTGTACTATTGTTATCGCTAGAACTATAATAATTATACTTATTACTTTTATTATTATCAATATAACAGGCACTCTTAGCCATATTTTCCTAGTATTATCGCTAGAACTGTAATAATTATACTTATTACTCCCGATATTATCAATATAACAGCCATTATTACCCATATAATGCAGGTATTATCGCTAGAACTGTAATAGTTATACTTATTACTTATATTATTAGCAATATAACGTGCATTATTACCCATATTATGCAGTTATTATCGCTAGAACTGTAATAATTATACTTATTGCTCCCAATATTATCAATATAACATGGATTATTACTCATATAATGCAGTTATTATCGCTAGAACTATAATAAATATACTTATTACTTTCATTATTATCAATATAACGTGCATTATTACCCATAAATTGCAGTTATTATCGCCAGAACTGTAATAATTATACTTATTACTTATATTATTATCAATATAACATGCATTATTACCCATATAATGCAGTTATTATCGCTAGAACTGTAATAATTATACTTATTAATTATATTATTAGCAATATAACGTGCATTATTACCCATATAATGCAGTTATTATCGCCAGAACTGTAATAATTATACTTATTACTTATATTATTGTCAATATAACATGCATTATTACCCATATTATGCAGTTATTATCGATAGAACTGTAATAAATGTACTTATTACTTTTATTATTATCAATATAACATGCACTATTAGCCATATTTTACTATTATTATCGATAGAACTATAATAATTATACTTATTACTCCCGATATTATCAATATAACATGCATTATTACCCATATAATGCAGTTCTTATCGATAGAACTATAATAAATATACTTATTACTTTTATTATTATCAATATAACATGCACTATTAGCCATATTTTACTATCATTATCGCTAGAACTGGAATAAATATACGTATTACTTTTATTATCACCAATATAACATGCATTAGTACCCATATTATGCAGTTATTATCGATAGAACTGTAATAAATATACTTATTACTTTTATTATTATGAATATAACATGCACTATTAGCCATATTGTACTACTCTTATCGCTAGAACTATAATAATTATACTTATTACTCCCGATATTAACAATATAACATGCATTGTTACCCATATAATGCAGTTATCATCGCTAGAACTGTAATAATTATACTTATTACTTATATTATAAGCAATATAACGTGCATTATTACCCATATCATGCAGTTATTATCGCTAGAACTGCAATAATTATACTTATTACTTATACTGTTAGCAATATAACGTTAATTATTACCCATATTATGCAGTTATAATCGCTAGAACTATAATAAATATACTTACTACTTTTATTATCATCAATATAACATGCATTATTACCCATGTTATGCAGTTATTATCGATAGAACTATAATAAATATACTTATTACTTTTATTATTATCAATATAACATGCACTATTAGCCATGTTTTACTATCATTATCGCTAGAACTATAATAAATATACGTATTACTTTTATTGTCATCAATATAACATGCATTATTACCCATATTATGCAGTTATAATCGCTAGAACTATAATAAATATACTTAGTACTTTTATTATCATCAATATAACATGCATTATTACCCATATTATGCAGTTATTATCGATAGAACTAAAATAAATATACTTATTACTTTTATTATTTTCAATATAACATGCATTATTAGCCATATTGTACTATTATTATCGCTAGAACTATAATAATTATACTTATTACTCCCGATATTATCAATATAACATGCATTATTACCCATATAATGCAGGTATTATCGCTAGAACTGTAATAATTATACTTATTACTGCTATTATTATCAATATAACATGCATTATTACCCATATAATGGAGTTATTAACGCTAGAACTATAATAACTATACTTATTACTCCCAATATTATCAATATAACATGGATTATTACTCATATAATGCAGTTATTATCGCTAGAACTATAATAAATATACTTATTACTTTTATTATTATCAATGTAACGTGCATTCTTACCCATAAATTGCAGTTATTATCGCTAGAACTGTAATAATTATACTTATTACTTATATTATTAGCAATATAACGTGCATTATTACCCATATAATGCAGTTATTATCGCCAGAACTGTAATAATTATACTTATTACTTATATTATTATCAATATAACGTGCATTATTACCCATATAATGCAGTTATTATCGCTAGAACTGTAATAATTATACTTATTAATTATATTATTAGCAATATAACGTGCATTATTACCCATATTACGCAGTTATTATCGATAGAACTGTAATAAATATACTCATTACTTTTACTATTATCAATATAACATGCACTATTATCCATATTGCACTATTATTATCGCTAGAACTATAATAATTATACTTATTACTTTTATTATTATCAATATAACAGGCACTCTTAGCCATATTTTCCCAGTATTATCGCTAGAACTGTAATAATTATACTTATTACTCCCGATATTATCAATATAACATCCATTATTACCCATATAATGCAGGTATTATCGCTAGAACTGTAATAGTTATACTTATTACTTATATTATTAGCAATATAACGTGCATTATTACCCATATTATGCAGTTATTATGGCTAGAACTGTAATAATTATACTTATTACTTATATTATTATCAATATAACATGCATTATTACCCATATAATGCAGTTATTATCGCTAGAACTGTAATAATTATACTTATTAATTATATTACTAGCAATATAACGTGCATTATTACCCATATTATGCAGTTATTATCGCTAGAACTGTAATAATTATACTTATTACTTATATTATTATCAATATAACATGCATTATTAGCCATATAATGCAGTTATTATCGCTAGAACTGTAATAATTATACTTATTACTTATATTATTATCAATATAACATGCATTATTACCCATATAATGCAGTTATTATCGCCAGAACTGTAATAATTATACTTATTACTTATATTATTATCAATATAACGTGCATTATTACCCATATTATGCAGTTATAATCGCTAGAACTATAATAAATATACTTAGTACTTTTATTATCATCAATATAACATGCATTATTACCCATATTATGCAGTTATTATCGATAGAACTAAAATAATTATACTTATTACTCCCGATATTATCAATATAACATGCATTATTACCCATATAATGCAGGTATTATCGCTAGAACTGTAATAATTATACTTATTACTGCTATTATTATCAATATAACATGCATTATTACCCATATAATGGAGTTATTAACGCTAGAACTATAATAACTATACTTATTACTCCCAATATTATCAATATAACATGGATTATTACTCATATAATGCAGTTATTATCGCTAGAACTATAATAAATATTCTTATTACTTATATTATTATCAATATAACGTGCATTCTTACCCATAAATTGCAGTTATTATCGCTAGAACTGTAATAATTATACTTATTACTTATATTATTAGCAATATAACGTGCATTATTACCCATATAATGCAGTTATTATCGCTAGAACTGTAATAATTATACTTATTACTTATATTATTATCAATATAACGTGCATTATTACCCATATAATGCAGTTATTATCGCCAGAACTGTAATAATTATACTTATTACTTATATTATTATCAATATAACGTGCATTATTACCCATATTATGCAGTTATAATCGCTAGAACTATAATAAATATACTTAGTACTTTTATTATCATCAATATAACATGCATTATTACCCATATTATGCAGTTATTATCGATAGAACTAAAATAATTATACTTATTACTCCCGATATTATCAATATAACATGCATTATTACCCATATAATGCAGGTATTATCGCTAGAACTGTAATAATTATACTTATTACTGCTATTATTATCAATATAACATGCATTATTACCCATATAATGGAGTTATTAACGCTAGAACTATAATAACTATACTTATTACTCCCGATATTATCAATATAACGTGCATTATTACCCCTATTATGCAGTTATTATCGCTAGAACTGTAATAATTATACTTATTACTTATATTATTATCAATATAACATGCATTATTACCTATATAATGCAGTTATTATCGCTAGAACTGTAATAATTATACTTATTACTTATATTATTAGCAATATCACGTGCATTATTACCCATATAATGCAGTTATTATCGCCAGAACTGTAATAATTATACTTATTACTTATATTATTGTCAATATAACATGCATTATTACCCATATTATGCAGTTATTATCGATAGAACTGTAATAAATGTACTTATTACTTTTATTATTATCAATATAACATGCACTATTAGCCATATTTTACTATCATTATCGCTAGAACTGGAATAAATATACGTATTACTTTTATTATCACCAATATAACATGCATTAGTACCCATATTATGCAGTTATTATCGATAGAACTGTAATAAATGTACTTATTACTTTTATTATTATCAATATAACATGCACTATTAGCCATATTTTACTATTATTATCGATAGAACTATAATAATTATACTTATTACTCCCGATATTATCAATATAACATGCATTATTACCCATATAATGCAGTTCTTATCGATAGAACTATAATAAATATACTTATTACTTTTATTATTATCAATATAACATGCACTATTAGCCATATTTTACTATCATTATCGCTAGAACTGGAATAAATATACGTATTACTTTTATTATCACCAATATAACATGCATTAGTACCCATATTATGCAGTTATTATCGATAGAACTGTAATAAATATACTTATTACTTTTATTATTATGAATATAACATGCACTATTAGCCATATTGTACTACTCTTATCGCTAGAACTATAATAATTATACTTATTACTCCCGATATTAACAATATAACATGCATTGTTACCCATATAATGCAGTTATCATCGCTAGAACTGTAATAATTATACTTATTACTTATATTATAAGCAATATAACGTGCATTATTACCCATATCATGCAGTTATTATCGCTAGAACTGCAATAATTATACTTATTACTTATACTGTTAGCAATATAACGTTAATTATTACCCATATTATGCAGTTATAATCGCTAGAACTATAATAAATATACTTACTACTTTTATTATCATCAATATAACATGCATTATTACCCATGTTATGCAGTTATTATCGATAGAACTATAATAAATATACTTATTACTTTTATTATTATCAATATAACATGCACTATTAGCCATGTTTTACTATCATTATCGCTAGAACTATAATAAATATACGTATTACTTTTATTATCATCAATATAACATGCATTATTACCCATATTATGCAGTTATAATCGCTAGAACTATAATAAATATACTTAGTACTTTTATTATCATCAATATAACATGCATTATTACCCATATTATGCAGTTATTATCGATAGAACTAAAATAAATATACTTATTACTTTTATTATTTTCAATATAACATGCATTATTAGCCATATTGTACTATTATTATCGCTAGAACTATAATAATTATACTTATTACTCCCGATATTATCAATATAACATGCATTATTACCCATATAATGCAGGTATTATCGCTAGAACTGTAATAATTATACTTATTACTGCTATTATTATCAATATAACATGCATTATTACCCATATAATGGAGTTATTAACGCTAGAACTATAATAACTATACTTATTACTCCCAATATTATCAATATAACATGGATTATTACTCATATAATGCAGTTATTATCGCTAGAACTATAATAAATATACTTATTACTTTTATTATTATCAATGTAACGTGCATTCTTACCCATAAATTGCAGTTATTATCGCTAGAACTGTAATAATTATACTTATTACTTATATTATTAGCAATATAACGTGCATTATTACCCATATAATGCAGTTATTATCGCCAGAACTGTAATAATTATACTTATTACTTATATTATTATCAATATAACATGCATTATTACCCATATAATGCAGTTATTATCGCTAGAACTGTAATAATTATACTTATTAATTATATTATTAGCAATATAACGTGCATTATTACCCATATTACGCAGTTATTATCGATAGAACTGTAATAAATATACTCATTACTTTTACTATTATCAATATAACATGCACTATTATCCATATTGCACTATTATTATCGCTAGAACTATAATAATTATACTTATTACTTTTATTATTATCAATATAACAGGCACTCTTAGCCATATTTTCACAGTATTATCGCTAGAACTGTAATAATTATACTTATTACTCCCGATATTATCAATATAACATCCATTATTACCCATATAATGCAGGTATTATCGCTAGAACTGTAATAGTTATACTTATTACTTATATTATTAGCAATATAACGTGCATTATTACCCATATTATGCAGTTATTATGGCTAGAACTGTAATAATTATACTTATTACTTATATTATTATCAATATAACATGCATTATTACCCATATAATGCAGTTATTATCGCTAGAACTGTAATAATTATACTTATTAATTATATTACTAGCAATATAACGTGCATTATTACCCATATTATGCAGTTATTATCGCTAGAACTGTAATAATTATACTTATTACTTATATTATTATCAATATAACATGCATTATTAGCCATATAATGCAGTTATTATCGCTAGAACTGTAATAATTATACTTATTACTTATATTATTATCAATATAACATGCATTATTACCCATATAATGCAGTTATTATCGCCAGAACTGTAATAATTATACTTATTACTTATATTATTATCAATATAACGTGCATTATTACCCATATTATGCAGTTATAATCGCTAGAACTATAATAAATATACTTAGTACTTTTATTATCATCAATATAACATGCATTATTACCCATATTATGCAGTTATTATCGATAGAACTAAAATAATTATACTTATTACTCCCGATATTATCAATATAACATGCATTATTACCCATATAATGCAGGTATTATCGCTAGAACTGTAATAATTATACTTATTACTGCTATTATTATCAATATAACATGCATTATTACCCATATAATGGAGTTATTAACGCTAGAACTATAATAACTATACTTATTACTTATATTATTATCAATATAACGTGCATTATTACCCATATTATGCAGTTATAATCGCTAGAACTATAATAAATATACTTAGTACTTTTATTATCATCAATATAACATGCATTATTACCCATATTATGCAGTTATTATCGATAGAACTAAAATAATTATACTTATTACTCCCGATATTATCAATATAACATGCATTATTACCCATATAATGCAGGTATTATCGCTAGAACTGTAATAATTATACTTATTACTGCTATTATTATCAATATAACATGCATTATTACCCATATAATGGAGTTATTAACGCTAGAACTATAATAACTATACTTATTACTCCCGATATTATCAATATAACGTGCATTATTACCCCTATTATGCAGTTATTATCGCTAGAACTGTAATAATTATACTTATTACTTATATTATTATCAATATAACATGCATTATTACCTATATAATGCAGTTATTATCGCTAGAACTGTAATAATTATACTTATTACTTATATTATTAGCAATATCACGTGCATTATTACCCATATAATGCAGTGATTATCGCTAGAACTGTAATAATTATACTCATTACTTATATTATTCTCAATATAACATGCATTATTACCCATATTATGCAGTTATAGTCGCTAGAACTATAATAAATATACTTATTACTTTTATTATCATCAATATAACATGCATTAGTACCCATATTATGCAGTTATTATCGATGGAACTGTAATAAATATACTTATTACTTTTATTATTATCAATATAACATGCACTATTAGCCATATTTTACTATTATTATCGCTAGAACTATAATAATTATACTTATTACTTATATTGTTAGCAATATAACGTGCGTTGTTACCCATATAATGCAGTTATTATCGCCAGAACTGTAATAATTATACTTATTACTTATATTATTATCATTATAACATGCACTATTACCCATATTTTACTATTATTATCGCAAGAACTATAATAATTATACTTACTACTTCCGATATTATCAATATAACATGCATTATTACCCATATAATGCAGTTATTATTGCTAGAACTGTAATAAATATACTTATTACTTATATTATTAGCAATATAACGTGCATTATTACCCATATAATGCAGTTATTATCGCTAGAACTGTAATAATTATACTTATTACTTATATTATTATCAATATAACATGCATTATTACCCATATTATGCAGTTATTATCGCTAGAACTATAATAAATATACTTATTACTTTTATTATTATCAATATAACATGCATTATTACCCATATAATGCAGTTATTATCGCTAGAACTGTAATAATTATACTTATTACTTATATTATTAGCAATATAACATGCATTATTACCCATATAATGCAGTTATTATTGCTAGAACTGTAATAAATATACTTATTACTTATATTATTAGCAATATAACGTGCATTATTACCCATATAATGCAGTTATTATCGCTAGAACTGTAATAATTATACTTATTACTTATATTATTATCAATATAACATGCATTATTACCCATATTATGCAGTTATAGTCGCTAGAACTATAATAAATATACTTATTACTTTTATTATCACCAATATAACATGCATTAGTACCCATATTATGCAGTTATTATCGCTAGAACTATAATAAATATACTTATTACTTTTATTATTATCAATATAACATGCACTATTAGCCATATTTTACTATTATTATCGCTAGAACTATAATAATTATACTTATTACTTATATTGTTAGCAATATAACGTGCGTTGTTACCCATATAATGCAGTTATTATCGCCAGAACTGTAATAATTATACTTATTACTTATATTATTATCAATATAACATGCATTATTACCCATATTATGCAGTTATAGTCGCTAGAACTATAATAAATATACTTATTACTTTTATTATCACCAATATAACATGCATTAGTACCCATATTATGCAGTTATTATCGATAGAACTGTAATAAATATACTTATTACTTTTATTATTATGAATATAACATGCACTATTAGCCATATTGTACTACTCTTATCGCTAGAACTATAATAATTATACTTATTACTCCCAAAATTATCAATATAACATGGATTATTACCCATATAATGCAGTTATTATCGCTAGAACTATAATAAATATACTTATTACTTTTATTATTATCAATATAACGTGCATTATTACCCATAAATTGCAGTTATTATCGCTAGAACTGTAATAATTATACTTATTACTTATATTATTAGCAATATAACGTGCATTATTACCCATATAATGGAGTTATTATCGCTAGAACTATAATAATTATACTTATTACTCCCAAAATTATCAATATAACATGGATTATTACCCATATAATGCAGTTATTATCGCTAGAACTATAATAAATATACTTATTACTTTCATTATTATCAATATAACGTGCATTATTACCCATAAATTGCAGTTATTATCGCCAGAACTGTAATAATTATACTTATTACTTATATTATTATCAATATAACATGCATTATTACCCATATAATGCAGTTATAATCGCTAGAACTATAATAAATATACTTACTACTTTTATTATCATCAATATAACATGCATTATTACCCATATTATGCAGTTATTATCGATAGAACTGTAATAAATGTACTTATTACTTTTATTATTATCAATATAACATGCACTATTAGCCATATTTTACTATTATTATCGCTAGAACTATAATAATTATACTTATTACTCCCGATATTATCAATGTAACATGCATTGTTACGTATATAATGCAGTTATTATCGCTAGAACTGTAATAAATATACTTACTGTTTTCATTATCATCAATATAACATGCATTATTACCCATATTATGCAGTTCTTATCGATAGAACTATAATAAATATACTTATTACTTTTATTATTATCAATATAACATGCACTATTAGCCATATTTTACTATCATTATCGCTAGAACTAGAATAAATATACGTATTACTTTTATTATCACCAATATAACATGCATTAGTACCCATATTATGCAGTTATTATCGATAGAACTGTAATAAATATACTTATTACTTTTATTATTATGAATATAACATGCACTATTAGCCATATTGTACTACTCTTATCGCTAGAACTATAATAATTATACTTATTACTCCCGATATTAACAATATAACATGCATTGTTACCCATATAATGCAGTTATCATCGCTAGAACTGTAATAATTATACTTATTACTTATATTATAAGCAATATAACGTGCATTATTACCCATATTATGCAGTTATTATCGCTAGAACTGTAATAATTATACTTATTACTTATATTATTATCAATGTGACATGCATTATTACCCATATAATGCAGTTATTATCGCTAGAACTGTAATAATTATACTTATTAATTATATTACTAGCAATATAACGTGCATTATTACCCATATAATGCAGTTATTATCCCAAAACTGTAATAATTATACTTATTACTTATATTATTATCAATATAACATGCATTATTACCCATGTTATGCAGTTATAATCGCTAGAACTATAATAAATATACTTACTACTTTTATTATCATCAATATAACACGCATTATTACCCATATTATGCAGTTATTATCGATAGAACTGTAATAAATGTACTTATTACTTTTATTATTATCAATATACAATGCACTATTAGCCATATTTTACTATTATTATCGCTAGAACTATAATAATTATACTTATTACTCCCGATATTATCAATATAACATGCATTATTACGTATATAATGCAGTTATTATTGCTAGAACTGTAATAAATATACTTACTGTTTTCATTATCATCAATATAACATGCATTATTACCCATATAATGGAGTTATTAACGCTAGAACTATAATAATTATACTTATTGCTCCCAATGTTATCAATATAACATGGATTATTACTCATATAATGCAGTTATTATCGCTAGAACTATAATAAATATACTTATTACTTTTATTATTATCAATATAACGTGCATTATTACCCATAAATTGCAGTTATTATCGCTAGAACTGTAATAATTATACTTATTACTTATATTATTAGCAATATAACGTGCATTATTACCCATATAATGGAGTTATTATCGCTAGAACTATAATAATTATACTTATTACTCCCAAAATTATCAATATAACATGGATTATTACCCATATAATGCAGTTATTATCGCTAGAACTATAATAAATATACTTATTACTTTCATTATTATCAATATAACGTGCATTATTACCCATAAATTGCAGTTATTATCGCCAGAACTGTAATAATTATACTTATTACTTATATTATTATCAATATAACATGCATTATTACCCATATAATGCAGCTATTATCGCTAGAACTGTAACAATTATACTTATTAATTATATTATTAGCAATATAACATGCATTATTACCCATATAATGCAGTTATTATCGCTAGAACTGTAATAATTATACTTATTACTTATATTATTAGCAATACAACGTGCATTATTACCCATATAATGCAGTTATTATCGCTAGAACTGTAATAATTATACTTATTACTTATATTATTATCAATATAACATGCATTATTACCCATATTATGCAGTTATTATCGCTAGAACTAGAATAAATATACGTATTACTTTTATTATCACCAATATAACATGCATTAGTACCCATATTATGCAGTTATTATCGATAGAACTGTAATAAATATACTTATTACTTTTATTATTATGAATATAACATGCACTATTAGCCATATTGTACTACTCTTATCGCTAGAACTATAATAATTATACTTATTACTCCCAAAATTATCAATATAACATGGATTATTACCCATATAATGCAGTTATTATCGCTAGAACTATAATAAATATACTTATTACTTTTATTATTATCAATATAACGTGCATTATTACCCATAAATTGCAGTTATTATCGCCAGAACTGTAATAATTATACTTATTACTTATATTATTATCAATATAACATGCATTATTACCCATATAATGCAGTTATTATCGCTAGAACTGTAATAATTATACTTATTAATTATATTATTAGCAATATAACGTGCATTATTACCCATATAATGCAGTTATTATCGCCAGAACTGTAATAATTATACTTATTACTTATATTATTGTCAATATAACATGCATTATTACCCATGTTATGCAGTTATAATCGCTAGAACTATAATAAATATACTTACTACTTTTATTATCATCAATATAACGTGCATTATTACCCATATAATGCAGTTATTATCGCCAGAACTGTAATAATTATACTTATTACTTATATTATTGTCAATATAACATGCATTATTACCCATGTTATGCAGTTATAATCGCTAGAACTATAATAAATATACTTACTACTTTTATTATCATCAATATAACATGCATTATTACCCATATTATGCAGTTATTATCGATAGAACTGTAATAAATGTACTTATTACTTTTATTATTATCAATATAACATGCACTATTAGCCATATTTTACTATTATTATCGCTAGAACTATAATAATTATACTTATTACTCCCGATATTATCAATGTAACATGCATTGTTACGTATATAATGCAGTTATTATCGCTAGAACTGTAATAAATATACTTACTGTTTTCATTATCATCAATATAACATGCATTATTACCCATATTATGCAGTTCTTATCGATAGAACTATAATAAATATACTTATTACTTTTATTATTATCAATATAACATGCACTATTAGCCATATTTTACTATCATTATCGCTAGAACTAGAATAAATATACGTATTACTTTTATTATCACCAATATAACATGCATTAGTACCCATATTATGCAGTTATTATCGATAGAACTGTAATAAATATACTTATTACTTTTATTATTATGAATATAACATGCACTATTAGCCATATTGTACTACTCTTATCGCTAGAACTATAATAATTATACTTATTACTCCCGATATTAACAATATAACATGCATTGTTACCCATATAATGCAGTTATCATCGCTAGAACTGTAATAATTATACTTATTACTTATATTATAAGCAATATAACGTGCATTATTACCCATATTATGCAGTTATTATCGCTAGAACTGTAATAATTATACTTATTACTTATATTATTATCAATATGACATGCATTATTACCCATATAATGCAGTTATTATCGCTAGAACTGTAATAATTATACTTATTAATTATATTACTAGCAATATAACGTGCATTATTACCCATATAATGCAGTTATTATCCCAAAACTGTAATAATTATACTTATTACTTATATTATTATCAATATAACATGCATTATTACCCATGTTATGCAGTTATAATCGCTAGAACTATAATAAATATACTTACTACTTTTATTATCATCAATATAACACGCATTATTACCCATATTATGCAGTTATTATCGATAGAACTGTAATAAATGTACTTATTACTTTTATTATTATCAATATACAATGCACTATTAGCCATATTTTACTATTATTATCGCTAGAACTATAATAATTATACTTATTACTCCCGATATTATCAATATAACATGCATTATTACGTATATAATGCAGTTATTATTGCTAGAACTGTAATAAATATACTTACTGTTTTCATTATCATCAATATAACATGCATTATTACCCATATAATGGAGTTATTAACGCTAGAACTATAATAATTATACTTATTGCTCCCAATGTTATCAATATAACATGGATTATTACTCATATAATGCAGTTATTATCGCTAGAACTATAATAAATATACTTATTACTTTTATTATTATCAATATAACGTGCATTATTACCCATAAATTGCAGTTATTATCGCTAGAACTGTAATAATTATACTTATTACTTATATTATTAGCAATATAACGTGCATTATTACCCATATTATGCAGTTATAATCGCTAGAACTATAATAAATATACTTAGTACTTTTATTATCATCAATATAACATGCATTATTAGCCATATTATGCAGTTATTATCGATAGAACTGTAATAAATGTACTTATTACTTTTATTATTATCAATATAACATGCACTATTAGCCATATTTTACTATTATTATCGCTAGAACTATAATAATTATACTTATTACTCCCGATATTATCAATGTAACATGCATTGTTACGTATATAATGCAGTTATTATCGCTAGAACTGTAATAAATATACTTACTGTTTTCATTATCATCAATATAACATGCATTATTACCCATATCATGCAGTTCTTATCGATAGAACTATAATAAATATACTTATTACTTTTATTATTATCAATATAACATGCACTATTAGCCATATTTTACTATCATTATCGCTAGAACTAGAGTAAATATACGTATTACTTTTATTATCACCAATATAACATGCATTAGTACCCATATTATGCAGTTATTATCGATAGAACTGTAATAAATATACTTATTACTTTTATTATTATGAATATAACATGCACTATTAGCCATATTGTACTACTCTTATCGCTAGAACTATAATAATTATACTTATTACTCCCGATATTAACAATATAACATGCATTGTTACCCATATAATGCAGTTATTATCGCTAGAACTGTAATAATTATACTTATTACTTATATTATTAGCAATATAACGTGCATTATTACCCATATAATGCAGTTATTATCGCTAGAACTGTAATAATTATACTTATTACTTTTATTATCACCAATATAACATGCATTAGTACCCATATTATGCAGTTATTATCGATAGAACTGTAATAAATATACTTATTACTTTTATTATTATGAATATAACATGCACTATTAGCCATATTGTACTACTCTTATCGCTAGAACTGTAATAATTATACTTATTACTCCCAAAATTATCAATATAACATGGATTATTACCCATATAATGCAGTTATTATCGCTAGAACTATAATAAATATACTTACTACTTTTATTATCATCAATATAACATGCATTATTACCCATATTATGCAGTTATTATCGATAGAACAGTAATAAATGTACTTATTACTTTTATTATTATCAATATAACATGCACTATTAGCCATATTTTACTATTATTATCGCTAGAACTATAATAATTATACTTATTACTCCCGATATTATCAATATAACATGCATTATTACGTATATAATGCAGTTATTATCGCTAGAACTGTAATAAATATACTTACTGTTTTCATTATCATCAATGTAACATGCATTATTACCCCTATTATGCAGTTATTATCGATAGAACTATAATAATTATACTTATTACTCCCGATATTATCAATATAACATGCATTATTACCCATATAATGCAGTTATTATCGCTAGAACTGTAATAATTATACGTATTACTTATAGTATTCTCAATATAACGTGCATTATTACCCATATTATGCAGTTATAATCGCTAGAACTATAATAAATATACTTAGTACTTTTATTATCATCAATATAACATGCATTATTAGCCATATTATGCAGTTATTATCGATAGAACTGTAATAAATGTACTTATTACTTTTATTATTATCAATATAACATGCACTATTAGCCATATTTTACTATTATTATCGCTAGAACTATAATAATTATACTTATTACTCCCGATATTATCAATGTAACATGCATTGTTACGTATATAATGCAGTTATTATCGCTAGAACTGTAATAAATATACTTACTGTTTTCATTATCATCAATATAACATGCATTATTACCCATATCATGCAGTTCTTATCGATAGAACTATAATAAATATACTTATTACTTTTATTATTATCAATATAACATGCACTATTAGCCATATTTTACTATCATTATCGCTAGAACTAGAGTAAATATACGTATTACTTTTATTATCACCAATATAACATGCATTAGTACCCATATTATGCAGTTATTATCGATAGAACTGTAATAAATATACTTATTACTTTTATTATTATGAATATAACATGCACTATTAGCCATATTGTACTACTCTTATCGCTAGAACTATAATAATTATACTTATTACTCCCGATATTAACAATATAACATGCATTGTTACCCATATAATGCAGTTATCATCGCTAGAACTGTAATAATTATACTTATTACTTATATTATAAGCAATATAACGTGCATTATTACCCATATTATGCAGTTATTATCGCTAGAACTGTAATAATTATACTTATTACTTATATTATTATCAATATGACATGCATTATTACCCATATAATGCAGTTATTATCGCTAGAACTGTAATAATTATACTTATTAATTATATTACTAGCAATATAACGTGCATTATTACCCATATAATGCAGTTATTATCCCAAAACTGTAATAATTATACTTATTACTTATATTATTATCAATATAACATGCATTATTACCCATGTTATGCAGTTATAATCGCTAGAACTATAATAAATATACTTACTACTTTTATTATCATCAATATAACACGCATTATTACCCATATTATGCAGTTATTATCGATAGAACTGTAATAAATGTACTTATTACTTTTATTATTATCAATATACAATGCACTATTAGCCATATTTTACTATTATTATCGCTAGAACTATAATAATTATACTTATTACTCCCGATATTATCAATATAACATGCATTATTACGTATATAATGCAGTTATTATTGCTAGAACTGTAATAAATATACTTACTGTTTTCATTATCATCAATATAACATGCATTATTACCCATATAATGGAGTTATTAACGCTAGAACTATAATAATTATACTTATTGCTCCCAATGTTATCAATATAACATGGATTATTACTCATATAATGCAGTTATTATCGCTAGAACTATAATAAATATACTTATTACTTTTATTATTATCAATATAACGTGCATTATTACCCATAAATTGCAGTTATTATCGCTAGAACTGTAATAATTATACTTATTACTTATATTATTAGCAATATAACGTGCATTATTACCCATATAATGCAGTTATTATCGCTAGAACTGTAATAATTATACTTATTACTTTTATTATCACCAATATAACATGCATTAGTACCCATATTATGCAGTTATTATCGATAGAACTGTAATAAATATACTTATTACTTTTATTATTATGAATATAACATGCACTATTAGCCATATTGTACTACTCTTATCGCTAGAACTATAATAATTATACTTATTACTCCCAAAATTATCAATATAACATGGATTATTACCCATATAATGCAGTTATTATCGCTAGAAATATAATAAATATACTTACTACTTTTATTATCATCAATATAACATGCATTATTACCCATATTATGCAGTTATTATCGATAGAACAGTAATAAATGTACTTATTACTTTTATTATTATCAATATAACATGCACTATTAGCCATATTTTACTATTATTATCGCTAGAACTATAATAATTATACTTATTACTCCCGATATTATCAATATAACATGCATTATTACGTATATAATGCAGTTATTATCGCTAGAACTGTAATAAATATACTTACTGTTTTCATTATCATCAATGTAACATGCATTATTACCCCTATTATGCAGTTATTATCGATAGAACTATAATAATTATACTTATTACTCCCGATATTATCAATATAACATGCATTATTACCCATATAATGCAGTTATTATCGCTAGAACTGTAATAATTATACGTATTACTTATAGTATTCTCAATATAACGTGCATTATTACCCATATTATGCAGTTATAATCGCTAGAACTATAATAAATATACTTAGTACTTTTATTATCATCAATATAACATGCATTATTAGCCATATTATGCAGTTATTATCGATAGAACTGTAATAAATGTACTTATTACTTTTATTATTATCAATATAACATGCACTATTAGCCATATTTTACTATTATTATCGCTAGAACTATAATAATTATACTTATTACTCCCGATATTATCAATGTAACATGCATTGTTACGTATATAATGCAGTTATTATCGCTAGAACTGTAATAAATATACTTACTGTTTTCATTATCATCAATATAACATGCATTATTACCCATATTATGCAGTTCTTATCGATAGAACTATAATAAATATACTTATTACTTTTATTATTATCAATACAACATGCACTATTAGCCATATTTTACTATCATTATCGCTAGAACTAGAGTAAATATACGTATTACTTTTATTATCACCAATATAACATGCATTAGTACCCATATTATGCAGTTATTATCGATAGAACTGTAATAAATATACTTATTACTTTTATTATTATGAATATAACATGCACTATTAGCCATATTGTACTACTCTTATCGCTAGAACTATAATAATTATACTTATTACTCCCGACATTAACAATATAACATGCATTGTTACCCATATAATGCAGTTATCATCGCTAGAACTGTAATAATTATACTTATTACTTATATTATAAGCAATATAACGTGCATTATTACCCATATTATGCAGTTATTATCGCTAGAACTGTAATAATTATACTTATTACTTATATTATTATCAATATGACATGCATTATTACCCATATAATGCAGTTATTATCGCTAGAACTGTAATAATTATACTTATTAATTATATTACTAGCAATATAACGTGCATTATTACCCATATAATGCAGTTATTATCCCAAAACTGTAATAATTGTACTTATTACTTATATTATTATCAATATAACATGCATTATTACCCATGTTATGCAGTTATAATCGCTAGAACTATAATAAATATACTTACTACTTTTATTATCATCAATATAACATGCATTATTACCCATATTATGCAGTTATTATCGATAGAACTGTAATAAATGTACTTATTACTTTTATTATTATCAATATACAATGCACTATTAGCCATATTTTACTATTATTATCGCTAGAACTATAATAATTATACTTATTACTCCCGATATTATCAATGTAACATGCATTGTTACGTATATAATGCAGTTATTATCGCTAGAACTGTAATAAATATACTTACTGTTTTCATTATCATCAATATAACATGCATTATTACCCATATTATGCAGTTATAATCGCTAGAACTATAATAAATATACTTAGTACTTTTATTATCATCAATATAACATGCATTATTAGCCATATTATGCAGTTATTATCGATAGAACTGTAATAAATGTACTTATTACTTTTATTATTATCAATATAACATGCACTATTAGCCATATTTTACTATTATTATCGCTAGAACTATAATAATTATACTTATTACTCCCGATATTATCAATGTAACATGCATTGTTACGTATATAATGCAGTTATTATCGCTAGAACTGTAATAAATATACTTACTGTTTTCATTATCATCAATATAACATGCATTATTACCCATATCATGCAGTTCTTATCGATAGAACTATAATAAATATACTTATTACTTTTATTATTATCAATATAACATGCACTATTAGCCATATTTTACTATCATTATCGCTAGAACTAGAGTAAATATACGTATTACTTTTATTATCACCAATATAACATGCATTAGTACCCATATTATGCAGTTATTATCGATAGAACTGTAATAAATATACTTATTACTTTTATTATTATGAATATAACATGCACTATTAGCCATATTGTACTACTCTTATCGCTAGAACTATAATAATTATACTTATTACTCCCGATATTAACAATATAACATGCATTGTTACCCATATAATGCAGTTATCATCGCTAGAACTGTAATAATTATACTTATTACTTATATTATAAGCAATATAACGTGCATTATTACCCATATTATGCAGTTATTATCGCTAGAACTGTAATAATTATACTTATTACTTATATTATTATCAATATGACATGCATTATTACCCATATAATGCAGTTATTATCGCTAGAACTGTAATAATTATACTTATTAATTATATTACTAGCAATATAACGTGCATTATTACCCATATAATGCAGTTATTATCCCAAAACTGTAATAATTATACTTATTACTTATATTATTATCAATATAACATGCATTATTACCCATGTTATGCAGTTATAATCGCTAGAACTATAATAAATATACTTACTACTTTTATTATCATCAATATAACACGCATTATTACCCATATTATGCAGTTATTATCGATAGAACTGTAATAAATGTACTTATTACTTTTATTATTATCAATATACAATGCACTATTAGCCATATTTTACTATTATTATCGCTAGAACTATAATAATTATACTTATTACTCCCGATATTATCAATATAACATGCATTATTACGTATATAATGCAGTTATTATTGCTAGAACTGTAATAAATATACTTACTGTTTTCATTATCATCAATATAACATGCATTATTACCCATATAATGGAGTTATTAACGCTAGAACTATAATAATTATACTTATTGCTCCCAATGTTATCAATATAACATGGATTATTACTCATATAATGCAGTTATTATCGCTAGAACTATAATAAATATACTTATTACTTTTATTATTATCAATATAACGTGCATTATTACCCATAAATTGCAGTTATTATCGCTAGAACTGTAATAATTATACTTATTACTTATATTATTAGCAATATAACGTGCATTATTACCCATATAATGCAGTTATTATCGCTAGAACTGTAATAATTATACTTATTACTTTTATTATCACCAATATAACATGCATTAGTACCCATATTATGCAGTTATTATCGATAGAACTGTAATAAATATACTTATTACTTTTATTATTATGAATATAACATGCACTATTAGCCATATTGTACTACTCTTATCGCTAGAACTATAATAATTATACTTATTACTCCCAAAATTATCAATATAACATGGATTATTACCCATATAATGCAGTTATTATCGCTAGAAATATAATAAATATACTTACTACTTTTATTATCATCAATATAACATGCATTATTACCCATATTATGCAGTTATTATCGATAGAACAGTAATAAATGTACTTATTACTTTTATTATTATCAATATAACATGCACTATTAGCCATATTTTACTATTATTATCGCTAGAACTATAATAATTATACTTATTACTCCCGATATTATCAATATAACATGCATTATTACGTATATAATGCAGTTATTATCGCTAGAACTGTAATAAATATACTTACTGTTTTCATTATCATCAATGTAACATGCATTATTACCCCTATTATGCAGTTATTATCGATAGAACTATAATAATTATACTTATTACTCCCGATATTATCAATATAACATGCATTATTACCCATATAATGCAGTTATTATCGCTAGAACTGTAATAATTATACGTATTACTTATAGTATTCTCAATATAACGTGCATTATTACCCATATTATGCAGTTATAATCGCTAGAACTATAATAAATATACTTAGTACTTTTATTATCATCAATATAACATGCATTATTAGCCATATTATGCAGTTATTATCGATAGAACTGTAATAAATGTACTTATTACTTTTATTATTATCAATATAACATGCACTATTAGCCATATTTTACTATTATTATCGCTAGAACTATAATAATTATACTTATTACTCCCGATATTATCAATGTAACATGCATTGTTACGTATATAATGCAGTTATTATCGCTAGAACTGTAATAAATATACTTACTGTTTTCATTATCATCAATATAACATGCATTATTACCCATATTATGCAGTTCTTATCGATAGAACTATAATAAATATACTTATTACTTTTATTATTATCAATACAACATGCACTATTAGCCATATTTTACTATCATTATCGCTAGAACTAGAGTAAATATACGTATTACTTTTATTATCACCAATATAACATGCATTAGTACCCATATTATGCAGTTATTATCGATAGAACTGTAATAAATATACTTATTACTTTTATTATTATGAATATAACATGCACTATTAGCCATATTGTACTACTCTTATCGCTAGAACTATAATAATTATACTTATTACTCCCGACATTAACAATATAACATGCATTGTTACCCATATAATGCAGTTATCATCGCTAGAACTGTAATAATTATACTTATTACTTATATTATAAGCAATATAACGTGCATTATTACCCATATTATGCAGTTATTATCGCTAGAACTGTAATAATTATACTTATTACTTATATTATTATCAATATGACATGCATTATTACCCATATAATGCAGTTATTATCGCTAGAACTGTAATAATTATACTTATTAATTATATTACTAGCAATATAACGTGCATTATTACCCATATAATGCAGTTATTATCCCAAAACTGTAATAATTGTACTTATTACTTATATTATTATCAATATAACATGCATTATTACCCATGTTATGCAGTTATAATCGCTAGAACTATAATAAATATACTTACTACTTTTATTATCATCAATATAACATGCATTATTACCCATATTATGCAGTTATTATCGATAGAACTGTAATAAATGTACTTATTACTTTTATTATTATCAATATACAATGCACTATTAGCCATATTTTACTATTATTATCGCTAGAACTATAATAATTATACTTATTACTCCCGATATTATCAATGTAACATGCATTGTTACGTATATAATGCAGTTATTATCGCTAGAACTGTAATAAATATACTTACTGTTTTCATTATCATCAATATAACATGCATTATTACCCATATTATGCAGTTCTTATCGATAGAACTATAATAAATATACTTATTACTTTTATTATTATCAATACAACATGCACTATTAGCCATATTTTACTATCATTATCGCTAGAACTAGAGTAAATATACGTATTACTTTTATTATCACCAATATAACATGCATTAGTACCCATATTATGCAGTTATTATCGATAGAACTGTAATAAATATACTTATTACTTTTATTATTATGAATATAACATGCACTATTAGCCATATTGTACTACTCTTATCGCTAGAACTATAATAATTATACTTATTACTCCCGACATTAACAATATAACATGCATTGTTACCCATATAATGCAGTTATCATCGCTAGAACTGTAATAATTATACTTATTACTTATATTATAAGCAATATAACGTGCATTATTACCCATATTATGCAGTTATTATCGCTAGAACTGTAATAATTATACTTATTACTTATATTATTATCAATATGACATGCATTATTACCCATATAATGCAGTTATTATCGCTAGAACTGTAATAATTATACTTATTAATTATATTACTAGCAATATAACGTGCATTATTACCCATATAATGCAGTTATTATCCCAAAACTGTAATAATTGTACTTATTACTTATATTATTATCAATATAACATGCATTATTACCCATGTTATGCAGTTATAATCGCTAGAACTATAATAAATATACTTACTACTTTTATTATCATCAATATAACATGCATTATTACCCATATTATGCAGTTATTATCGATAGAACTGTAATAAATGTACTTATTACTTTTATTATTATCAATATACAATGCACTATTAGCCATATTTTACTATTATTATCGCTAGAACTATAATAATTATACTTATTACTCCCGATATTATCAATATAACATGCATTATTACGTATATAATGCAGTTATTATCGCTAGAACTGTAATAAATATTCTTACTGTTTTCATTATCATCAATGTAACATGCATTATTACCGCTATTATGCAGTTATTATCGATAGAACTATAATAATTATACTTATTACTCCCGATATTATCAATATAACATGCATTATTACCCATATAATGCAGTTATTATCGCTAGAACTGTAATAATTATACGTATTACTTATAGTATTCTCAATATAACGTGCATTATTACCCATATTATGCAGTTATAATCGCTAGAACTATAATAAATATACTTAGTACTTTTATTATCATCAATATAACATGCATTATTACCCATATTATGCAGTTATTATCGATAGAACTGTAATAAATGTACTTATTACTTTTATTATTATCAATATAACATGCACTATTAGCCATATTTTACTATTATTATCGCTAGAACTATAATAATTATACTTATTACTCCCGATATTATCAATGTAACATGCATTGTTACGTATATAATGCAGTTATTATCGCTAGAACTGTAATAAATATACTTACTGTTTTCATTATCATCAATATAACATGCATTATTACCCATATTATGCAGTTCTTATCGATAGAACTATAATAAATATACTTATTACTTTTATTATTATCAATATAACATGCACTATTAGCCATATTTTACTATCATTATCGCTAGAACTAGAGTAAATATACGTATTACTTTTATTATCACCAATATAACATGCATTAGTACCCATATTATGCAGTTATTATCGATAGAACTGTAATAAATATACTTATTACTTTTATTATTATGAATATGACATGCACTATTAGCCATATTGTACTACTCTTATCGCTAGAACTATAATAATTATACTTATTACTCCCGATATTAACAATATAACATGCATTGTTACCCATATAATGCAGTTATCATCGCTAGAACTGTAATAATTATACTTATTACTTATATTATAAGCAATATAACGTGCATTATTACCCATATTATGCAGTTATTATCGCTAGAACTGTAATAATTATACTTATTACTTATATTATTATCAATATGACATGCATTATTACCCATATAATGCAGTTATTATCGCTAGAACTGTAATAATTATACTTATTAATTATATTACTAGCAATATAACGTGCATTATTACCCATATAATGCAGTTATTATCCCAAAACTGTAATAATTGTACTTATTACTTATATTATTATCAATATAACATGCATTATTACCCATGTTATGCAGTTATAAACGCTAGAACTATAATAAATAAACTTACTACTTTTATTATCATCAATATAACATGCATTATTACCCATATTATGCAGTTATTATCGATAGAACTGTAATAAATGTACTTACTACTTTTATTATTATCAATATACAATGCACTATTAGCCATATTTTACTATTATTATCGCTAGAACTATAATAATTATACTTATTACTCCCGATATTATCAATATAACATGCATTATTACGTATATAATGCAGTTATTATTGCTAGAACTGTAATAAATATACTTACTGTTTTCATTATCATCAATATAACATGCATTATTACCCATATAATGGAGTTATTAACGCTAGAACTATAATAATTATACTTATTGCTCCCAATGTTATCAATATAACATTGATTATTACTCATATAATGCAGTTATTATCGCTAGAACTATAATAAATATACTTATTACTTTTATTATTATCAATATAACGTGCATTATTACCCATAAATTGCAGTTATTATCGCTAGAACTGTAATAATTATACTTATTACTTTTATTATCACCAATATAACATGCATTAGTACCCATATAATGCAGTTATTATCGATAGAACTGTAATAAATATACTTATTACTTTTATTATTATGAATATAACATGCACTATTAGCCATATTGTACTACTCTTATCGCTAGAACTATAATAATTATACTTATTACTCCCAAAATTATCAATATAACATGGATTATTACCCATATAATGCAGTTATTATCGCTAGAACTATAATAAATATACTTATTACTTTTATTATTATCAATATAACGTGCATTGTTACCCATATTATGCAGTTATTATCGCTAGAACTGTAATAATTATACTTATTACTTATACTGTTAGCAATATACCGTGCATTATTACCCATATTATGCAGTTATAATCGCTAGAACTATAATAAATATACTTACTACTTTTATTATCATCAATATAACATGCATTATTACCCATATTATGCAGTTATTATCGATAGAACTATAATAAATATACTTATTACTTTTATTATTATCAATATAACATGCACTATTATCCATATTTTACTATCATTATCGCTAGAACTATAATAAATATACGTATTACTTTTATTATCATGAATATAACATGCATTATTACCCATATTATGCAGTTATAATCGCTAGAACTATAATAAATATACTTAGTACTTTTATTATCATCAATATAACATGCATTATTACCCATATTATGCAGTTATTATCGATAGAACTGTAATAAATATACTTACTACTTTTCTTATTATTAATATAACATGCACTATTAGCCATATTTTACTATTATTATCGCTAGAACTATAATAATTATACTTATTACTCCCAATATTATCAATATAACATGCATTATTACCTATATAATGCAGTTATTATCGCTAGAACTGTAATAAATATACTTATTACTTATATTATTCTCAATATATCATGCAATATTACCCATATTATGCAGTTATAATCGCTAGAACTATAATAAATATGCTTAGTACTTTTATTATCATCAATATAACATGCATTAGTACCCATATTATGCAATTATTATCGATAGAACTAAAATAAATATACTTATTACTTTCATTATTTTCAATATAACATGCATTATTAGAAATATTGTACTATTATTATCACTAGAACTATAATAATTATGCTTATTACTCCCGATATTATCAATATAACATGCATTATTACCCATATTATGCAGTTATTATCGCTAGAACTGTAATAATTATACTTATTACTTATACTGTTAGCAATATAACGTGCATTATTACCCATATTATGCAGTTATAATCGCTAGCACTGTAATAATTATACCTATTACTTATATTATTATCAATATAACATGCATTATTACCCATATTACGCAGTTATTATCGATAGAACTGTAATAAATATACTCATTACTTTTACTATTATCAATATAACATGCACTATTATCCATATTGTACTATTATTATCGCTAGAATTATAATAATTATACTTATTACTTTTATTATTATCAATATAACAGGCACTCTTAGCCATATTTTCCTAGTATTATCGCTAGAACTGTAATAATTATACTTATTACTCCAGATATTATCAATTTAACATCCATTATTTCCCATATAATGCAGGTATTATCGCTAGAACTGTAATAGTTATACTTATTACTTATATTATTATCAATATAACATGCATTATTATCCATATAATGCAGTTATTATCGCTAGAACTGTAATAATTATACTTATTAATTATATTATTAGCAATATAACGTGCATTATTACCCATATAATGCAGTTATTATCGCCAGAACTGTAATAATTATACTTATTACTTATATTATTGTCAATATAACATGCATTATTACCCATGTTATGCAGTTATAATCGCTAGAACTATAATAAATATACTTACTACTTTTATTATCATCAATATAACATGCATTATTACCCATATTATGCAGTTATTATCGATAGAACAGTAATAAATGTACTTATTACTTTTATTATTATCAATATAACATGCACTATTAGCCATATTTTACTATTATTATCGCTAGAACTATAATAATTATACTTATTACTCCCGATATTATCAATATAACATGCATTATTACGTATATAATGCAGTTATTATCGCTAGAACTGTAATAAATATACTTACTGTTTTCATTATCATCAATGTAACATGCATTATTACCCCTATTATGCAGTTATTATCGATAGAACTATAATAATTATACTTATTACTCCCGATATTATCAAAATAACATGCATTATTACCCATATAATGCAGTTATTATCGCTAGAACTGTAATAATTATACGTATTACTTATATTATTCTCAATATAACGTGCATTATTACCCATATTATGCAGTTATAATCGGTAGAACTATAATAAATATACTTAGTACTTGTATTATCATCAATATAACATGCATTATCCCCCATATTATGCAGTTATTATCGATAGGACTAAAATAAATATACTTATTACTTTTATTATTTTCAATATAACATGCATTATTAGCCATATTGTACTATTATTATTACTAGAACTATAATAATTATACTTACTACTCCCGATATTATCAACATAACATGCATTATTACCCATATAATGCACGTATTATCGCTAGAACTGTAATAATTATACTTATTACTGCTATTATTATCAATATAACATGCATTATTACCCATATAATGGAGTTATTAACGCTAGAACTATAATAATTATACTTATTACTCCCAATATTATCAATACAACATGGATTATTACTCATATAATGCAGTTATTATCGCTAGAACTATAATAAATATACTTATTACTTTTATTATTATCAATATAACGTGCATTCTTACCCATAAATTGCAGTTATTATCGCTAGAACTGTAATAATTATACTTACTACTTATATTATTATCAATATAACATGCATTATTACCCATATTATGCAGTTATTATCGCTAGAACTAGAATAAATATACGTATTACTTTTATTATCACCAATATAATATGCATTAGTACCCATATTATGCAGTTATTATCGATAGAACTGTAATAAATATACTTACTGTTTTCATTATCATCAATATAACATGCATTATTACCCATATTATGCAGTTATTATCGATAGAACTATAATAATTATACTTATTACTCCCGATATTATCAATATAACATGCATTATTACCCATATAATGCAGTTATTATCGCTAGAACTGTAATAATTATACGTATTACTTATATTATTCTCAATATAACGTGCATTATTACCCATATTATGCAGTTATAATCGCTAGAACTATAATAAATATACTTAGTACTTTTATTATCATCAATATTACATGCATTATTACCCATATTATGCAGTTATAATCGCTAGAACTATAATAAATATACTTAGTACTTTTATTATCATCAATATAACATGCATTATTACCCATATTATGCAGTAATTATCGATAGAACTGTAATAAATATACTTACTGTTTTCATTATCATCAATATAACATGCATTATTACCCATATTATGCAGTTATTATCGATAGAACTATAATAATTATACTTATTACTCCCGATATTATCAATATAACATGCATTATTACCCATATAATGCAGTTATTATCGCTAGAACTGTAATAATTATACGTATTACTTATATTATTCTCAATATAACGTGCATTATTACCCATATTATGCAGTTATAATCGCTAGAACTATAATAAATATACTTAGTACTTTTATTATCATCAATATAACATGCATTATTACCCATATTATGCAGATATTATCGATAGAACTGTAATAAATGTACTTATTACTTTTATTATTATCAATATACAATGCACTATTAGCCATATTTTACTATTATTATCGCTAGAACTATAATAATTATACTTATTACTCCCGATATTATCAATATAACATGCATTATTACGTATATAATGCAGTTATTATTAATAGAACTGTAATAAATATACTTACTGTTTTCATTATCATCAATATAACATGCATTATTACCCATATAATGGAGTTATTAACGCTAGAACTATAATAATTATACTTATTGCTCCCAATGTTATCAATATAACATGGATTATTACTCATATAATGCAGTTATTATCGCTAGAACTGTAATAATTATACTTATTACTTATATTATTAGCAATATAACGTGCATTATTACCCATATAATGCAGTTATTATCGCTAGAACTGTAATAATTATACTTATTACTTTTATTATCACCAATATAACATGCATTAGTACCCATGTTATGCAGTTGTTATCGATAGAACAGTAATAAATGTACTTATTACTTTTATTTTTATCAATATAACATGCACTATTAGCCATATTTTACTATTATTATCGCTAGAACTATAATAATTATACTTATTGCTCCCGATATTATCAATATAACATGCATTATTACGTATATAATGCAGTTATTATCGCTAGAACTGTAATAAATATACTTACTGTTTTCATTATCATCAATGTAACATGCATTATTACCCCTATTATGCAGTTATTATCGATAGAACTATAATAATTATACTTATTACTCCCGATATTATCAATATAACATGCATTATTACCCATATAATGCAGTTATTATCGCTAGAACTGTAATAATTATACGTATTACTTATATTATTCTCAATATAACGTGCATTATTACCCATATTATGCAGTTATAATCGCTAGAACTATAATAAATATACT